>OU015742.1:71474307-71496565 GCA_907169655.1 Acomys percivali
TTCTTCTTCTTCTTCTTCTTCTTCTTCTTCTTCTTCTTCTTCTTCTTTTCTCTCTCTCTCTCTCTCTCTCTCTCTCTCTCTCTCTCTCTCTCTCTCTCTCTCCCTCTCTCCCTCTCTCCCTCTCTCTCTCCTCCCTCCATGGCTGCCCTTGTGACAGTCCTTAGCATATGGGGAAGACCTTAGGTTACTTTCATAGTCCCTGTAAACTGGCTTTGATCATCTGTACCCTGTGAGGTCCCCCCTTCCCCATGCCCTGTGGGATCCTGAAATTATCTCTGCTCCCTCAGAGGGGTGAAAACTGGGCCCACTCTGAACCTTGCTGCCTTCCAGATCCCATGAGATGGATCAGGACAAGACTAGGGCAGTGCCCACAGCCCAGCCTGGCCAGGTCACCAGTAACTTAAATGACAGCCAAGGTTTCATACCTCTTCTTCCAGGGGCTCTGTTGGAAACCACAGAGCTGCCCATATCAAGGCCCATCGTTCCTCCCCCTCCTCCAGGCCTGCTTCTCAAATCCACACCAAACTCTCCTGCTGCCCCGTGCTCCACTCTGCTCCACTATGCTCCCTTCGGCTCTGCACACCCTGCACCTGTCCTACCCCGCAACCTAATGTGATCCTCCCCATCTCTCACAGATGTGCCTACTTGTTCTTTGATGTTGTCACAATCCCAGGTCCTAGGATTCTGTGACCCTGGGACCTCTGTATTGTCCTGACTCTGATATTGGAACTAGATTTTTTTTTAAATTTAACTAATTGATTTGTGTATAGGTTACATCGACATTAAAACCATACATAGGGGCTGGAGAGATGCCTCAGCAGTTAAGAGTACCAGCTGCTCTTCCAAAGGACCCAGGTTCAATTCCCAGCACCCACATGACAGCTCACTATTGTCTGTAACTCCAGTTCTAGTGAATCTGGCTCCATCACACAAACATAGATGCAGGACAAATACCAATGCATATTAAATACAAATTTTAAAAATTTAAAAACCTACATAATTAAATGGGACTTCATGAAACTGAAAAGCTTCTGTAAGGCAAAGGACATTGTCAATAGAACAAAATGGCAGCCTACAGATTGGGGAAAGATCTTCACCAACTCTATATCTGACAGATGGCTAATATCCAAAATATATAAAGAACTCAAGAAATGGGCTGGAGAGATGGCTCAGAAGTTAAGAGCACTGGCTGATCTTCCAAAGGTCCTGAGTTCAATTCCCAGCAACCAAACAGTGCCTCAAACCATCTATAATGAGATCTAATGCCCTCTTCTGTTGTGTAGGTGTACATGCAGGCAAAACGTTGTACATATAATAAATAAATAAATCTTTTTTTTTAACTGGGTGGGAAGGGGACTGAAGTGGGGATCAAGCAGGGGGAGAACAGGGGTGGGAGGTGAGAGGGCTGGGAGAGAGAAAAGAAACCCATGCACAGGGGTGGGGAGGTGGTGTCATCTCTGGGACAAGCTGGAGACCTGTGACAGGGCAGGCTCCTGGGAGGATATGGCGGTGACTCCAACTGAGACTCCTGGTAACAACGGATATGGAGACTGAAGTGGCCACTTCCTATAGCCAAACAGGACTTCCAGTAGAAGGTGAGGGACACCAACTCACCCACAAAACCTTCAACATAAAATTTCCCCATGCCTACAAGGTGTGCAGGGATAAAGATGGAGCAGAGATTGAGGGAAGGGCCAAACAATGACTAGCCCAATTTGAGATCCACCCCATCCATGGGAGAGAGCCAACCCCTGACACTATTAATGATACTCTGTTATGCTTGCAGACAGGAGCCTACCATAACTGTCCTCTGAGAAGCTCCACCCAGCAGTAGGTCAAAACAGATGCAGAGACCCACAGCCAAACATTAGGCAGAGCTGGGGGAGTCCTGTGGAAGAGTTGGAGGAAGGAGGGAGGGACCTGGAGAGGACAAGATCCATAGGAAGATGAACAGAATCAACTAACCGAGGACCATGGGGCTCACAGAGACTGAACTACCAACCAAAGAGCATGCATGGGCTGGCTCTAGGTCCCCTACAGGTATGTAGCTGATGGGCAGCTTAGTCTTCATGAGAGTTCCCTAGCAAGTAGAGTGGGGCCTGTCTGATATGGACTCTGCTGTCTGTTTGTGGATCACTTTCCCCTAGCTGTGCCGCCTTATGGGACCTCAGTGGAAGAGGGTGCACTTAGTCCTGATGTGACTCGATGTGCCAGGGTGGGTTGGTGGGGGGGGGGCTCTCCCCTTTTCCGAGGAGAAAAGGAGGGGGAAAGGAGAAGAAGATGGGACTGGGAGGAGAGGTGGGAGGGGGCTGTGAGAGGGATGTAAAGTGAATAAATAAGTAATTTTAAAAAAAAACTTAGCCAAAGTAAAAGACCTGTAATAAAAATAAATCTTACTAGTCAGATGTGGTGACCAACACATCTGTGTTCCCAGGATTTGGAGGCAGAAGGATCAGGAGTTCAAGGCCTACCTCAGATACATAGAGAGTTCAAGGCCAGATTGAGCTATGTGAGACTGTCTCACAGACCCCCAAAACAAAGCAAAACCATAATCCCCACTCTATCCCCAGACTCTGAGCTCTGTTCCCTGGAGTATAAACTACTGAAGTTTCTTGTACACTTTTCCAGAAACATCTCTGGCACTGAGAGCCCGGAAGCATTCTTCAGTACTTGCTAGAGCAGGAGGCACATTGAGTTCCTGGTCCTCTCATCTTTCCCCCACTCATCAGTGTATCTCTAAACATTCCATGTGCCTAGTATTTTTCAACAGCTCCAAAATGAATTTGCTCGGTGTCTAGCTTATGGACACCAAGACTATTTCCAGGGATATTTCTCATTCTGCTGTGGTGGATACCCCCCCACCCCTTCCCCCAAGACGGGGTTCTCTGTGTAGCCTTGGCTGTCCTGGACTCACTTTGTAGTCCAGGCTGGCCTTGAACTCACAGAGATCCACTTGCCTCTGACTCCTAAGTGCTGGGACTAAAGGCATGCGCCACCTCACCTGGCAGATAGCTTTGTCTGCACTTCTTGGTGCACGAGTTCAAGAGCGACCTCGGGATAATGCTCAAGGCATGAGCCTTTTTGGCATTTGGTACAAAGTGCCTCCACCCCCAACTCCTGCCTGTCCGTGTTTCCTTGGTCTTTGCACGGTCACCACATGACCTTGTCTTTGCTCCCAGGTGACCCTGGGATGGCAGAAGCTGTGCTTATCTGTTGGCAGCCTCATCGAGGGTGAGGCTGGCCAAATGGCAACAGCAGCATAGACATAGCTCCTGAGTCTTCCTCAGAGGATTCTACAAGTTAGGCCTGAGCTCCACAACCTGAATCACCCACCCACACACACACCTTTGCACATCAGTGGGATAGGAGGAGGATGGGGATGGATAGGAGGCCAGCACGTGCTGAGCATCTAGGACCTATTAAACATGGTCATGGCTCTTCTGTCTAGAGGTCCACCAAATGCCACAATAGAACCTAGACCCAAAGCTCCACGAATAAACTACTTTTTGGCCATCTGGCTGGATCTAACTTTCATGCACTGACTGTGGGCAGGCTGGCAGTTAGGAGAGTACACAGATGACTTTGGATCAGAAAACAGAGACCTACTGGGTGTCTTGCCATGCCTGGGCAGCCTTCTGTAGAAACCTCAACCCTGATGCCACTCAGTGTTCTTGGCTACCTAGGTAGGGCCCTTCCCCAGGGACCTTGACCTCAGGTATCTGCAGCTGGGACTCCCCCGGAGGTCTCACAGATGTGCAGAGCTACTGTTGGACAGGCATCTGTACACTTATGTGATTGGGGTGGCGGGAGTGGGGGGTGGGGTGCACAGGAGGAAAGACAAATGGGGAGAGAGGGAGGAAGGGGAAAGATAAATAGAGAGACCCCAGAAGTGGAAGTGTGAGGTGAGAAGGAAAGACCTTCCATAAAGAAAGAGGGACTGGGAGGTGAGTGAAGGGCTCCATGGGGGCAGGACTCACTGCGGATCTCGGCCGTGGCGTACTTGGGGATCATGGAATCCGTGGTGAGCTCAGGGTGCAGGATGCAGCCGTGCGTGTAGGCGTCCATGGGCAGAGCATCCAGCAGCTCCCGGTACTGCAGCACTCGGGCATGTTGTGGGCTGCCTGCCTCAGGCATCAAGGCCACCACATGCTCTGTGGATACCACCAAGGGCTGGATCCAGGTCTATGTCTGGCCCCACCTAGATACCCACCCCTAGGAACCCAGGGCCCCAAATGTCATGTCCAGTGGTCCCAGACCAATCCTTCTGGGACTCAGCCACTGGCAATTAGGAATCCTGGTGACCCAGTAGCCCTGGCTACTCTGGGCTTCACTAAGATGTCCTCATGGGGCCTTCATGATGCCAGATAGTAGCCACGTGGAGGTGTATGTCCAATGTTGCCTGCTCTCCATGGGCTGAAGAGCTGGGTGCTTAGAACTTAAGCCTCCTTGACTTGGAAAATAATTCATATTTATACTTCTTTTTTTGGGCTGGTATCTCACTCAGTTTGCAGCCCAGCCTATTCTCAAACTGGAGATTCTCCTGCCCCTGCCTCTAACATACTGGAAGTGCAGGGCATAAACATGTGCTTCCATACCCAGAAACTTTATATTCTTTTTTAAAAAGTTGTTTTGAGATTGGGTATGGTGGCACATGCCTTTAGTCCCAGTACCCCAGAGGTGGAGTAAGGAGGATCTTTGTGAGTTCTAGGCCAGCCTGGTCTGCATAGTGAGTTCTAGGTCAGATAGAGTAAGCTACATAGTGAAGTTTTATATGTGTGTGTGTGTGTGTGTGTGTGTGTGTGTGTGTGTGTGTGTGTGTATTCTTAAATTGAGATGAGGGCTCAAATTGGGCTATGTAACTGAGTCTGGCCTTGAACTCCTGATGCTCCAGCCTCCACCTCCTAAGTGCTTAAATTACAACCATGTGCAACCGTATCCTACTTGCGCATTCTTGTTCTTAAAAATAGTACAAGCCCTGGGCCCTGAGCCCACAGTCTCAGCTGTCTGAACTTCTGCTACAGGCGGCAAGCACCGAGCCTTCAGAGGCCAAAGGGAGGGGAGTTCTAGGGTGTCTTGTGTCTCCAAGGTTCCAAGTTGCCTGCCTGAGAGCACACCAGTGGGGTTCCTGGGAGTCTGGTCCTGACTATGCTTATAGGGCTGTAGGGTACTGGGCCCTGAGACATTTTGATCATGTCTATAGAAGCCTGAAGGAATCCTGAGAGCCAGGGCTGAACTTGAGTGAGGTCCTGAAGAAGGGGGTGGGGCTATACCCCAATTGATCTGGGTTATCTGTGCCATGTCTTTCCCTGGTGCCAGGAGAGGTGTGTGGCTCCAGAGGCATCTGAGCCCCGGTGGTAGCCCTGTGGTTTCTTTGGTGGAACACTGAGTCCCACTTAGGGCTTGCTTAGATTTAAAGATGCTGTCCGAGCCCAGGGGATCCCTGTCGCGTGCCCGGCCCACACCTAGGGGTGCACAGCATACCTCCTGTGAAGGTGCGTTCCACGTAGTCAATGATCTGGTCGTAGTCACTGATAATGTTGTCTCTGTGGATTATGACCGGCACCTCCTCACCCAGGTTGAGCCGCATGAACCACGGTTCCTTATGTTCGCTCTGTGGCAGGCTCACATCTCTCTCTTCACAGACCAGGCCCTTCTCTGCGATCACCAGCCGCACCTGCAGGTGCCAGGGTCAGAGCGGGGGGAAGGAGGGTGGACACAGGGGACACTCTGCCCGGGTGGGGGAGGCGTGCAGGAAGGGAGGTCAGAGGTCACACACAAGAGGGGACACTTGCTTGCAGACCATTCTTGGCCACTTGGGTGGGTGGGGTGGCTATGGCCAGGGGAATGTGCTTTGAGGGCTGGAACACAGGGCAGCGATGCCTGGTGGCTGAGGGGCTAACATGTTGGGCCGGGGTCCCATCTGTGCAGGTGTGAGCAAGTTGCCAAAACCCCCAGGGCCAAATGAAAGTATTGATAGTTCCAAGTCCGTGTCTGGCACACAGAAGGTGCTCAGTTCGCGTTTATTGTTACCACAGTGCACACACTCAGCTCGGACTCCAGGGGTAGATCTGGCCAGGAAACTCAGAAATTCCAAAGGCTGTCATAACCGAGAGCTAAGCACCACAAATGATTTGGGGGAGAAAATGAGGTAGAAGATAGTGTGGCCATGTCCAAGCAGTCCCGAGTTGCTCCAAATACCTTCCCATCTTGATTGCCTGGTTGGATTCTGGCAGCAGCAACCAGAGGTGGGCATAATGGGGGGGCAGCCAAAAACCAAGAGAGGGTAGGCACCATGCCCCACATCAGACAGCAGCTTAGCAGCCAGCTTATAATAGGAAGCAATGGTTCCATCCAGACTAGGGCCAGTTTCCTCTAGGAGTTCCTGGGACTTGCCTCTTCCGAGCCTTCTCTTATGCCTCTAGGGGGCCAATGAGGCTGGACACACTCCTGACCAAGGCTGGGTTTGGGAGCTGGGAGATGCCTAAAGCTCTTGTAGCCCTCACATGTGGAGGGAGACTCAGGAGGGAGGATAGTTTCATCCTAGATCCCTGGAAAAGGGGTAATGGCGATCTACTCCAACACTGCCCTCCCACCCCCAAAAGAGGTAGGGGCCATTTTTGAGCATTTGTGTCTAACCACACTACACATGGCAAGTCCTGGGCTGAGCATCCCAAGCCCTTCTGAGGTTCCAGGTTAGTTATCAGAAAAGGGGACCTGGCGTCAGAATTATAGGCTTCCTGTGTCTTTTCCAACCCAGAAGATGGCTTTAAAAGTCCCTTTACTTCTGGGAGCCTCCTGATGTAGGGAGTCCTACTGTGTTCCCTCCGAGGGCTGTGGGAGGGACAATTGTGTTAGCTACATGGATTAGACCAGGTATTCTGGCTAGTCTCTTGTTTTTAATTGCAGCAATAGAAAACTAAGATTTCGTGTTTGGGAGACACAGACTAGAGTCATTTGGGAAGGAGGACTCTCAATTGAGAAAAGGAGAAGATGCCTCTGTAAGATCCAACTGTAGGCAGGTCTGTAGCACATTTTCTTGATTGATGTGAGAGGGCCCAGGTCACTGAGGACAGTGATATCTCTGGGAAGATGGTCCTGGATGTACAAGAAAGCAGGATGAGCAAGCCAGTAAGCAGCATCCCTCCATGGCCTCTGCTGCTGTGCTTGCCTCAAGGCTCCTGCCTTGTTTTTGCTCCTGCCTCTGCTTCCCTCAGTGATGGACTGCCACCTTGGAGTTGTAAGCAGAAATAAACCCTTTCTTCCCTAAGTTGCTTTTGGTCAGTTTTATTTTTATTACAGCAATAGAAAACTAAGACACCGAGTTTGGGAGACAGAGAGTCTGGCTCTATTGTATGTTTGCTGTGTGATTTGAAGAGCCACTTGACCATTCTGATCCCTGGTGCGATAAACGATTTATTTCTGTGGTAAGGTTGGTGTGAGGTTGAGATGGAGTGGTGTGGACAGAGTCCCAGCACAGGGAGTTAATCCATGGTCATAACATGGACACACACACACACACACACACACACACACACACACACACACACACTGCACACTCACTTGGTATCCTGGAGCCCTTCATGACCCACACTCACAGATATTGTGAACGTCTTTCCTTCTGCTTGGTGGCTTTACAAAAGGAGAGGTAGTTTACCCTTCAACTTCCAACACTGAAGCTTTGAGTGCTCCTTGGCTAAAAGCTAGTTCTATGAGGGGTGGCCACGGTGTAGATGGAACCCCTGGGCTAGACACAGGGTCCCAGCTCATCTTTCTGGCTCTGCTATATGGCTTCAGCTGTCATTGGGCCTTTCTGGGTCCCCTTTCCAGCTTCCTCCTTCCTTCTTCCCTCCTTCCATCTCTTCCACCCTCTGGGATAGTGGGAGGGGTGTTCGGTGCTGCCAGAGCTAGGAAGAACCCTTGTAGAGTGAGCAGCCTGGGGCAGCATCTGTTTTTCTCTAGGTGTGTGAGTGGGCAGATATGAGCGGGCAACTGTGTTTCCATGTGTACACTGTGCTTGCAGGAGTGTAAAGGAAGCGTGTCTACTCAGCTCGGTAGAGTGTGTGTGTGTGTTCATGGGCAGGGTATATGTGGATGTGCACATGTGAGCCCATGGTGGGGGGGGTGAGGTAGGGAGGGGTGTACCCTGGAGAAGACCCTATGCTTTGAGGTGGAGCTGGGCAAGACAAAAACCATATTTCTTATTCCTTTGTTATCTCAGTGGCCTTTGGCTCTGCCAAGTTGAGGGGAGGGACTCCGAGTCAACCTGGAACTTCCTAGTGGCTAGAAAGAAGACCAAACCAGGCCTTTGCTCTTTTCCTTCTATCCTGTCAGGGCACCTTTCCCCAGAAGCCACACTCTGGGCTGTGCCCTGAGACTCCCTTGAGGGAGTCAGGTACAGGCTTCTGCCTGGGGAGGTACTATCTTTAGAGACACAGTAGCCCTGCACGGAGCTGCCTCAGGTCACCCTGGCAGATGGCCGAGGAGGCTTTCACCTTTAACGGAGCTGAAGGCCAGAGCTGTGCACCATCCTGCAGGGGAACGAACCCGGAGAGGAAGCCAGGCCCAGGGGAAGGGCACACAGCCACCACAGCCATCTGCCACTCAGTCTCCTGGAGGTTTGGCCAGACCCAGCGGGTTACTATACTCTGTGTGACCATCTCTGGGGGGGATCTACGTCCTCTGTGGGTGCCTGGAAAGTTTTTCTGTCGCTTTGTTGGGGTGGCACACAATGCAATGGTTGTCGGCTTTTCTACCCAGTAATGTAGTTGCTGTGTGACTTTGTAAAAGTCATTTGAAATCTCTGAGCTTTATCTATTCTTCCAGTGTCCCCTCCCCAAGTAAAGTTCTTTATGGACAGCTGCCAGTTTATTGAAGCAAATACTTAAAAACAATTTTTTTTTATTTTTAGGCAAGGTACTTTTTTTTTTTTTAAGGCAAGGTCTCTAGCTCAGGCTGACCTCTATCGCCCTATATAGCCTAGAATGACTGTGAACTCTCACCGTCAGGCCTTTATCTTCCTAGTGCTGGATTTACTAGTATGTGCCCCTACACCTGGTGTATCAAACCCCAATGGCTTATGAATACACCACTTTTCAGTACTTGTTCCCTGAGAATCTACAAGCCAGGCCTTGTTCTGAGTGCTGGAAGCTGTGCGGGGAACACAACAGACCCTGTTCTGCTATTTCTGATGCTGTAGCAGGACAGATGAAGGTAAAATGTTAAGACAACAGAGCAGGGTCATGGGTATCAGGGTGTCAGAGAGACAAGGGCAGCTTCCACCAGGAAGGCGCATCATCAGGCAGGCCTATGAGGATGAAACACTTCAGCACAACTCTAACAAGGCGATGGAGTGGTCCACAGGAGGACCTGGGCAGGGAGTTCCAGAGCAAGAACCGCCGCTGCAGAGGCACAAAACAGAGCTTATGGGGATATGCCTGAAGCACCCAGGATGGGTGCGTGAGGCCCAGAAATGGAGTACAAGAAGGGTTGTGTACTGTAGCTTAATGAGGATTCCCAGATTCTGGTGGGGCGGGGGCAGGCATGTGCAAATAAATACGGGGAGTCCGTGAACCAGGACGGGAACGACAGATTCCTTTAGTGACAGAAGCTGCCTGGCTGCTATCCTTTTCTTCAAGGATGTGGGCAATAAAGTCTGGTGTGGGCGTGGCTTCACAGCTGTTGCAGTCACTCAGAGTATGTGTGTATTCACTGGGACTTGAACGCGACCTGCCGCCAGATTGTGTTAGATACTGGGCTAGTGCAGAAAGACAGGTCATCACACACAGCAGCGGTATTCAAAATAGTTCCACTGCTGACCTTGAAAGTGACTGGTCCTCTTTCTGCTCTGATAACCCAATCATGGCACATTGTTCGACTGAAAACAGCATGCTGAGAAAGGTCTGTGGGCTTTCTGTGATTCGTCCTGACTCCCAATCAGGTTAGAGCCCTTGGGGCCCTTGGGAGGACTCTGGGTCTCTCCTGGAGGGACTACGGAGCTACTGTGGGTGCCTGAGCAAGGCAGGCTGGCAGGAAATGCCCAAAGGTAACCAGTTGCCCTTCAAATTCTTGCATGGCATCAGGAGGATTGGTCTCTGGCAGGACCCAGACCTAAAGCTTTTAACTTTGGGGGCTGAAGCCTGGGCTAGGGCTCCTCATGGACACAGCCAGTACAGTGGCCCAAGAAGAAGGGACAGGCATGTGGCAGCGGGCCAGGCTGGCCTGAGATTCATTCTCATAGAAATAGCAAGATCATCACCAGGTCATTCTCTTATATCCTTCTGCTGGTCTAGGTGCTGCAGTGACAGCCTTACGTGAACGTAATCACATACTCCCTACAGATACTCGGGGATGTGGTGTCAGTGCCTACGAATACCCTAGCACTGCCAAATAGTCAAACTTTGCAAGAGGAAAGAAGTAACGGTTTCAAGTAGCTTAGTTCTTTAAAAGATTAGCAGATAAAGGGGAGTGGGGTGTAAGTGTGTGTGTGTGTGTGTGTGTGTGTGTGTGTGTGTGTGTGTGTGTGTAAGGCAGAGGCCACTGGGTTAGGAAAGGCTTTATTTCTGTATGAGGAAGGAGGGATCATGGCAGCTTGTAGCTTATATATTTTCCTATTGAGGGAACTGAGGTCCAGACAGGGCCAAGGCTATATCCAGTTAGTGGAGCTGTGGTCCTCTGACTTTCTGATTTTTGCCCCTCTCAGCTTCCCTCCTTTCCTGGGAGGTAGAGGAAACTGGAGAAGGAACATCCTTAGGAGCCATGCTCACATTTCCAGGATGCAGTCACATTTTCTTCCAAACCCCATGGCCTCCAACCATCACCCACGATGGTGCCTGACCATTCCCTGTCAGTGTGCAGCTGTGTAATACAGGTGCTCCATGTGTGACCACGCATGACACCATTCAGCCCTCACACCGTCAGATGGAGTTGACATGGTTGCCACAAAAAAAAAGTACCAAACAAAGCGAAACCTACAGAGGTGATGACACCCACAGGGCCATGTGGCTAAGGGGGACAAGGATTGAATCTGGCTCACGTTGCAACTGGTGTCTACATGGCAGTCAGTGATCACAGAGTCCTTGGCACATGCCATGTAATTCCTAGGTGATGCCCAGAAGTCCATGTACTGCCTCCTTTCAGTGACTTTTATGCCCACTTTACCAAATGCATAAATGAGACAGGAGAGGCAAAGTAATATGTACATTACTGCTAGACAGGGGAAGCCCAGCTGTCCAGGCCCAGAGTCTAGGCTTTAGGCTCCTATATGGTCTTGCTGCCCTTGGGGTCTACTACAGTGCCCAGTGCTCAAGGGAGTGTCAATCACTCTCTGAGATAGGCCATTTCTGCAAGTAACAGCTCAGGTACCACAAAGGACATGCTTCCCAGAGGCACCTGTGGGGAGAGTCTGCTGCAAGCATGGCCTCAGAGCCAAAGAGGAAAATGAATGCACCAGCTGAGTTCCTACTGCACACCAGGCTCTTAACACACACCTGTATTCTGGAAATTTCTGCCTTTCCCCCTCCCCCCACAACAAGGAAATCTGCAGGGGCCAGAGAGAAGGTCCTGTTTGGAGGTGAGGATGTTGAGTCACAGCCAGGTGAAGTGATTTGCCCAGAGTCATTCAGAGGGTGAGCAGCCAAGAGGAGATGAGCCAAGCCATATGGTTGCCAAGCCCATCCTCTTCCTGTGTGCTGCTTGCAGGCTGATGTGTGTCTGCCCTGGTGGAGGAGGCAGGAGGATGCCTAGGCTAGTTTGGAAGACATGTAGCCTAAAGCAGTGCCTCTGTGAGAGGTCCCTTCCCTAACTCCAGCCCACCCCGGCCTTGTGCTCAGGCTCAATGGTGAATCTTTCCTGGGGATAGAGCAGGAGAGGTTCTTGAGGGACAGCAGGGGATGCCTCCACCTGCCCCACATTGTGGCCCAGTCACTGAGGCCTGCTTCCTGGAGGTCTGGATTGGGAAAGTTCTGCGATCTGGAAGTCTGTTTGACCCATCTCCAAATCCACAGTACCTTGTACAATTTGAGACATGCTCAGAAAGCAAATATGTGCTTGGTAGGCACATGCAGAAAGCATTGACAGGCCTCAGAGTGACCTTGGCAAAATCTGACTCTTCTTTATTTAGCAGTTTTTTCCCCTTAATGTTGGGACTTGAGCCCAGAGCCCCATTTGTGTTAAGCACAAGCTCTTCCACCGAGGTGGTCCCCATGCCTTCCCCTAACACTTTCGGGAACCCTCACACCACTGTCAGCAAAGCCTCCGTCCCTCACCAGACACCAACATCAACACTGTTCACAATTCACTTCATCTTCACAGTAGCTCCCTGTGGAAGCGACAGTGTTCGCCCCATTGTACAGATCAGAAGCACTTAGCCTTTGGAGAGGCAAACAGGGGTATCCAAAGCTTCATAACTGGCCAGAGAAGAAGATGGTTCTCCTGCTGGGCTCTGCCTGGCCTCAGACTCAAGGACTCTAAACTGGGTGACCAAACCCTGATGGGTGGCTCAACCTTCTCGATATCACCAAGATTAGCCTCTGGAACAAGAGCCATCTGGGGCAGAATCCCCAGCAGGCTGTGTCTTATCGAGGATCATGAAGTGATTTCAAGGCACAGTGAGTGGGGTGTGAGAAGAGCCAGCCTGGAATACTGTTGTGTCACCCCTTAAACAGTCCCTCCAGCAACTCTACTGAGGGGCTGAAGTTCCTATTATTACCTCTATCACTATCCTATCTTCCAGGTTATAAAACTGAGTCTGGACCAAAACACAAATCTAAGTTTTTGGTTTCCAAAGCATTTATCTCCAGCAACAACTCCCGCCCCCCCACCCCGCCCCCAAATGTAAACTGGCGAGGAAAGCTCTAGTAGCCTGATAACAGCTCTGGGCTCTGGCCATGGTGCTGAACCCACAGGCTGCAAACAGCACCCAGGATGGGAGACTGAGTCCCTTAGAAGCAGCTGGGTATTGGGGCACAGTATTTGGTCTCACTACCACAAAGCAGGAGCCCCAGTGATAGTACTAGGGTGTACTTTCAACTGCCTTTACCACAGAAAGTAGGGGAGTGGTCTAAGGGGCTAGAGGCAGTCTGTACCTTTAAGACCAAAACACAGATCTGATGGACAAGCCAGCTGTCTGAGGAGATGGGTTAACCCCTTCCTTCTCAGCTCTAGAGAAAGGGTGACGGCTGGCGACAGGCTTTCCAAACCCCAGAATGAAGAAGACCCCAGCCAGAACGAGGGCCTGGGAGCTGTGCTCTGCGGGCTCACCATGTCTGGGGCAGCGGATGGGGTTGAGGCTGGCCCAAAATGAGGTTTCCTCAGCTCAGCCCCATCAGGCCGCTTGCCGGCAGGGCCGGTCTGTCCCTGGCCTTTGTCTCTCTGTTCAGGTGTCCCCAGGAGGGAACGAGGCCTAAGGAGATGCTCCTGGAATTGGGGCTGGGCTCTGCGGCCAGGCAGACAAGACAGTTCCCTCCGGGGAACCCCATGCTATCTGTCCTTCTCGCCGGTCCCCTCCCAGCCTCCTCTCCGCACCCGGTGCCCGCTCTACCTTCTGCGAGCTGAAGGACTGGGTCCAGTGATACAGAACCAGGCTCTCCTTGGGCCAATGGGCGGGGCTGGCTGCCTCTGGTGCGTCGGGGGCCTCCACCGGCTTGGCTGCATCGCTCTCCAGCGCGGAGATGGGCCACCAGCTGCAGTTGGTGGGGGTCAGGTTGTTGGGGGTCGCCATGACAGCCCGCGATCCGAGGAGGAAGGAGGCAGCTCGGCGGCGGCTCGCTGGCGCCCAGCATCACATGGCCTCGTCGAGCCTGCCCCTCTCTCTCCTCCCCCTCCCCGCGATGTCATTACTCACTGGGTGCAGGGGGAGGGGCAAGGGGATCCCGGGGCTCTTTCCTCCTCCTCCCAGCTGTGGGTCCTCCCTGAGGGCCCTAGGGAGGGAAAGATGCGGAAACCAGGGCCGCGCCCCCCAGAGCGCTCACAGCTGGCCAGTCACCTGCCAAAAACTCTACCACCATAAAGCATTTGTAACCCTCAATTTTGCTAAAGCACCTCTTAGTTTAGATAAATGGCAGTATAGAGGTCTATTTAACCCTTTTCCACAAGTAGTGTCTGGAGATTGCTCTATCTGAAACTACCGGTTTCGTTTTCTGACTTCCAACAGCAGAAGGGTATGAGCTACAATTTATTAAATCACATTGGCACTTGCTTTCTACCCGAGATGGCAACTAAGGACTTCACAGCTGTCGACCTCTTTGGCCTGTATTACAGAGGAAGAAAGAAAGGCTGGGGGGTGGGGGGAGAGAAGTGACCTTGCTGAAGGTCACTGAGCTGCTAACTGTTGAAGCTGGGATTCAAACTCAAGGCTGGCTGCATGCAGGACAGGACCAGCTGGTGATTCAGCAGTCCTGCGAGCAGCAACTCAAAACCTTTCACAGAATCATGTGTCTCAGCTATGTGGACACGACTTTCCCTGATGAGGAGGGGTGCCATTGGTGGGGTCCTAGGTCCTACCCACCCCCCCACACGCAGCCGAGTAGGAGTCTGTAGGATATCTTGAACGTTCTTTGGAACCTACGTAACGTTCCTTAGCAAACCCATGCTTCCTTCGGAGAATTTTTTTTTTTTTGAGACTTATTTATTTTTGTGTGTATGGGTGCTTTTGTCTGTATGTATATGTCTGTGTACCATATATATGTCCGGTACCCTCAGAGGCCAGAAGAGGGTGTCAGAGCCCCTGGAACTGGAGTGTCAGACAGTTGTTAGCCACTGTGTGGATTTGAACACCAGCCCTCTGGAAGAGCAGCCAGTGCTTTTAACAGCTGAGCCATCTCTTCAGTCCCAGAATATTATGTCTTAGTTTACTTTTGAGAAGTGGACCCTGAGAATAGATGAAAATATAGTTCCTGGCTGGGTGTGGAGGTGCATGCCTTTAATCCTAGCACTTGAGAGGCAGAGGCAGGTGGATTGCTGTGAGTTTGAGGCCAGCTTGGTCTACAAAGTGAGTCCAATACAGTCAAGACTACACAGAGAAACCCTATCTGGAAAAAAGAAAGAAAGAAAGAAAATACAGTTGCTGGTCATTTAAGGAGAGAAGTTCCTTGGGCAATGTCTGCAAATGTCCCTGAATTTTACTGAGAACCACTATCTCATGTGCCCTGTTGTCAAACCCTGTTTTTATGAGTTCATGTAACTGGGAGAGGAGGCCTCTCAGTTTGCTACTTGGGGCTCTTGGGCACATCACCTCACAGACTGTGTGTGTGTGTGTGTGTGTGTGTGTGTGTGTGTGTGTGTGTGTTAAAGAAATGGTGTTTCTTCCTTCTACTAAGTAAGCAAACTTCTGCAGACCCCTCTTTTCTTTTATGCCATGGCTGCCAAGAAGCTTGGAGCTGTGTTGTCTAAATCTCATTGTTCCCATTAGCTTCACTGTTCAGGAATTTTTTTTGTCATGCACTGTGATTTTTTTTTCTTTCTTTCTCCTTTGAGTGTCTTGTTCACAGTTTGATTTTGCAAAGACAGACACTATACTAAGTCAGGGCTCTCTAGAGGACCAGAACTGACAGAATGAACGCATGTCACAAAGGTGGTTTTGTTGTTGTTGTTGTTGTTGCTGTTGTTTGCTTTTTGGTTTTTGAGACAGTGCTTCTCTGTGTAGCCTTGGCTGCCCTGGAACTTGCTTTGTAGATAGACCAGGCTGGCCTAGAACTCACAGAGATCACCTGCCTCTGCCTCTGCAAGTGCTGGGATTACAGGCGTGCGCCACCACACCCAGCTACACAAAGGGGTTTAGTTTGCTTTAGGGAGACAGGCTGATGAATATAGTAGCAGCTGTCTGCATGCTGGAGAACCAGGAACCCAGAAGCTGCTTGGTCCATGAGGTTGATGTTTCAGCATCTCCAGCTTGGTGCTGTAGGCCTGGGGAGCCACTGGTCTTTATGTCAGAAGACCAAAGAAGCTACTGAAGGGTGATGGCAGCGGCAGCAGTAAAGTAGATGCACTCTTAGTTGGGCACAAAAGCAGGCAGGCAAAAAGTAGCCATTCCTTTCCTTTAGATCTTTTTACACTGGGCCACCAGCAGAAGGTGCCCTTGGTAGGGGAGAGAGTGGTCTTCCTCCTTCAGTTCATCCTTGTGGAAAATCCCCCCAACCCCCCATCTCAGTCAGGATTGCTATTGCTGTGATGAGACACCCTGAGCATCTCAGATACTTTGTAAAGTAATAGGTACTTCATATCTAATATAGGCTGTCATACGTGTGCCCATGTTTACATGTACACGCACATGTGTATGCAAGGGTGTGAGTCCACATGTGCAGGTGGAGGCCAGAGATTGATGACATGTGTCCCCATACTTAGGAGAGAGGCTTTGCTCTGAGATACAGGCAAACAAGCTCCTACTGGAAGGACAGGATTAGGTCTCCCAACTTAGAGCTGTCCCCCTCCCCCAACACCTGTGGAAGCAGCAGAGCCTTTCCCAGTATCACCAGCACAATCCATCCTCAAAGGTCTGAGCCCTGCTGCCCCCAAGCTGTGGGCCATCTGTTCTTGGGTGCTCTGATAGGTCTGGGCACGTGCTGGGCTTGATGAATCAACTGGGAGCCTGCAGGCTCTTCTGTCAGGGAAGGAAGGACTTCACAGACTGGAGAAGTGGACCACAAGACAGGGCGCTTTTCCCAAAGGTCTCAAGGCTTTTAGGTCTGCCAGCTGAAGAAAATGACAGACATGCTCTGTGATGTTCTGAGCCAGTCAGGAAAAAAAACCCCTCTGAGATGGACGTTACAGCTGAATCAGAAAAAATTTCAAACTGGCAGGAAGGGGTGGAGCCAGTGGATAGTGAGCTTCCTGGATGACCTTCACTGTAGGGTGTTAGGGGAAGCATCTGCGCTGGATGTGTCCTTTGAAGGAGCCCCCCACTGAGCCTGAAACATGGAGCCATCTCACTGGCAGGGTGCCTGGGTCATCACGTGCTTCCTCCTGTGGCTGCTTATACAAAGCCTTTATGAGCAGAACAACGTCTGGGTTGCTCCCTTCTTGCTCCTAAGCCCCAGGTCAGTGCCTGCAGCTAAGCTCCCAGAATCTGTCACAGCATCTGACATAAAACAGTAGCTGCCCAATAGGTAATTGTTGACTTAACTATAATGTTAATCCCTTAAGAGTTTCTGATTGGTTATTCTTGCTCACAGTAAGCTACTTGGCATCCTTCTGTGCCTTTAAAAATCATTTTAGTCGAATGTTCAGATTTTCAGTGGTTTACTTGTTTTCTCATATTCTTTATCTGGCTTCTCTCTGGACTACAAAAACAACTAAAAGTCTCTAAGTGGCCCATAAAAGGGAGGTTGTTAAATTAAGTTCAGGTATGTAATGATTTATTTATTTATTTATATTTGTTTTTTCCAGGCAAGGTTTCTCTGTGTAACAGAGCCCTGGCTGTCCAGGAACTCACTCTATAGACCAGGCTGGCCTTGAACTCATAGAGATCTGCCTGCTTCTGCCTCCCAAGTGCTGGGATTAAAGGCGTGCCCTGCTACTACCACCAAACTGCTTTTATTTGTTTTAAGAAACATGTTTGTTAACTGCAAGCAATTGTAGCTCAGTTAACAGAGTGCCTGCCCAGCATGCATGAAGCCCTGAGTTCCATCCTCAACACCCAATAAGCTGAGTATGGTAGCATATGCTTGTATCCCCAGCATTCTGGAAGTGGGGGCAGGAGGAGCAGAAGTTCAACATTATCCTCAGTTCCATAGTGAGCTAGAGGCCAGCCTGTGTCAAAAAGGAGAAATAATAATAAATAATCAAATTTACATATTATACAGTTAGCCAATTTTCCTTGCTGTTACAGATTTCCTGAGAAAAGAGCTTGTGAGGAAGATTTGTCTTTGCTCACAGTTTCAGAGGTCTCAGCCCATAAGCTCCGTTGTTTCTGGGCCTGTGGTGAGGCAGAAACTATGGCAGGAAGAGGAGGTGGGCAGAGCTGCTCACCTGGTGGCAGCTGGGAAGCAGAGAGGCAGGAAGGAGCTCGAGACAAGATGCATATTTCAAGGGCATGTACCTAGTGCCTGACTTCCTACATAATATAGCTGTATTCGGAATCCATCATGAGCTTAACCCATTGGTTAGGCCAGAGTCTTCAGAATCCAGTCACCTCCCCAAAGCCTATACTAGCAACCAAACCTTGAACACAAAGGTCTCTCAGATTCTAATCCTGAGAGTCAGTGAAACAGTAGGTTAACTAAGCAGCTTTAGGGTGGGAACTCTTGTCTTTCATCTGTTTGTTTTTTGAGACAGAGTATCCTTATGTAGACCAGGCTGGCCTGGCACACACAGAGATCTGCAAGTGCTGTGATAGAAGACACGGCGGCCTGACTCATAAAATATATATTTTTAAATGTGCCTACAAAATAGTTAAGAGAGCAGGTTTTGTTTAAAGGAGAATAGGAAACTCTGGAAAGTGAGTGGAGGGGCAGAAATCCCATGCCTACAATTTTGGTGGTTCATGGGCTCCCTGAATTTTCCCTAAATCTAGGTTAAGAACTAAAGATCAAACCACCTAGCTGGAAGGAGCCACCAAGACACCAGCGACATGGTACTCTTAAGAGCTTGTTACAAGCTGGGCAATGGTGGCTCAAGCTTTAATCCCAGCACTCAGGAGGCAGAGCCAGACAGATTTCTGTGAGTTCAAGTCTAGCCTAGTCTACAGAGCTAGTTCCAGAACAGCCAAAGCTGAAACCTTGTCTCAAAAAAACCAATCAATCAACCAACCCAAACCAAACAACAACAACAAAAAACCCAAACCTTGTTATAGGATCTTTCTGGAATAAGCACTCCAACACCAGACTGGAAGGGAGGAAAGTTACCCCAGTGGCCTGGAGCCAGGAGAGTTCCTTCAAAGCCTTCTGTCCTGGGTCTAATTGGCATTTTTGTTGTTGGTGGGTTTTTTTTTTTGTTTGTTTTGTTTTGTTTTTTGTTTTGAGACAGGGTTTCTCTATGTAGCCTTGGCTGTCCTGGACTCACTTTGTAGACCAGGCTGACCTCAAATCCACAGTGAGCCACCTGCCTCTGCCTGGTATTCTTGAAACAGAACAAGGTGTAAAAGATGAATTATTAGATATTGATATATTGGTTTGTTTAGCGATTGACTTAAAGCAGTGCTTGCACTGTCTATTTGATGGCCATGACTTCACTTGCTGCCTGGAACAGAATGACCTGGAGGAACAGCTGCAATAACCCTAACCCTAACCCTTAACAACCTGCTGACTGCCGGGTAGGCTTCCACAAAATATTGCTTACTTGCCCGTCTCACCTTGTAGTTTTAGAGTGTTAAAAAGAGAACGTGAAACAGGCCTGACCCTGAAGGCTTCAAAGGGCTGTCCTACCACCAGTGACACCTGCTACCTTCCACTTTCACTGGTGCCACAGTGCTAATTCCAGAAGGATTCCTGCTACATTCTCATTGTATGCCTTGAAACCACAAGGTGGGGCAAACAAACAAGCAAGGTTTTATGGACTTGTTCACGGCAATCAGCGGGTTGTTTTTAAAGGCATGTATCAGTTGACAGTGGTAAGCTTTTGTGGTCAGGTTGTTAAGGGCAATAGCTCACTGTTTCAGCTATTGTCCAGGTCGCTCTGTTTCAGTGAGTGAAGCCATGCTTAGGAGTGAGCACTACAGTTTGCGCAGTGTTTTAAGTACATCACTAGGTAAGTCGGCACAGCAGTATCTGATGGTTGGCCTTTTCTATCATATTCTTCTTCAAACTGCTTTCTGATTGGCAACATTTTCTTTCCCATTCTTCCCCCTCTACTGCTCTGAACATCTGTTACTTACAAACAAGAAAAACCAATAAATAGGAACTGGAATTATTCCAGACCCCAAATCCCCGATGCATCTTAGCCATCTTGACCTCACTGGCAATGCTTTTTGAGAAAGACAGGGTTGAAAAAGTCAATGTTTGCAATTACTAGTAAGTGGGGCAGCCAAGGCTTAAGGAGGCCCAGCAAGTGTGGGGCAGGAAGGAGGCCAGAACCAGAGCTTAGGCCCTTCCTCACGTTCCAGCCTCCCTTCTCTTCCCACTATGTGCCCCTTGCCACTCTCCTGTCTCTAAGTCAGCAAGACAGAGTATCTGAGGCAGCTGTGGCCTTGCACCTTCAACACTGCCTTCCACTGGCTTGGTTTTCGTATGACTTGAGAGTGGAGGGAGCCAGCAGACCAGGCAGCATCCCTATCCCTTTACTATATACTTTACTGAAAATGCACACTGGGCTGTGGCTTAAATACATAGAACCCTTGTCTCCAGCATCAGGGCCAGGAGCATCTGCACACTGTGAATATCCCTCTCTCCTCTCCATCCTCTTCATAAAGGCTGCAGGGAGTTCTACAACACGTCTGCTGCATGGATTATTTTCTTGGGAATACCTAGGTCAGAATACAAAGTCCTTTAAGGACTCTTCCTCCAGGCTTGCTCTTTAGTGTGTGGAAGAATGGATAGGAATGTAGTCTGGGGTCCACTCCATGTATGTGCTAATGAGACATGGGGGAGGGAAGGATGAGCCTGTTCATGCTTCAGCTAAGCCTCCACCAGCAGCAGCTCAGGCTCTACAGGTGCACTGTGTGTGCACATGCATGCATGTGCATGTGTGCACGTCTCAGCTGTGAAGGCCCTGGAAATCCTGAGGAATGAATGTGAGGATTTCTTCTGTGTCTGGGTAGACTAGTCCTAGGTGGATAGACATTCTAGTGTGGACTCTTGGTCTGTGGTGAGGCCAACTGGTTGAGAGGCAGTGCCTGATTCTGGGTGTGCACTAATAGAAAGTGCTTAGGAAGAACAATGGAGTGTCTGAAGGCCAGAGGAAGGGAGACTGTAACCTGAAAGCTGGGTGGGCTCCTCCAGGGCTATACCAATGAGCTTTCTCTATACAGCCTGCAGAGAAAGCGGTACCTTCCCTTTTTTTTTTTTGGTTTTGGTTTTTTGTTTGTTTGTTTTTGAGACAGGGTTTCTCTGTGTAGCCTTGCTGGTCCTGGACTCTCTTTGTAGACCAGACTGTCCTCAAACTCTGAGCAATTCATCTGCCTCTGCTTCCCAAGTGCTGGGATTAAAGGCGTGCCCACCACGGTCAGCTTGTCTTTTAGGACTTTTAATCATGGCCTTCCTTGTACATCTGTGCCACCAATTTCACTTCAAAATAAATTTAGAACCATTTAAATTTAATTGAGAAGCACTTAAATGCACCATTGGTAATATTTTAAAATTTAATGGTATTGGAAGGTAGTTGACTAAATATATCTATAAAATGTTCAGAATTAGAATTAGGTAGCTTGCAAATAGAAAGGTTGGCAGTATAGAATGGCAAAAGGAAAATGTGAGGTGCAAAAAGGCTGGGTGACATTTTATAATATTTAATGAACAAAATGATATGAACAGGTGCATCCCTATGATTGTATTGAAGCTGTACACACACAGAAACGTGTTTGGGCTCTGAGGTGTTTTTTTGTTTTGTTTTTGAATTCATTTGCTTGAGACAGTTTCACTCCAGCCCACAATGGCCTTGAACTTGGGACCGCTCATCTCAGCTAAACCATAGTGGTGCTCTCTGTAGAATGGGAGGGAGGGGCAGGAGAGCGCAGGGCATGTTTTCTTTTCTGTAGGCACTCCAGCACCTGCCATCTTCCAAGAACGCTGTAAAATAACCAGTATAAAAGGAGGCTCAGAGCAGAAACCTCACTGAACTCCAGCCTGCTCCCCTCACCCCCAGCAGATCCAGCCTGAGGGGTTCCGGGAGGGGAGTTGCAAACTTGAAAGCTCCTACACCAGCAAGTATCATACAAACCCCAGGACCAGGTCCTCAGAGCAACTCTCCTGAGTTGGCAGGCAGGACAGGACATGTACTCCACCTTGCAGGGTCTGAGCGAGAGACCCAAGATAGTACTGTAGCTTGCTCAAGGTCTCACAGGAAGTGTTATTGTAAAGATTGGAAGGAAGGAACCCAGCACTTCCTGGTCCCCACTGCTGGGTCCTTGTGCTGCCTCCCTCAGGTGGTTAGAGCACTGGCCCAGCACCCACACAGTTGGAGGGCTTATCAACATCTTTCTCCAGACATCTCTGATGCAGCCTGCATTCTCCTGCACTGAGCTTTGCAGAGTAAGGAGTTGCCAGTGGGCACACAGCTCCACAGATGCCTCACTTTCCTGGGCCTCATCTCTAAGTCTCAGATAAACATGTCTAACTTCTTGAAGGTGTGTGTGTGTGTGTGTGTGTGTGTGTGTGTGTGTGTGTGTGTGTGT
>OU015742.1:71496575-71531601 GCA_907169655.1 Acomys percivali
TGTGTGTGTGTGTGTGTGTGTGTGTGTGTGTGTGTGTGTGTGTGTGTACACGTATGGTGACCAGAGGTCAGAAGAGGCTGCGGATCCTCGGGAGCTGGAGTTACAGGCTATTGTGACATACTCAACATGGATGCTGGGAACTGAACTCCAGCCCTCTAGAAGAACAGGAAGTGCTCTTTGTTGTGGAAGTTTTGGTTTGTATGTAAACATGTTTTTGTTTTAATCCCAGGTGTGGGATGTGGGGACCTTCTGAAAGGGCAGGTGGTATTTGTCAGCTGTGAACTACCTCGAGTTGGGGGCGTGGTCTTTGTCAGTGGGGATAAAAGCCAGCCCTAAAGGAGCCTGGGGGCTTAGAGAAAGGCGGAGGCTGCTGCTTCCCCCTTGCTGCTCCTGGCTGCTGTTGCTGCAGTTGGATGAGAAGTTGAAGACATCCTGACCCGAGGATTGGACTTGCCCCAAGGAACCTGAAGACCCTGAACAGTAGGAAGCAGCTAAGAAAAATTACGCCCCCCTCTCCCCACTAACCTTCCCTCCTACCTGGTGTTAGAAGGGATTGAGGTGCAATAGGGAGAGACTTAAGGAACCCAAAAATAAAAAAATAGTTGTTTAAGATTACACCAACAGCTCTTAATTCCATTTCCCCATCCCCTAGTGTCTAATTTTAATTTGGGCCTTCTCTATTGATCAGGTGGCTAAAGGTTTGTTCTTATTTTGTCAAAGGATGAACTCTATGCTTCATTTATTATATTACTCTAGTCTCTACTCAAAGTAGTCAGGAGGAGGCCATGCCCAGTGTCCAACAGTGCCTGGGCTCTAACCATGGCTATTGGATTCAGAAACACCAGGTTATTCAGGAAGCTGGCAAGACGTAGATAGATAGACAGACAGACAGGCAGACAGGCAGGCAGACAGGCAGGCAGGCAGACAGACAGACAAGCAGACAGACATGGGTAAGTGTAAGTAGAGATACTGACTAAGGAGGCTCTGAAGGGAAAAAGGACAGTTGCTTCAGAAGGGACCTGGATAGAATGGGGCTTTGTAAGTTTTGGTCTTGACTTTTTTCCCCTCATTTTGTTTTGGAGTTTTAGAAGGTGAGAGAAATTCTTTGTCTATAAATATAACCTGCCCATGTGGCAGAGTGGGGTGTTCTGAACCCTTTTTGGTCTGGACTGCTGCCAGATTTTAGAACTACAAATAAAGCCAATTAAGACTAAAATGAAAACAGTGATAAGTCAATCCGAAAAGACAAGAGAAGACATGGTGTACAGAAAGCAGTGTTTCCAAAGGAGGTGAAATAGGGGAGTTTGAGGGCTACTAGAGCTGGGCTGGTGTCATACCAGACTGGAGACAGACATAGGAAATGGACCCAAACAAGGAGACAGGCACATGACTCATGCGATACCTTTTCCTCACCAGGCAGAATTAGCTGTTGTGTAGATAGCTAGACTTTTAGTTTTGATTTTACTAAACAAACAAGGCTGTTCACTTCAGAGTTCAACCAGCAAGTCATGAATGGGCCTGCTATCCACTGCCCACCCACTCCTCCAAACCTCTGAAGTTGACTCCATTGCTCTCCATTGCTGCAGAAGCTCTCAACTGGGCGTGTGGTTAGCTCAAGGGTCTCACGACCCAGTCAAAGTTAAAAACTATAGTGATAAGACATCTCACCCTAACCCAATAACCATGTTACCACATTGCTTTGCATACTGAGGTTTATTTTTATTACATTTATTTATTTGTGTGTGTGTGTGTGTGTGTGTGTAAATATATGCCACAGTTCACACTGAAGTTCAGAAGACAACTGTTCTCTCCTCCCATGTGGGTTTCAAGGTTGTCAGGTTTGGTGGCAAGTCCTTTACTGACAGAGCCATCCTTAGAAGTTTGTTGATGTTTTGTATTTTTAGATTCTGAAACTATACTGGGTTTGAATAATGCAGAAGCATTCAAGTACATACTGTAATATTTTCATGTATTTTTGCAGGGTGACCACATTCCTATAGCCAGTCCATATGGAGAAGCGTATGTTTAAGGGCGTCGCAAGGCCCTCTCCATAGTCCCCGGCCTCGTCGTCAACGCTCTCCCGCAGCTTTACTTCTTCATCCCATTTTCCATGTAAACCTTCGTGACACCATCGCACAATTTAAACTGTGAAAGTCCAGTGACAGAGGCCAGCTACTCACTCACCTAGGGTCTTTCAAGCTCTGAAAGCTTTAAAGAAGGGAAGTTGCCACCCCTCACTGTCTGCTGGTCAGAAATAGCTACTAGGAAACGGTCTCCCTCCTGCTGGGAATTACAAACAGGAATTCAGGAGTTCAGACCGTGGCCAACTTACCAGGAAGCAAGAGAGATGAACTGGGTTAGGCTGTTCACGATGCATCGCTATAGTAGCCCTTCTGTGCCCCAACATTTGAGGAAAGCATACATATGGTAGCTTTGGGACCTATCCCCCCAAATGAGAGCATGTAGTGACTCATTGCTCAGATTAAAGGCCGAAGGGATCAGTTGTGGTTCTAAAGTGCCAATAAACAACTAGAAGTCCTTGCTGAGCTGACGGACTGACAGATGGCTCCATAGACTCACTCAGTCAATACAGTGCTAAGCCTGTGCAAGACTCAGACAGACAGACAGACATACACACACACACCCGACCTGAGTCCTATTCTGAGGAAGTGACCATGAATTGCCATAGGAGCACCAGTACAAGGGCATCCAACCTACACAGGCATGAGATGGCAGGGCTGAGGGATAAAGTGTAGCAGGTGCTTCTTGCCATCCGGGCACTCAGCATACAGCTGATGAAGAAAGAGATGTCTGGGTGTCACTGTTAGTTTTTTGTCGGCTTGACGTAAGTTAAAGTTATTTGGATAGAGGAGCATCAACTGAGAGAATGCCTCCATCACATTGCCTATAGGTAAGCCTGGGAGACACCTTGATTGATGATCAATGGGGGAGGGCCAGGCTACAGTCTGTGCCATTCCTGGGGCAAGTGGTCCTGAGGTACATAAGAAAGCAAACTGCCCAAGCCTGAAGGATGAAGCTTGCTAGCTGTCTTCTTCTGTGGTCTGTTTCCGTTCCTGCCTCCTGATTTGAGTTGTTTCCCTCAGTGACCTATGACCCAGGGTATGTAAGCCAAATAAATCCCTTCTACCCCCAGTTAGTTTTGATCACAATGCTTTGATTACAGAATAGAAATCCAACCAAGACAGTGAGTAAAAGGCTGGAAGGTAACTAAAGAGGTCAGCCCCTGAACATGAGTGTAGTGTCACTGGAGTGCGGGAGCTGGGGAAGAGCCCAGAGCTGGCAGGTGACAGGCAGTACCTGCAGCGAGAGTCACACCCATTTCACGAAAAGTCCTGAAGGTCATGGTCCAAAAGTCTCTGTCAGGATAACAGATACCCACTGATAAACATACAGAATGTATCCTTTCCTTAGCTGAGTTTTGCTTTCACCTGGGGTTCCAATTCCTTATGTGTAGTGAGAATTTTGTAATTTTGGCTTTTTTTTAAAAAAGAAAACATAGAAATATTAGAATATGTTTTGTTTTAATCCCATGGGGCTGCTTTGCAGCAGCTATGATTTGTCTCATGTTCTAGCAGAGGTGTGATTTTTGCCACCTGCAGATAGTTTCTGCTTTTGTGTGATGTTTGGAATTCTGGGGATTTTCAGTGGGTATATAAATGCTAGAGCCCTATAGGTAGGTTGCTGTTTGGTGGTTCGATGCTGTTGGCTGCAGTTTCTTAAGTAGTTGTCTTAAAGAAGCAAGAATAAGAAATCAGATATCCTGATGGCCAAGATCAAAATGGCCCCAAGGAATCTGACACCCCTAATCAGCAGGAAGTCGTCTAACCCTGACATTGCCCCCTTTACCTCTATCCTTTCCCCTTCCTATCTAGTGTTAGGGGATTGAGGGGGAGGCAAAAGAGGGTATAGAAAGGTGGAGAAAGAAGCCACAACGTAGCAAATGCTGGCTACACTTACGGCCAAGTCAACCATCCACTTCTCAAGCCTGGTCCTCCTGAATTCCCTCTCTTAGTGAAGGAGGTGTCATCTTCTGGCCAGGAGTCTGTGTCCAACGCCCTGAATCTAGTATCTCCATCTTGTGCCCCTTCCTCAACATCTTTTCTGCTAGACTCACAATCTCCTCACCTGCTTTCTCAGGTGATACGAACTACTTACTGGCACACTGCCTTAATGAAAATAATTCATTACTTCCCGGGAACAGTCAGGCTAACAGGATTCTCTCACTTACGCTGGCTGGCTGCCCCTTCCCTAAGCCCAGGCAAGCCTGCCTGCCTTTTCAATCTCAAGAATACTTCTCCAAGGCACGGCCAACGCAGGCTGGGTACCATCTACTATCTGCTCGGCTTCCAGCTCTGTGGCTCTCTAATGAGTCTCTAAGGAGTCTACGAACTTACTTCTCAAGCGCTTTTGCACAGCACTGGGCAACCAGCCGGTGCTCAGTGAGGTCTGTGTGTGGAGTAACTGAGAAGAGGCACCCCTGCAGGCTGAGCAAACCAAACGGAGCCCTCTTTACCCTTCCAGTCTTCCCAAACAATTACTATGAATCCATCTCCTCTCTCCAACCACTACCTCTGGCAACAGGAAACATTTTCAGATACTTTTGAAGATTAAAGATACTTAAATTGCCACAGTGAACATTCAGCACCTTCCTTTGACCAGTAATTACGGAGTGCGAGGGTTTGTGTAATACAAGACTTTAGGCCCCGGGGATACACCGTGTTTTCAACTCTAAGATATCTCTTCCTGCTTTTATTTTTGGCATCAGTTGAACTCAGGGCATTGTCCATTCTGGTTAGGTGCTCCACCACTGAGCTATCTCCCCAGCCCAAGATACCATTTTAAAGATTTACCATTTACTGGAGGTGCAATTAAGAAAGAAAGAAAGAAAGGAAGAAAGGAAGGAAGGAAGGAAGGTGGAGAAATGTGCACACAAGACTTAATTAACAAGTAGTGATGAGGACAAGAGCGCAAGTCTTCTTCCTCAGGGCAGGTTCTGTTTATGTGAGCAACAGTAAACTTCTATAGTGAAAGTGTGCTGAGCAGTCAGAGAGGATTTTTAAGGAAAAATAAAACAGTTAAAAACAAATCTAGGAGTGAAGGAGACTGCCAGAGTAGTCATGGAGGCCCCTCTAGGGAAAGAATATGAAGAAAGACCTGACTGAAGAGACGAAGAAACAGCAAATCTGGGAAGATTTGAGGGGAAATATCTGTTAGGTCAAGGCCACCCAAGGCAAGGATAACCGGAACAGAGTCCCAGATCTGGGCAGTCAGCTTCCTCAAGCCCAGTGTTCCTGTCTGGCCGTTAGAAGTGCATCCGGAGTTGGAGTGGGGAGGGTAAAAATAGTAACAGGTCAGGAGGGAGGGTGTAGCCAGACTGTTATTCACTTTCCAAGTACCCCCTGGGTAAGGAATCATACTCCCAGAAAGTGCCTAACTTTATGGAGATGTGCTCACACAGAAAGATGTTTTTACTGTTTAGTACTTAATGTCATACTAGGTGAAAGTAAGGTAAACCGGGAGGTTATCAGAATTGTGCAGAACATCCACTCAAGGGCTGTGCTCTGCTTTTCAGGAGTTCCTTAGTGATCTAGAAATCATCTCTGGGGATCCGCAGAGATTTTGCCAAGCCATTCTTTGAAATGGTAGCTTAAAAACACATATTTGGTCTTGATGCAAGTAAGCCTGCAACGCTGAGGGAGAAACTCAGTTTTCCTTTATTATTTCCCAGGAGATGATGAAGAGAGCAGCTGTGGACAAACAGGTTTTTAAAGACATTTGGGAATAAACCAGATCTTTTATTTCTTATTCGTATCTTAGTCGTGTTACTGATGTGTTTGTAAAGTGTGAGCACAGATGGTCAAGGTCACAACTGCATGGAGTTGTTTCTCACCTTTCACCTTTATTTACATGGGTTCCAGGGATGAGGCTCAGAGACATGACCTTTAGCGACTGAGCTATCTTCCTAACCTGACTTTCTAGCACCATGGAACACACGACAGAAGAGCTAATAAGTTAGTTACTGTATCTCCCTGAATCCCTGTCATCCCTATCTGTAGGATGTGTAACATGACAGGAATATTAAATCTGAGAAAAGGTACAGAATTGATGATCATTAGCATCACTGAGTTACAAGAGGGCCGCCCCCGCCCCATTGTGAACCAGTTACTGTACAGAGAGAATATAAATGTTTTATTCAGGAACTTTGACATGCATTATGTTTAACAACACTATACAGATGCTCCTTAACTTGTGAAGGGGTCACATCCTACTCAGCAGATCCCAAGTAGAAACATCACAAACTCCAAACACACTTAATACAAGTAAAGCACTGAACACCAGAGCTCAGCAACAGAGAGCACACCAGTTTACACTTATGCTCCTGTGGCTGAAAGGGAGCTGCATGTACTGGCCAAGCATATCACAGGGCATACTTTTAGCTTGGAAAAAAATACCAAAATTCAAATTCCGATGCAGTCCCCGTCGAATGCAAAAGGCTTTCACAACATTATAAAGCAAGCGCAGGCTAAAAACAACAACAAATAAAAAACAAGATAGAAAAACCCAAGCCAGCCGTCCGAAGGCGGGGGCTGTCAGTCCAGTGAAGTGTAGATTCCAGGCTCCATGGGTTGCCTCTAGTTAAGCTGGTCATAGCTATGCTAGGCAGCTGGGTGATTACATTTGTGGGAGAGGCCAGTTTGGATTCAGGGGAAAACTCACTCTAGATTTTAGCTGCTAGAACCAAACCTATGGAGGAAAGCCGTCTTTCCTCACAAGGATTCAAAATGGAACTTCGGGTGTGGCAGGTGAGGGGGAAGTGTTCCCAGAGAGAATAGGTCCTGACAATGGCGGTGGTGGGTGGGTGGGGTCTTTCACTGCTCACCCCTGTCAGATCACTAAAAACCAGAGGCAGATTGGTTGCTTAATTTCTTCTTGCAGAATTTAGTATGGACGTGCATTTCCCACCTGATGCTCCCAAACTATGCTTGGAAAAACAAAAAGATACTTTTGCGGATACCATTCCAGAAGGAGCGCAGAGGCAAACAGTGAAGGAACGGGAGGTTGATGCTAGGGGATCAACGCTAGTTTCAGATTAGCCTCTAACCTACACAGATGAGATCCTGTTTGAAAACACACGAACACACACACTCACAAAACCCTTTAAAAACATTTCCACTCCGAATCCGGGCTAGCATCCACAGCCTGGGCGTCGTCCAATTAATACCTTCTTGGCTTCTCTGCGGACCCAAAGAGACGACGGATGGCCAGTGTCGCAGCCCGAGTGCAAGCGCTCTAGGAAACTCCGCCAAAGCATTCTCGGAGGCCTCGGCTGGCGCAAACACTCCCGCAGCCCGCCGAACCCAGTTAGTTGCCTTGGGGACTTCAAGTGGAGAAGGAACTAGCACAAGCTCACTCACGTGACAGGGAAGAGGAAGTAGGCACGCCCAAAAGCCTGCCGGGAGCGAACGCAAGCTAGGGGGCGGAGGGAGCGAAAAGAATAACAGGAAATGACCTAAGACGCACGTGCTTCGGAGAGGGGTTGGAAAGAGGGGGTTCGAAAGGCGGGGCCGCGACCGTACGCCTGCGCACTTGCGGCTGGCGGTGCTGCCGAGTCACTGCGGTGGGAGGGGCGTGACCAGTGGGCGGGGCGCGAGCTACGTGGCGCAGGCGCAGTACGACTCCGGAGGCGCGGGCCGACCTATCTGCGGGGTTTGGATCCGGGTCAGTCTGGCGCGGCGGTCGCGGGAGAGACGCTCCGAACCGACGGGGCCGGATCCCCGGGAGCGCCTCAGCCGCGGGGAGGTGAGCAGTGTGGCAGGAGGAGGAGGGCAGGGACGAGGCTTCCGCCAGGTCTCCCATCCGCGGGAGGCGGAGTCCCGCCCTCCCGTCCGGTCGGGGCGCCGACTGCCTGGCCTGGCCTGGCCCTCGTCCGCCGCGGCCTGGAGTGCGAAGCTGCGCGGCTTCGCTTCCCGCCTTCCTGAGTTCCCGCGGTCCCCAGGCCGCGCCGGCTGCAGCTTCCCCTTTGGCTCTGCTTACCGCCCTTTGCCCCTTCCCGCCTTTTCCTGCCCTGCGAGCCGCACTCCTCTTCGCTTGCCTCCCTGCGGCTCCCCTAGCTTCTACTCCCGCGCCCTCTGCGGCGGCGCCGCTTCCCTCCAGCCTCTTCGGGTCCGCGGTTGGCCGGGCGGGCAGGACAAGAGGCGTGACAGCTCCCCGTTCGGGTGTCCCCGGCTTCTGACCTTTCCCCACTCGACCCCCTTTAACCGCACCAGACCCAGGCCCCTGTCGAAAGGAACAGACGCGCTGCTTTGCCTGTGGTCGTGCGACTCGAGGGTTTGAGTGGGTGTACACGGAGAGGTGTGGTTGTGTTTTTGTCCTGGGGACAGATTGATGCTGTCGGGACCGTTCTCCTGGAGGGTTGTTGGGACAGGGCTTTTTATTCTCGGGGCTCTGTACTCTCAGAGGTCTGGGGAGTCCATCGCTTTTAACTTTGTGAGGACGTGGGCGAATCTGATTTTTATTTTCAGACTCCTGAAAACGAGGAGTTCGACTTGAAACTTAAGGGCGACTTACTTAGAACTTCAAAAGTGTAAACAAGAATGTGGAAAGAGAAGTTAGCATGTGATTTGACTTAAAAAACCATGCAAAGTAACTTCTTACAGGCGTTTTGAGCTCTTTGGGAATTCTTTGAGAAGTCAATGCGGAGAAGGTGGTAATACGAGTGTCTCCCACAAATGTAGTGTTAATGAAGATAGGCATTCCAGTCACCTGGTATATAGAGCTGTTGAGCCGGTGCTTTGTGAGCAGAAAGGTAGGAACGCGGCGTGGAGTGGGGGGCGGCGGCACAGTAAGCCTTTTGTAATTATAAGCATGCTTTGCTCGAGCCCTTGCTCTGGGTTAAAGTAACTGAGGAAAAACTGGAGCAATCACAATGCTAGAAGTCTGAAAACAGTTTAGGCGGTGCTTTATTCTCTTAAGTTTTGGTCTGTACCCAGATTTTTATTTTGGGCTGTTTGAGTTTTTAATGATACATCTCGATAGTGTCTCAACAAGAATGCTAAGTTTGTATTAGCATCCAGGGTGGTCATCTGCATTACAATTATGTCAGCACTGTGTAATTAGAAGTTTGGAGGTTCAACCAGGAAGCTTCAGAGCCCAAGTGTGAGATCCTGGAGGGCAGGAGTGAGACCCCTACTGAAATGGGGTTTCCAGGACCCTTGCATTCAGTTCAGCCTCTGTTGTGGCATCCAAGGTAGTGCTGGGAGTTCTGGAAGTACTTGTGAAAGGAATGGCCTTCTGCTTGTGGTGTTCACCAGTGTACATGTAGCTTGGTGCTTACTAACTATAAGCCACACTTTATTAGATTATTTTTACATGTATTATGTGTATGAGAGTATTACATATGAAGGGCAGAAGGCAGCGTGGGGAGTGGTTTCCTCCTTATTCTAGTTCTAGGAAACAAGCTCAGGTGGTCAGTCTTAGGACCATGAGTCCTTACTCTTTGAGCCATCTCACCTGTCCCGGTAAATCTTCCTTTGAGCCATCTCATCAGTCCTTATTTAATGGAGTTTTGGAAGCTAAAATACTTCGTTTACAACCTGTGCTAGACCTTTGTAGATGTGCAGAGCTCAGGGCATACCAGCACTCAGCCCTCCATTTAGTGTATAAAATAGTGTATATTGGGAGGAGTCCTACTCCAGTGAGGAATTAGAGACCAGTGAGGCCTGCAGCCATGTGAATAAGGTTTCCTCAGGTTTATGACCTGGTTAAGTAAACCAGATATGTGGGAGAGTGAGTTTATGTTGGTCGTCTCATGTTGAAGTGAAAACTAGCTAAGTTCTTTTGAGGATGAACATGCACATAAATGTCAAACATTGTGACATCTTGACCTTTGGAATATTAGAGGTCTCACAATAACATATAACTCACTTCTGAGAAGTCAGCTGCTCCAGAATCAGAGAATACTGAAGGGGATCCATAGGCGCTCCTCCCTGTGAGAGTGCCTGGGGGGTGGGGGTGGGGAGGTAGGGGGTACCAGGTTAGAAATGGAAATAAAGGTAAAGTATATCCTTGGCTTAAAAAAAAAAATCTCTCTCTCTCTCTCTCTTTTTTTTTTTTTTTTTTTTTAAGTTTTTTATTCTCTCTCCTTTTTTTGGATACTGGTGTGGTTATTTGTTCAAGATATAATTAGTACTTTGGTGATTTGAAGATTAGGTTTGAGAATTTATCAAGTTACTTGTGTTTCTTATTGCTTTAGTTGGTGATCTTTTATCTCCTTCCTTTGTTTAAATGGAAAGCCAGAGTAGTAGAGATTGAGACTTCAGTAAAGTCAGTTGGTCAAGAGAAGGGCACAGTCTTATCTACAGAACTGTATTCTGTGTATTTTTTCCTACTTCTAACAAGAGAAGCTCTGCTTTGTTCTTTATTGTTGTTTGAGTCAGATATCATTTGTATAATAACTATGGTTCTCAAAGCTAACAAACCCCAAATAAAGTTCCCAGTCAGAGGAGTAGAGTATAAAGTAACGAGTGATGACTGAAGTAAGTCTCCATTCCTGCTCTAACAACAGTAGCATCTTGTTTTTCATGTGTGTTGATACATTGGTTAAAATTGCTTTGTACAATTGCTGTGGTGTCATAAATTCATACTTAGAATTGTTAAGGTCAGACTAGACAAATACTCAGTAGCATTCCAATTAATCAGAGTATTGCAGTTTGAGCTTTCTCCTATCTCTGATGGTAATTTTGTTCATATGTTTCAGGTATGTACAATCAGGGAGCTTTTTCCCCCTCAATAGCCTGAAATACGCTTTTTAGATTTTGTTTCCAAAACTATAAGAGGATGTTGTCATCAACTATGTAAGTGGTTTGAATACTGTGGTAGGTGTGTGTGTAAAATTTCGTATGTATATATTTCATTTATTTTTTTAAGAAATAAGCCCTATAGTCTGGTTACATAAATTGCCACTTAGAATAAAAAGTTGTTTTTTTCCTAACAGTAATCATATAAGAAAATATACTCTTGATTGCACCGATTTTCAATTTTCTTATTTCTTTTTAGTATTAACAGAAACATCCATAGGAGTGCAGAATCTTCACAATGAAATCTGAAGCCAAGGATGGAGAGGAGGAGAGCCTACAAACTGCCTTTAAGAAATTAAGAGTGGACGCATCAGGGTAATTGAATATGTAATGTGTGATTTGGGATTATTTATTTACTGGATTTAAATAGTCCTTTTGCTTAGACTGTTACTCTTCTGACTTCTTTGTTCATCCTAGGGTATGTGGTAAGTGGTAATATGTTGACTCAGCTATATTCTGTGTAAATAACTGAAAGGCAGCAGTTCAACTTTACTCTAAGGCTGAGTGTTTCGGATTTCCTTCACTCTGAGGCAGTACCTCTTCCTTATTTTAATCAAATGTTAAATCGAGTAGTATCCCACCAGGGACTTCTCAAGGGAATCACAGTTTTTTGTTTGTTTGTTTGTGTTTGTTTGTTTTTAACTAAAAGTGAATTGTCTCAGTAGAGGTCTGTGAAGACAGTCTTGATTTCAGTTTCTAATTGCTGGATATCTCTATGGAAGCCTGTTTCAGTAGGGGTGGGTCACCAGGATCAGTAGTCGAAGAGCCTTTAGACAAACTAATGGGAGTGTCTTCAGACTGCTGCTACCTCAGCATTATTATTTCACCCTTTACAAAATGTTGTGTGCAGATCAGTTCTCCTCTTTCGCTAGTTCTTCTGCCCCAAGCCAGGTGAGATCTCATGGCTCCTGGACCCTGGAGGCTCAGAGGTGAACACTGTAGTGTTAGTGATAGTCCTAGTCACCAGCATGTGACTCTTGGCCTGAGGACTGAGTAAGCACTTGGAGCAGATTTAATCCTCTACTATCTTAGAAGTCAGGCACTGCTGTCATCTTCCTACTGGTACAAGTTACAGTTGGAGTTTGAGTGCAGAGTCTTGCTCCAGAACCTGCTCTTCGCCATTCTTTCATGTGGTCTGTTGCAGACAGCATGGAAACAGTTTACAAAGTAAAATCCAAAATACATGCTAGTAGCTGCCTGCTGGTGACTAGCACTGTTTCTGGCCCATCTTAGAGTATTTAGCTAATGATTCTGTTCAGTGAATGTTTGCTTCCATGGTACTTTAGAAAAGTATTTTCCAACGATTTTTCCCCCAGCATGGTTTTTGCCATAGCAATACTTAGATACGCATTTTTGTTTTACATTTTTGAGACAAGGTCTTACTATGTATCCCAGGCTAGCCTCCTAATCATGATCCTCCTTTCTTTGTCTTCTGAGTGCTGGCGTTCTATCCATGTGCCACCATACCCAACTTTACATTGTCTTTGTTGGCGTGCTCTGTCCTGGGGATAGAACTCAGGGCCTTTCTTGTGGTAACTAAGTACCCTTGGTAATCCTTTTTGAGAAAAGGAAATAATGTGGGAAAACATAATTCTGGATTGTGGTTTTAGTATATTCTTTGTGGGTTTTGGTGCATAAGTGACTTAAATTTAAAAAATTCTAGAGATATACCTATACATGCATACAACTCCTCTAGTATATAAATCTACAGAAGTAATTCTTCATATGCAGACTTTTTCCTGATGCTTTAAAAAATTGAAATGTAAGCTTGGTGTTGTGGCATACAGCTTTAATCCTAGCACTCAAGAGAAAGGCAGGACTTTGTGTTATGAGACCAGCCTGGTCTACATAGGGAGTTAGAGTACAGCTGGGACTATGTAAAAGAGACCCTGCTTCAGGAAGAAAAAATAAATTAGAGTAAAACCGAGCTATTGATGGCATTAAAACTTACTTAGGCTGTTATAAAATGTCTTTCGAATATATTCTTACAGTTTATGGTTGTAAATTACATATTTGGGGGCTGGAGACATGGCTCAGTGGTGAAGAGCACGTTCTGCTCTTGCACAGGACCAAAGTTCAGTCCCCAACAGCGATGTCTTAACTGTGTAACTGCAGCTCCAAAGAGATCCTGTGCCTCTGGCTTCCACAGAGAGCTGCTCCCAAAAGTGCATACTCATTCACAGTTACAACTAATAGATACTAAGATACGTCTTTTTGAAACTATGTACTTGTAGCATGTGAAGTGCCTTTATCAGCATTATAGGAAGAAGGAGCAATAGAGACTCTCTGAGAAAACTAAGAGTACACGGGATGAGTCATTAGTGTGACTCAGCAAACTAAGCCTTGTAGAGTCTGCAGTGTATGTTTCTGATCGTTTCCTACTGTTGTCATACACTCTGTGGATGGACTGCTGAGGACTGACTCGTTTAGCTTTGCCAGGAACTTAGCATGATCCTGTCCAACAGGTTTTGATTTTCAGTGGTATTTGTCTTATCAGGGCAAATATCTTTGTACTTCTTATACCACAGTGAACTTTTAAATGTGACTATAAACATTTAGGAAAAAATGATAAGAATGAGTCACAATTTAATCTCTAGATCACATACACACATATTAAGTATGTACATATAAATACACACTTATATGTGGATATGTTTGTTTGTTTGTTTGTTGATGTTTTTCTAAGACATGGACGGGCTTTTTAGCCAGGCTGATTCCCAACTTGTGAACTTCTTTGGCTCCTGAGTTCTGGGATTGTGGACATAGTGTTTTAGATCATGATGTGCACAGACATTTATCAGAGTGTCTCTTATGATAATACAAACATGTGCTCATGTCATTAAAAGTTCTTTGTACTTGAACTTCTAGGAGTGAGGTTGGGATGGGTCTTACTAGGAAGCCCAGACATCTTTCTGTGTATGTGGCCCAGGCTGGACTTGAACTTCTTGTAATCTTCCTCCCTTTGCCTCTAGAATTGCAATCAAGGGCTAGCATGCTTCCTTGGCGCGCTGTCCTAGACTCACCTTGTAGCCCAGGCTGGCCTCGAACTCACAGTGATCTTCCTGCCTCTGCCTCCCAAGTGCTGGGATTAAAGGCATGCACCACCATGCCCAGTAAGTAGGAAATTTTTTGTAAAAGTTGTGAAGTACTCAAAAGTGTGGTCATTTGTTAGTAGAGTTAACTCTTAAAGATAGGCTTTTAGTTCCTGTGGCTGTGGTTCCTTAGATAAAAGAGTGGTCAGTCTTATTAACAGTCTCCCTGAACATAGACTTGATCTGCCTCAGATAAACAGCCTAAAAGTCTATTTATATCCCACTGCTGGTTACACTTACAGATCGTTCTCTGGCTTACGATTTTGCAACCATGGGTTTTTAGGAATCTTTCCAGTTTGGTTTTGGAGACACGATTTCTCTGTGTAACAGAGCTCTGGCTGTCCCCAGAACTTTCTTTGTAGGCCAGGCTGGACTTGGGCTCAAAGAGATCTATCCATCTCCCTCTGCCGCCTGTGTGCTGAGATTAAAGACATGCACCACCACTGCCCAGCTAAAAAAGCTGAGTTTTGGGAACTATATGTAAACGAGAAAGAAAATAAAGGTATTACTCAAAGTTGTAGTAGGGCTAGTGAGGGTGGAAAGTTATCCTTATGATAGTTTTCCATCACAGTAAACTTTGTTCTTGTCCTCAGGTCCGTCATATCTCTTTCTGTTGGAGAAGGCACAAGTGTCAGAGCATCAGTCAGAACAGCAACAGATGATACCAAACCTAAAACCACGTGTGCGTCTAAAGACAGTTGGCATGGGTAAGAGTGCCCTCCCTCTAGTTACAGTTACTTATTTGGGGTGTTGAACCTGCCTGGGAGTGTGTGTAGAAATCAAAGGACAACTTGTGAGAGTTGGTTCTCCACTATATGTATTTCAGGAAGCAAACTCAGGTTGTCAGGCTTGGCTTAAGCACCTTTATTCTAAGCTATCTCTTTGGCCTGGGTAAAAGCTTCCCGTAGGAAAGATTATGCTTTCTTTTGAGGTTTTTTTTTTTTTTTTTATTAAAACTGATGTTGTGTATGTATATGCATATTTATTTGTATATATATGCATGCTTGTCTGTATGTGCATGTGCTTGTGCAGGCCATAGACAGTGTTGGAATCCCTGGCACTGAAGTTATAAGGCAGATGTGAGCCACTTGATGTGGGCTTTCTGCAGGAGCAGCAACTGCTCTTAACCACTGAACCATCTCAGCCCCTGCTCTGAAGAAAAGACTTAATCTCAGTTCTGTTTCTGTTGCTGTGAAGAGATGCCATGGCCAAGGCAGCTGATAGAAGAGTGAGTTTATTTGGGGCTCATAGCTTCAGAGGGTTGAAGTCTATACTCACCATGGCAGGAGCGTGGCAGGCTGGCAGGCAGGCAGGTGTGGAGCAGGAGTGGCTGAGAGCTCACATCTTGAGACAAATTATGAGGAAGAGTGATACTGTAAATGGTGTGGGCCATTGAAACCTCAGAGCCCTCCCCCAGTGACACACCTTCTTTGACAAGACCATAGCTCCTAATTCTTCCCAAACAGTTCCATGAACTGGGGACCAAGTATTCAAAATTGAGCCTGTGGGTCCCATCTTATTCAAATGAGGACGCCACGTAACTTATGATTGGGTTTTCTTTCAAAGTGTCCAGAAAGAGAGTATGCTATGATCCAGCCTAAGGTCCAGTGATTCTTCTCAGACACTGCCATTGTGTGTCCCAATTTGAACATTAATTCATTGTGTATCCCAGACTAGCTTCATGTAGATTCTCAACATCTGGGATTACAGACCTGAGCCACTATACCTGGCTTCACAGTTTTTAATGAGTTTACTGAGACTTTCTGTGTGTCCTGGTTTTATGTTTCAGCTAGTGCATGGTAGGCAAGCATGCTTAGCAACTGAGCTACATCCCCAGCCGTATTATTATGTAGTATTATAATAGCTTTTGTCCTAAGGTCTGCTTGTGGGGGTTTTGCTGGAGTGGGTGGTAAAGGACAGCTCCAGAGTCCGTTCACTCTGTTTGAAATATACCAGCTCTTCTAATATGTTCTTCTATCCTTCAGATTTCATAGTGCTGTTGGATTTTTTTACTTTATTTTATTATTTATTGTGTGTGTATACACACAAATATGAGCTGTGTAACACAGCACACATGTGGAAGTCATAGAACAGTTCTGCGGAGATTGTTCTCTGTGTCCACTGTAGATCCTAGGGATTGAGCTCAGGCTGTTAGACTTGTGAAACAGCTGCTTGTAACCAGAGCCATCTCCCCTGTTGGATTCTTGAGCTAAGATGCTACCTCTCAGTGCCCAGCAGGACCAACTTATAGGTAGTAGCTAGTTAGGTCCCAGAAAGGTTGGAGAGAAGAGAAGTGAGAGGGGTCACCCCAGCCTCATCTCCACACCTCACACTTGTAGCCCCTGGAGAGGAGTGTCCATACGCTGCTGAAAAACAAGCGGGGCAGAGTGCATGATGAGCATGTGTGAAGAAGCCCTTGGCTTGATTGAAGTCCTAGAAGAAGCAGTAAATAGAGGGACAGGTTTAAATTGCCTTACAGGTTGCAGTTTCCTAATCTTTGTTATACATAAAATTTTCTTTCTGTGAGTAATTCGCATAGCAGCATAGCAGCATTCTTCATTTAATCTCAAATACAGTTAAAGATTTTTTTCCCTTCCTATTTTTGCTCCCTGTAACTGAGCCTGGACTTGCGCTCACCTTCTCTCCACCCGCTTCACTTCTGAGGGCTGGAGTTACAATCGTGTACTGCTGCTGCCTAGTTGATCTCCCCACTCCACCCCTTCTCTCTTCTCCCCCTCAACTCCCCTTGAGACTTTTGTTTGTTTGTTTGTTTGTTTGTTTTCTGTTTTGTTTTGTTTTCGAGACAGGGTTTCTCTGTGTAGTCTTGGCTGTCCTAGACTGGCTTTGTAGACCAGGCTGGCCTCGAAGTCACAGAGATCCACCTGCCTCTGTCTCCGAGTGCTGCGATTAAAGGTGTGCCCCACCATGCCCGGCTCGAGATGGGTTTTTATGTAGTCCTGGCTGTTCTGTAATTCACAGTGTAGACCAGGTTGGCCTCAAACTCAGAGATCTGCCTGTCTGCTTCCCAGAGTTCTGGGATTAAACTTGTGTGCTACTATGCCCGTTTCGAATTTTTTACTTTTTAACGTTCTATGTAAGGGCCATGAAGATAGCTTAGTGGGTAACGGTGCTTCAGTGCTGCCAAGCGTACACCTCTGAGAGCAATTTCAGGGATCCAGGTGGTGGAAGGAGAGAAACAGTTCCCAAAAGATGTCTTTCATGTGTGCACTGTGGCACAGGAATGCCACTTCCTTCCCAAAATAATTAAATTTTAAAAATAAATAAGTAAATAAAGTCCTGCTTTTTCTTCTTCTTCCTAATTTGCTTAGTTTTAAGTCTTTTCTTTGTTCAGCCTTTTATTTAAATGCTTTGTAAATATCTATATAGTGCATCTAATAATTATCACTTTCTAGAAATCTTAGGGACACCAAATCCTGTGTATGTTTGTGTATATGCACGCACATGTGAAGGTCAGGAGTTGATACTGTTTGTGTTCCTCACTTGCTATCCCCCTGGGTTTTTTGCTTTTTGTTTTTTGTCCCAAATGATTTATATTCAAGTTGCATAAGAACAGAAGCAAGCCCTTACAGCTCAATGATTAAAAAGCAAGCAATTAAAACTTATAAAAAAATCTAAGCATACACTTCTGAAAGCACACACAGGAAATATTCTTCACAGTGTATGTCATTAGACGAATGCAAAATAAAACCTAATACAATCCTGCACATGAATTAGAATGGCCAAACGTTGAAAATAAAATGACATTAGAGGAGTATATTAATCAGTGGCTTTGGAACTCTCAAATAACTGAAATGTTTATTGACAAATTATGCAGTACACTTTGATGTAGAATATTACTTAGTAATATATAAGGGAAACATCACTGATACTTGTAATAACAGCAATAAACCTCAAAAATGTTACGCTGAGTGAAAGAAGGCAGACAGTAATGAATGGTTTTTATGTTTCCATTTTTGTGGAATTGTGAAAGAAGCAAAATGAGTCCTTATGAATAGAGTGTAAGTCAGAGATTGGTCACCTGAAGTACTGGGACTGAGCAGGGAATTAGTGGTTGCGAAGAATTCATGGGAATGTTTAGGATTAAAAAATATTCTATACCTGTTTTAGACAGAATGGTAGTTGTTAAAATTTGTCCAACTCCAAACTTGGCATGGGTGCATTGTATTACAGGTTCTCCCTCGGTTTTTATGAGGTAAAGTATTTGAATCTGGAGCTGCCCTACCTGGGTGGGCTGGCTGGACAGCAAGTCCCAGGGCCTTTCTGTCTTCCCAGCACTAGCATTATAGGTACATGCCACTGCGCCCAGCTTTTTTTCATGGGTGTTGGCGTGGCAAGTACTTCACTGACTGAGCCAGCTCCCCACTTCTGTTACTTCTGTTGTTTGTTTTTGTTGGCTGTTAAAATGATTTGTACCACTGACACCCTGTTGATAGTAATGTCATGGTGGCTTTTGTAGCAGTTAGTCTTAGTACTGGAGCCACATTCAGAATGAGGGGACTGCATTTCAGTTTTACTGCATGAGTTTACATGCTTCTCCCATACTCAGAAGCCAAGAATGGAAGGAATTAAGTGTCCTACACCATGTGTCCCATGGGCCTGGGTGATTGTGTTACCTCACTTGTTTCTGTAGACTAATTAGGAGATGCTGAACAAAGTCTTAGTTTGAAAATAGAGGCATTGATGAACTTACACCCAGAGGTCAGTTTCCAGCTCTCATGCCATCTCTCTCAGGAGGGCGCTGTATCGCCACATCTTCTGTGTCTTTTTCTGTTTTAGGTCCACAAGGAAGTCTTCACGAGGAACAGTGAGAACCCAGCGTCGTCGACGCTCTAAGTCTCCTGTCCTTCATCCTCCCAAGTTCATACATTGCAGTACAACAGCATCTTCTTGCAGCAGCCAGCTCAAGCACAGAAGCCAGACTGAGCCGCCTGATGGCAGCAGTGGGCGGGGAATTTCAGCCCCCAAAGAGTTCAACGCAGGAGAGAACTCCCCTTCTCTTGATGTTAATCACACAGGGGCAGCCATCGAACCTCTGAGCAGTTCGGTTCCGAGGCTCCCATCAGAGAGTAAGACAGAAGAGCCCTCCGATGGTCCCCAAGTTTCCCAAGAAAGTCTTACAGCCAACGATCTCTCTGACTTTCAGTCTGTTTCCAAGCTAAGCCAAGGCAAGCCATGTGCGTGTGTAGGCAAGGAGTGCCAGTGTAGGAGATGGCATGATATGGAAGTGTATTCCTTTTCAGGTCTGCAGAGTGTCCCTCCTTTGGCCCCAGAACGAAGATCGCTTGAGGACTGCTCTCAGTCACTGCACCCCAGAACTCTGTCTGGCTCTCCTCGATCCTGTTCCGAACAAGCTCGTGTCTATGTAGATGATGTGACCATTGAGGACCTGTCAGGCTACATGGAATATTACTTGTACATCCCTAAGAAAATGTCCCACATGGCAGAGATGATGTACACCTGATAATAGGAAGCTAATTCATGTGCTTTAAACCAATGAAAGGTTGTTGTCAGAGGTTTAGTTAAGGGCAGACCCGGTGGCCACTCTGAGAAGACATCTCTATCTGCTCACTGTGCTTGCAATAAAACTTGTCTTGGCATCTCAGTTAATCTTCATTCTGCCAGTTCACCGAGTTCTTACGTACCTGTTAAGACAAGCAGGTCAAAGAAAATCTCCTAAAAACGTTCTGAGGGCTGAAGAAACCATAATGACTGGAGACTGGCAGCAGTGGGGACAGTGAAATCCTTGTAAGACAGCATATTTCAGACCTGCTTACGATGTGGCAGCCAAGAAGCTCAGATGTGCTTTTGTAACTGAACTTAACACTTGTCGGCATGCTGTAGATGCCAGCCCACCAAGAGTAGAGCCTGTAAGACTCATTTAAACTGTTTTTGGTTAACACGGGTTTGTGTCATTAAAGGTTTCTTATGTTGCTGTTGAGTCAGAGATATAAGGTTTAGATTCATTTTGAATAAACCAGGTGGCCTGTCCTATATTGTTTGAAGGAGTCATTAACTTTACTATCACTAATAAACCCCTGCTGGTGCTGTTTATCCAGAGTTATAGTGTGTTGTTTCTCAAACTGGCTGTTTAAAGTGAGACTGCTAAGCACTTGAAGTATATGTGTGTATGTGTGTGGTACTTGAAATCTGTGTGTGTGAGTCACCTCTGTGGTGTTTTACGTAAGTGATGTGTTTCTTATAGCCAATTGTAATACAGGTCTTATGCCTCACGTACTTCAGATATTTGCGATCTCCCACCCTAACGTCCCTGGATGGTTTCATACCCATCCTAATACGCTTCTGGTGAGTCATGGTAAAAATCCCCTCCAAACAGTGCTCAAAGGGACTGAGCTTACTCCCAGCTAGGAGGGTGAATTTTTATTTTATTTTTGTTTGGTTTTTCGAGACAGGGTTTCTTTGTGTCTCCTGGCTGTCCTGGAACTTGCTCTGGTGGACCAGGCTGGTATTGAACTCACAGAAAGCCATCTGTTTGTGCCTCTGGAGTACTGGGATTAAAGGCAAATACCACCACTGCATGGCTTGGGAGGGTGAATCCTTACATTCTTTCTTTTTCTAGATGAATTGGTCAGTCAGTCAGTCTCACCCCCACCCCCAAATCTCTCATCTCTCCCTCCCTCCCTCTCCCTCTCTACTTTTTTTCTCCTCCCTTGTGCCCCCCCACACCCACCCCCTTAGATACTGGCTTGGTACACGAGGCTGCCTTTGAATTCAAGAGATCTGTGCCTCTGCCTCCTAGTGCTGGGAGTAAAGGCATGTGAATTCACATTATCCATACCTACCAAATGTGAAAAATGCCCAGCCATGAAAAATAGACGAAATTTGCATTATCAGATGGCAGGGTAAGTCTAAATTGTTCACTGGTGTTGACTCAGGACAGTGGATTGGCTTCACACATGAATCTTTTGCACTTGGGAGAAGTAGAAAACTTTTCTAGATAGGTCTAGAACCTAAGCTTTGGAAAATAGCTGCTAGCTTAGTATGCATCTAGTAAGGAGAAAGCAGTTGTTGGAGCAAGAAGCAAAATGCCACTGTGGCACAAAACACTGGCACTGGTGGTGACAGGATGTACACTGTTTGGTACATCTTAAGGCAGCTTTTCCAGGTCAGGATGAGGAGAGTGGGATTGTTTGCACATCCCCCCTAATGCCTGAGTTCATAGACATCTGCTACATGTATTCTCACAAAAGACCACAAATTAGGTGATCACCAGTAGCTCCAGTGCACCTCTAAGGTAAAGGTCTCAGTGGCCTGAAAACTGGCCTTTCAGAAAGATTCCTCGCCGGACAGTGTTGGCTCATGCCTTTAATCCCAGCACTTGGGAGGCAGAGAGAGGCTGGTCGCTGTGAGTTCGAGGCCATCCTGGTCTACAAGGCTACACAGAAAAACCCTGTCTCGGAAAAATACACACACACTTACTGATTATAAAGATGCCATTCCAACAACTAGTATTTTGTCTTACCTGTGGGGGATGTGTTTGTAGTTAGCAGGCTATTTAAGATGAATTCAGATGTGTTTGTATTTTGTAAAGGACAAAGTGTCAATGACCTAATAACTTGAAAGGGTCAGATCAGAGCTTAGACATTGCAGATTGTGGGAATAAGTCATAAATTAACTTGTTTCCCACTCAAAATGCTTCAAAACAGTTTTGTTGGATGTGGTCTCACCAACTTGTCTTTACAACACTAGGGAGGCAGAAACAGGAGTCAGAGTTCAAGGCCAGCCTGGGCTACAAGCCAAGACCCTACCTCTAACCAAACACCACGAACATGAATATTGAGGTTAAATATTATCCTGCTCACATCCAATTGGGCAAATTTCAATTTAGCGTCCTTCATGAGAGCATTTGACTTGTGCCTATGAGTCGTCATACTTGATCTTTGCCAAAGGGACTAAAGGTCATATGGGTGTGGCTTATACCAAACTCATCTCCTATGTCCTGAGAAATGGATTCTGTGATGACTGAGAAGTACATGCTCTTATTTTGGTACTCTTTAACCGAATGGGTTGTTCTGGGCATTTCTTGATTGTAGCACAAGCAGGTGCACATTGTAGCAGGTGCTGGGAATACAACAGTAGAACAATATTCTTGTCAGTGGGGAAAGGTGAGCATAGTGGTGTTGGGTTGGGAAAAGATTAGGAGATAGGAAGGGCTGGGTAGGGGTGGGATTCCTATTGCATTTAAGGCCAGAAGCTCCTGCATAAAGTGCCATTGGATCTGAAGGAATGAAAGTGAGCCTGTCGACAGCTGAGGAAGAGCACCCTTGACACATACAACCACTAGAATCTAAACGCTGCTGGAGCAAGTGAGGTCAGAGATGCAGGATGGGGTCCATTTGTGGATAATCAGTGGGGTGATTTGAAAAGCTTTGGCTCCTAGTGAGTGAGAGCCATTTGGTGGATGTGTGAAGAAGGAAGGAGACTTGAAAAGAAGTTTGGAGACGACCTCACACAGTAGCCCAGGATGGCTTAGGCTCACCCTTGCCTCAGCCTGCAAAGCTTGGGGTCACAGAAGCACAGCATGGAGACCCAAACACTGGCTGTTGAGCAGATTACTGGGAGGTCTGTAGGCTGGACAGTGCAGGAGATGTGTTCTGGAACTACTTCACAGGTAGAGTAGGGCAGAGACCTATTACAGGGTGTGAGGAAGATAGGAATTAAGAATGTTCTAGTGTCCCAGTACTTGGAGGCAGAGGCAGGAGGACCACTGTGAATTCGAGGTCAGCCTGGTCTTCAAAGCGAGTCCAGGACAGCCAAGGCTACACAGAGAAACCCTGTCTGGAAACAAACAACCTGGTAGCTTTTTAAAAAGTTAAGAGCTGGCAAAATGCCAGGTGTGGTGGCGCATGCCTTTAATCCCAACGCTCGGGAGGCAGAGGCAGGTGGATCTCTGTGAGTTCAAGGCCAGCCTGGTCTACAGGCTCCAGGACAACCAAGGCTATGCAGAGAAATCCTGTCTTGAAAAACCAAAAAAACCAAAAAAAAACAAAACAAAAACAAAACAAACAATAAAGTTGAGAGCTGGCTTAGATTCAGGAGGGGGAATTGGAAACTTTGTTCTCGTCTGTGATGTGTGCTAGGTATGTAGAGCAGCAGAGTGAGTGCTTGCATTAAATTACTGAAATCAGGAGGATAGGCACAACTGGAAAGCCAGATGTAGGAGATGTAGGAGCTATCAAGTATATGGATTTTTAAAATTATGCTAATGTAAGATTTTAGTAGAAGAAGGGGGTATGTGTGAATGCTGTACTTTCTGCTCATTTTGGGGGCCTGAAACTTCTAGAAAGTTCTATCTGAAATAAACAATTTACTTAAGAGTTATTTTTAAAGCCACGAGAGAAGAACACCTAGGCAGTGAGTATATAGAAGTTAGAGGAGCAGGCAAGATGCCTTAGGGTAATGGTCCTTGCCACCAGAGCTAATAACCTTAGTCAAGTCCTTGGAACCCATACGGTGGAAGGAGAGAAGCAATTCCTGAAAGTAGTCTCTGCTACTAAGGAGGCTGGGCAGGAGTCTAGCTTGAGCCCCAGATGTCACAGGTCAGCCTGGGCAGCATTGTGAAACCTGTCTCAGGATCAAACTCTAGGACACCCAAGGTACAGTGGGCAGGGAACCGGCAGGAGCCTGCAGGGCACTGGGCTAACCAAAGAGGAGAACTCAAAAGTGAACTGAAAAAGCAGTTTTAGCACGGGAGGTCTCAACTGCACACTTGGAGACACAGGAGCATGTATGACAGGTGTGGTGGAGCAGCTTGGGATCCAACATAGCAAGTATTCACATGCGAGGACAGAGATAACCTTGCTTTTGCACAGGGGTCGGTGAGGGGTGCTGACCCAGCCAGGATGCAAAAAGTTCCCTGGGAAGGTGGGCCCTCCCTCCCCAGGCCATTAGAAGCCCAGTGCCCTCTTCTCAGGTTCCCTCCATCCCGGGAAGTAGAGGGAAGGGGTGACTGACAATACAGAGCCAGGCAGGCGGTGGCAAAAACCTTGGCAAGACATAGTCCCTCCCCACAAAGACTTAACTCCTGTGATAAATGCTTTGCCTGAATGTCTGTGTGCCACACTCGTGCAGTGCCTGAGGGCATCAGACCCTCTGGAACTGGAGTTACAGAGATAGCTGTGAGCTAAGTGTGCACTAGGACTCAAACCTAGGTCCTTTGAAAAGAGCAACGATTGCTTTACATCTTTAAAAACAGCCCAGATTCGTCGGAGCTTAGTGATTTTTTTTTTTTTTTTTGGTGGAGAATTTTGTGTTCCTAAGGAAAGTCTGTGTAATACACAGATAGTCACAAGAGGGCGTGCTTTCTCCACAATTCACAGGAGTAAAGCAAGTGGGGCGGGCATGTGGGACGTGAGCTATAGCTTGTGTGACAGCTCAGGTCTGGCTGCATAGTTAAGGCCAATGCCAAATTCTGCAATCTGAATTTTGTTTTTGCACAATGAAAGTGTTCCTTTACTCTATCTGCTCTATCTCTGCTTTATCAGTAGAGAAACCACAGGGTGATGCTGAATGAATAGATGGACCTAATGCCAGTGGATTTAGTATTTAGTCTTTCCTTGCTGACGATTTTATTAATCAGAGTGGTCTGAAAAGCAATTTGTTGTGTGTAGTAATAATAGCCAGCGTTATTTAGGTGTGTAGTGCCTTCAAAATATGAACCTTATTTATTTCATACCTTTACTTTGCCTATAGGTATATCTATCTGTATACTGCGTGCTTTCCTGGTACCCACAGAGGCCAGAGAGGGCATTGGATCCCCTGAACTAGTTACAGATGGTGTGGGGTGCTAAAAACCAAACCTGGGTCCTCTGCTAGAGCAGCAGGTGTTCATAACCATAACCCATCCCTTCGGTCCCTGAATGTGAACCTCTTTAAAGTAGAGATCCTTGTAACGCCTTCTCTTGTCAGGTGGTTGTGATTGTCCTTAATGCAAAGGTTGATCCCAGGCAAGTTCTAGAGATACAGGACCTTGGCTTAAAGAGAGTTGACAATCACTCCAAATACTGAGCTGGGAGGTTTTTGTTTTGTTTTTTTCTTTTTCCAATATTAGGGATTGAACTTGGGCCCTCATTGCTACACCACTCCACAAGCACACCACCACTGAGCTCTGTCCCCAGCACTCTATTCTTTATTTTTTTTTTTATTTTGAAATAGGTAGCAGGGAGTTGTCCAGGCTTTGAACTCATCGTGTAGCCCAGGTAGGTTTTGAACTTGAAGTCTTTCCATCTCAGCATTCTAAATAGCACAGCTCAGAACTGGCATTTAAACATACATTTAACTCTCAAACTTCTCGCTCTATATGGCCTGTATAAAGTAAATATGTGAACCTACAAATATTGTCAAGAAACTCAGAAATTCACAATGGGCCTGGTGAGATGGCTCAGCAGCTTAGGCCTTTGTTGCCAAGTCTGATGACCCCCTGAGACTGACACACACTCTCTCTCTCTCTCTCTCTCTCTCTCTTCACACACATACACACACACACACACATGCGCGTGCATGCGCACATATGGCAGGGGTAAATATAATGCATAAATAAGGGGCCAGAGAGATGGCTCTGCAGTTAAGGGGTACAAGTCTTGCAAAGGACTCTAGAAAGTTCCGAGCATTCACATAGAGGCTCACAATCACCTGTATTCCCTGTTCTAGGAGTCCAACACCTGGCCTCCAAGGGCATCTGCATTCATGTGCACATAGCTATGCACAGATACACATAATCTTAAAAACGAATAGATTAAAATCCAGTGTTTCAAAGTCAGAGATGTGAGGTGCTGGGAGCTCAGAGCAGATTCAATGACCCAAGGCCTCTCCCAGGAAGTCTGAACCCCATTGGTCTGGCTGGGGCTGTGCTATCTGTGTCTTTATGATTGTGGGCGAGTCTTCTGGAGGGGAATCCATCACAGGGAGCTACTAGGGGTGAGCATGGAGAACGGCTTCCCACAACTGCCAGACCTGAAGGAATCTGGGAGAGAAACAGGGAAAATGGCTTCAGTGGGAAGCTGCCTAAGCAGACTGAAGGTCCACCTGGGTGGGTACCAGCCATCTGGCCAAGATGACAGCTTGTGTGGAGGCTGGTGCTGACGTGTGGACCAAAGGGGCTGTGTAAGATCAGCAGTTATGCGCGTAATCACGAGAACCAGCAACTGGCAGGAACCCAGTCATAAGAACTGGTTATCAGTGGAGTTGGAAGCAGAGAACACAATCTGCCCATTTCTAAAACAAGGAAATGTCTGCAGTGACGTTCAGTGGCCAAAAGCATCATGGGACTTGGAAATATGTCAGATATGGCTGAAGTCAGAAAATTGTGTAATATTCTCTTGGGCCTTAGCTTGTGTGTGTATGAGTGTGTGCGTGTGCATACACATACATGTGTGTGTGTGTGTGCCTGTGTGTGTGATTTCTAACCCTCGGTTCTAGCCATGCTATGAACACACACACACACACACACACACACACATGCATGCACACACACTTGCACACACACGCACCCCTTCCATGAACAGGGAGGACACTGCCCTCTCTGTACTCCTGACACAGGCTGTGGGCTGTGGTAGAATGAGATTCACTTGGAAACACTGGAGATCATTATTTTTGCACTATTCCTCTTCCCCAATTTGCTTCTGTTCTAGGACCCTAAGAACCCATGAGGCCAGCTTCAGAGGCTCTTGGGGCATGAGCCAAGGGCTTGGGTGGATTTCCAGCATCCAGGTTCCCACCAACCTCCAGTAAGAAGAAATAAATCTCCAAGACAAGGAAGACACTGTGGCTGAGGGCAATAAGCCCTAACTGGGCCCAAGGGAACAGGGATGATTCTGGAAAAGGTAAATACCACCAAGAAAGATCTCTTTTCTCCTCCTCCTCCTCCTCCTCCTCCTCCTCCTCTTCTTCTTCTTCTTCTTCTTTTCTCTCTCTCTCTCTCTCTCTCTCTCTCTCTCTCTCTCTCTCTCTCTCTCTCTCTCCCTCCGTCCCTCCCCGCCCCCGTGTATGTAGAGGGTAAAGGTCAATTTTGGGGTGTTATTCCTTGTTACCCCAAATATTTTCATTTATTTATTTACTTTACATCCTGATCTAACACACACACACACACATACACACACCCTTTTTAAAATACAGTGTCTCTTGTTAGACTCGAGCTAACCAGTTAAGCTAGATTGTCCAGCTAGCGAGCCCCAGCATCTGCCAGTCCCCTCCTCCCCAGCTCATCCCCCACACCTGTTTTGGTTTTCCTTAAATGAGTTCTGGGGATCAGACTGAAGTCCTGATGCATGGCATGTAATTTACCAACTGAGCTGTCGCCCCAGCCTCCTGAACTGATTCCTCCTACCAGTTTTCTGGGCTGAGCGTGAGGTGAACACAGAAATCCGACTTGCTCATGTTCAGGACTGTGAACAGGACCTTTTCTGCTCATTCTGAGTTCCACTCAGCTTTCAAAGGCATATGTGCACCCTGCCTCCCACCCCCACCCCCCAACCATTCCTTTCTCTGTAGGTCATTGGATTCTTCAATGGGGTTGGCATCGGAAGCCCCAGGTCTTGTCACAGCATGCTCGAGGTGGTAGGGCCCCATGTCTGCCACCCTCTGTGCTCTAGGGGATATGAGGTGGCCTGGGATAGGGTAGTCGGCTGGTCTCAGGCTTTTCTCCCTGCCTGCGGGTCCTGGGGACTCCCAGGTGGGAAGCAGCTCTGACCCACAAGAAGGCAAGCCACCAAGTGACTCGCTGTCCACACTTGATTCTCAGATTTCCTGCTCAGCCCTAGGGCCAATGCCTGGGTCTGCAGGCCCATCGGATTGGGAGGCCCCCTCCCTCCGGCTCTGAAGGGGGCTGGGCCAGCTAGGGGGTTATTTTGGGAGCAGCTTCTGAGATCCAATGGCCTTGTTAGGGCAACACTGACCTTTCTATCCTGGGAGGAAGGCAGGGCTGGAGAAGGGGCGGGGCAGCCAGGAGATCTGAGCTGCACGCCCACTGGGGTGGATGAGAAGGGGGCCAGCGGCTGCTTCAGGGTGGGCGGCGGGGAATTCAGCCTAGCCTAGGTTGCTAACTCAACCTGGGAACTGGGAACTGCCCCTCTTTGAAAAGACAGGACTCCTCAACTCCTTTCACTGCTCTTTTTGAGGAGGGCACACTGGACTCCATGGAAGCTGGACCTGAGACGCTTTGTGGGAACTTGGAGTCTTTTCTGTCTGCTTCCTTTCCGAGTTGCTGCCGTGCTGGGGTGACTGAGGGGGCCTCCCAGCCATGGCACTGACCAGTGTCCCCACTGCCGACTTGGCCTTTGAGCTCTTTCCGCCTCTGCTGGCGTCTTGCTTTTTCCCCACTCCTGGAGCCCAGTGGTGCGTCTAGGGGCTCAGCCTGAAGGTGCCTGGACAGCATCTGGTACCCCAACAGCCCAAGCTGGAGGACGGAGGCGTTGTTGTCAGGACTGAAGATGAGATGAGCGGGGGCCGCTTTGACTTTGACGATGGCGGGGCGTACTGTGGGGGCTGGGAGGGGGGAAAGGCACATGGGCATGGACTGTGCACCGGTCCCAAGGGCCAGGGTGAATACTCGGGCTCCTGGAATTTTGGCTTTGAAGTGGCAGGCGTCTACACCTGGCCCAGTGGGAATACCTTTGAGGGCTACTGGAGCCAGGGCAAACGGCATGGGCTTGGCATAGAAACCAAGGGGCGCTGGCTCTACAAGGGGGAGTGGACACATGGCTTCAAGGGGCGCTATGGAATCAGGCAGAGCTCGAGCAGCGGTGCCAAGTACGAGGGCACTTGGAACAATGGCCTACAGGACGGCTATGGCACGGAGACCTACGCAGATGGAGGTGAGCCCAGCTCTGCTCGCAGAGCTCGAGGGGGATCTGGAAGGGGCAGTGGGAGATGGCAAAGAAATAGATGGTCTAGGGTGTTATTCGCTGTGTGGCTTTAGGTAAGCTACTCTGCCTCTCTGTACCTGCTTTCTTATCAGATAAAGTGGGGCAATAAAGCAGTTACTGAGGAGATTGGCAGGAATGACTAGTGCAAGGCTGTTTTATGGATGTATACTCACCAGGCATCTGATAAGATGTAGTCATTTCTGTTCACTCTCTAGGTATGTAAATAGATTTTAGTTTGTGCTTTAGCAGAACCAGGAGGCTGGACTCAACTTTACTATGAAAATTACTTCCACAGGATAGATCATAAGTGTATATTCATTCACCCATCCATCCACCTACAATCCACCCATCTATCCATCTCCCATCTGACTCATCCGTCCATCCATCCATCTCCCAACTCATCCATCCATCCATCCATCCATCCATCCATTTATCCATCCCTCCATCCCTCCATCTATTAACCCAGCATCTATTTACCTGTCCATCCATCCATCCCTCCATCCATCCGTCCATCTTTCCATCCGTCCATCTATCTATCCATCCATCCACTCAATATATTCTTTCATTCAACACATATTTCTAGACAATTGCTCTATACCCCAAGCCTTATTCAATGGATGTTTTGGTGGGAACTTTTATTTATCAGTTATTGCACAAATGATTAGATACAAAGAGGACCAGGACATGGACTGTGGTGTCACAGACAGGCAGGCAGACCAGCACCATACACAGACATGTCAGAAAGCAGTGGCAGAAGGGAGCAGGCAAGTCTGAGGGGCACAGGGAAGCTCAGGACAGGACTCCTGAGATAGATTTTGGTAGGAGAGCTGTGACCGTGAGAGTAGGCATTGGAGTCTGTCTAGCAGAGGGAGGATTTAAAGAGGCTCAGAGAGCGTCATAGTTTTCTAAGGCAAGAGAGCACTGGGGAATGCAGTGCTTACCTCAGCTGCAGGGTGTGATCTGGACATGTCACTTACCTGAGCCTTAGTTTCTCATCCACACAATGGGGCACTTGGAACATCAGTACTGCTCAGAACATGGCCAGTGAACAAATAGTGCCAGCATCTACCCCCAGCACAGGTGCCAGTTCAGGGCTCATCAGACCTTCCGAGCAGCAACACAAGCGACAAAGGCTGTTTTAACACATTCACCGGGAAAGTGTTGCTTTACTGGTACCATGTGGTAGTCCAGTTACTTGGAAGGCTGAGGCAGGAGGATCATTTTATAACAGCTTGAAAATATGGTGGGAAGTAAGGAAGGGAGGGAGGGAAGGAGGAATAGAGGGATGGGTGGAGGGAGGGAGGGAGGGACAGGGGAGAAAGGAAGGAAGGAAGGAAGGAAGGACTGGCAGAAGAGAGGGAGGAAGAGAATCAGGAGTGAGCAAACTGTAGCGATCACTGGTCAGTGAACCTCTGCCTGTGCCGTATATACTGTGAAGTGAGAGGGTTTCAGACTTATAATTATGGGGGGAAATCTAAAGAAAAATATTCTGTAATGTGAAACATAGATGAGATCCCCCATACGACATCCTCACAATTGCCTGTCGTCTCAAAAAACCCAAAGTAACGCTCGAAGAAAGCAGTTACTATCTTTTCTTTTTATGACAGAATGTAGCTCAGGCTGGCTTGGACTTGTAATCCTCCTGCCTCGGCCTCCAGAGTACTGAGATTATAGGCATGCACCACCATGCGCTGTACTGTGTGGCTCAAAGCTGTGGCTCTTTAGAAAACAATTACTCGGCATGAGAAGCCACTTGTAGGTGGTTGTAGTTATGCCTGTTGCTCTTTTTGTGGCAGGTTAGGGAAAGGGGCCTTCTGAGAGTGCAGCAAGGAAACAGGCCTGAGAACAGCAGCCCGCGGGGTGAGTCCACTTAAGCTGAGGCACAGTGAGAACAACCTGAGGTGCAGGATAGGTTCATGCCTGGGATGAGAACCCACCTTCAGCTCTGTCCCTCCAGCTTCTGAGAACACATAGAACAGCTCTGGAGAACTGGATGGAACTGGATTGAACTGAGGAGAAATTCCAATGACCTCGAGTCATTCACCAAGCCTCCGAGTCAGTGCACTTCAACTCAGAGGATGTTTTTGTTGAGCATGGTACTAGACACTAGAGGCCGGGCAGAGAGCAAGCCTCAGTTTTCCCAGATATAAAATGGACACAATCCTTGCATTCATCTATGCAAAAAGGTATATGGCAGGTATGTGCCAAACATCTCTCCCTGTCTCTCGTCTCTATCTCCAAGGCCTTGGAGATCTGGTTGTGAATCACAGGAATACACATGGCTGGGGTTGGGTGAGCACAAGATATGATGGGCTGATCTGCTGATGTGTCTAAAAGGAGGAAACCTATTTGTGCCCTGCAGCCAACAAGGCTAACCACCTGTCACTGTACTGTACGTACCTAGTGCTTGGGATTGGATGAAACAGGGGGTGGAGAAAATCCTCCAGAAGCCCCTGTTTGGTGAAGGAGACTGAAGCAAACCAGGAAATGCACACACACGTATGCGCATGTACACACACACACACACACACACACACACACACACACACGCATGAACACACATGCATGCATACACACATACACACACCTCACACACAACACACTCTATATAATTTCTCAAGGTGACCACTAAAGAAGGAAGCGGTTGCATGAAGTGGTCTCAGACACAGACTTGGGGAGGACCAGAGAGGAGAACTTTCCAGTCAGGGAGTGGAGGTGCAAAGGCCCTGAGGTGGGACCAGGCTTGGCATGTCTGAAGAACAAGGAGGCCGAGGCAGCAGTGCGGGCACAGGTCAGGTGACCCCAGTGTGTGGGTCCCGGGTTTTAGCGCAGGTGTGCCCGGGAGCTCTTGAGGCCCGGTGGTCAGAAGAGCAGCTGACTTGCTTTGCCCAGCCTCCCTCTCAGTGACATGGCTCCACACCCAGGGACTCTGGAGACCTCATGGGTTCTCTCTCCCAAGCCACATGCAAAGTGTAACCGTCCAAATTTAGATGTGGCTGCTGCTTCGGAAAATGACTTTAATCAACCTGTCATCAGTCCCCTGAGGGTTTGTTAAGGACTTGCCCCTTGCCCTCTCCTGGGTGGCACCAAGAGGAATGTGGACAAATAAGATCCTAAGATTAGGAGCAGGTGGGGGCCAGACAGAGTCCAGGGTTATGACTCTGCCCCACTGGATTATTTCTGAGCCTTGGTTTCCTCATCCATGAGATGAACCACTCCTAATCTCTCACATGATTTAAAATGACATTAGATTTATTTGGGGGTGGGGGCGGACAGGGCATATGTGACCGCCACAGCGTATGTGTGGAAGTGAGAGGACAAGTTTTGAGAGTCTGTTTTCTCTTTCCATGGTTCATGACCTGGAAATTGAACTCACATCATTAGGGTCAGAGGCAAGTGCCTTTACGGACTGAGCCAGCCTTTGAGCCCACCTCATCGATCTCCCACGGCATAAATAACAGAACTCAGTAAATGGTAGTTGCTGTCATCACTACTGAGACTGTCAAGTCACTCAATAAGCATATATTGTGTTTTGCTAAGCAAGCACCATGATTTACTGGGAAGTGTAGAAAGAACAGGATGGTGGAGCCAGGGGTGTAACAGGAGCCACACTTAGCCCAGAGGCCAGTGCTAGGCAGGGCCAGGTGAGGGACTGGAGCCCGAGGCTGGGACTCCAGTGTTCAGGAGGACTTCCTGGAATAAGTGGTGAGCTATGACATGTCGCACATTCATGCGAGCTGCACTTTTGGTTGAAAGGCCAGAGTCCACTAATGACGTGACGGGAGGCCTGAAGCTTGTGCCTCAACCTCCACACAGAGTCGAAACTTGCTTCTTGTCCTGGACACTGAGACACTGCCTTGTCTTGCAGTCAGTTGTGACTAAACCAAAGCAAACATCAGTTTTCCAAATTGGAGGTACCAACTGGCTTGTTGGTAGACAAATCAATTTAGTGGGTCAGGACCTACATTTTTTTTTTTTTTTTCAAATTGAAAGAACAGTGAGTGTAGAACAGAAACTATTGGAGTCTTTCTTGGAGAACAGATGAAACATTATTTTGCTGGAAAATTTTATTAAAGTTGTCTATGTACACATGCATGTGCATAAGAATAATGTATAGACACATATAAGTACCACTGTGTTTGTGTGTGTGTTTGTGTTTGTGTGTGTGTGTTTAAACATCTGTGCTTATTTGTGCCTTGTTGTAAAAGTATTTGTTACTGTGGGTTATGGCCAAAAAGGTTGCAAGCCACTGTCCTAAAACAACTTACCCAGAACCTTCTTTGAAGGCCCTGCCATTCCCACCTCCACTCGGCCGGCCGCCCTCTCCTCCCCAGCCTTGCTTTGATGGGAGGTTAAGCTCCTCGGCTCTGGCAGGGAAGCAGGTGGGGGTGGGGCAGGGCCCTGGAATGGAGCCTCTTGGCGCCCTCCCGCCGCTATAGCCTTCATTCCTTCCCTGGCCATATAAAGTAAAGCTAAAAATAGCTGCTGACTTAAAGCCCGGCACACACAGCCGAGCCCTGGAGAAGCAGTCACTGCTTGGCTACCTGACCACTTCCACCAGGAGACCCACACACGCTAGCCTTTGAAGGACCATTTGTGACCCTGGCTTTCTCTTTTCTTTTCTTCCTCCTTCTCTCCTTCCCCTCCTTCCCTGATCTCTGCTTTGGAGACAAAGCCCTTGGCTTCCCAAGTGCTAAGATCACAGATGAAAGCCACCCCCTTCAGCTGTGATCCCTGCTTTGTTGACCTGGAGCCACTGCCTCGGCTTCCTGCACTGGTAGGGTGTATGCACACGCAAATGGACAACCTATTCTTTCCCTGGGAGATGCTTTCTCAGATAATCATCAGATTTTTTTTTTTAATTTTTTTTTTTTTTTTTGAAACAGGGTTTCTCTGTGTATCCTTGGCTGTCCTGGACTTTGCTTTGTAGACCAGGCTGGCCTCAAACTCACAGCTGGGATTAAAGGTGTGCACCTTTAATCACAGATTCTTAAAGTGATCTCACACACAAATAAATTAAGAAAAAATAAATAAATTCAGTAACCACGATGTGCACCGGAGCCAGGTACAGAGGTGCACATCTGTAATGCCAGGCTCAGGAGGAGGAGGAGGCAGGGAGGAAGGTTAGGAGTTCAAGGTTATCTTTGGCTGTATAACTAGTTAGAGGCCAGCTTGGGCTACATGAAGCCCTATCTCAAACAAGCAAACAAAGAATGCAGTGTGAAGATGGGGCCCAGCATTGATTGTTTTCCATAAAACTAACAGTGATAATAGTTAATGATTTTTGCAGCGTTTGCCATGTACTGGGGTGCTGTCCTGAGCGCTTGACATGGCCATGTTCCTCTACAGGAAGTATTGTTATTACCCCATTGTATAGATGAGGAAACTGCAAAAGGTCAAGGCCTTCTGGTTAGAGAAGATGGCATATTCTGAGCCAGTGAGATAAAGGGGATAAGGATGCTTTCCCTGAACCCTGCTGGCCTGAGCTTGATCCTCTGACTCCCATGGTGGGAGGAGAGAGCCGACTCCTGCAAGCTGTCCTCTGTCCTCCATGGACTTCCGTGGCAGACATGCACATACAACAAATAAATACATGAAATAACAAGTTATTTTAAAGAATGAAGTGACTTACGTCATTAAAAAGCATTTTGATAGATGGTAGACAAATGACACAAAATAGACAGGACCACCCGCCTGACTCGTGGGCCCCATGCAAACAGGAGTATCGGGCCTCGTGTTACCCACTTTCATGTCTTGGTGACCACAGCATCTAATAGAAGTAGCTTAAGGGAGAAGCAATTGGGACACAGGAGGGCATGATGAGTCCACAGTGTGGGACCGTGTGGCTGAAAGACCGCTCACCACACCAGAGGCCAGGTAGTGAGGGAAGGAGAGCCTCGGCACCTTCTAGCCTTTTCCTTTCCTCTTTTATTCCCACAGCCTCCAGACTATGGGAAGCCGCCATCTGCATTCCAGGTGGCCCTCTCCCGTTCAGTTAACCCTCTGGAAATGCTCTCCCAGACACATGCCCAGCCCAGGAGGCATGCTTCAGGGAATTCTGAACTCCCAGGGTTTCTAAACCCATCCTCTGTGCCTTCAAAATCTTTGTGTGTGTGTGTGTGTGTGTGTGTGTGTGTGTGTGTGTGTGTGTGTGTGT
>OU015742.1:71536265-71559661 GCA_907169655.1 Acomys percivali
GATGGCATGACATCATGTGGAAATGACATGGCATCATGGTGAAGATGGCATCGCGTCATGTGGAGATGGCATGGCGTCTTGTGGAGATGGCATCATGTAGAGATAGCATGGCATCATGTAGAGATGACATGACATCATGTGGAGATGACATGGCAGCTGGGTTTGCTGCTAGTGGTAGGAGTTCGCCAGGTAGCTTGTTCATATCTTGGCAAATCAAGAAGTGGGGCATGGGAAGGAGGCAGGAGTACAGACACAAGGTCTGTCTCAAGCAACCCACCTCACCCAAAACCTAAAACAACACTGCCAGCTGGAGACTGAAAAGTTTGGGGTGGAGGGGTGTGGTCAAGAGGGACCCTGGGGAGCAAAAAGCGTGTTAGAAAAGCTATTAATGCTATGAACAGACGACAGCATGACACCAGAGACAGCATGTTGAGGCCTCTGAAGAAAGGAAGTCCAGATGCACGTGGCAGAAATGGGAACCTCTTATCCCTTTCTGAGGATGGGGGAGGTTTCAAAAAGCTTGCGCCCACCCAGACTCTCTGAATCCCAGGCAGGAGGCAGAGAAGGGGTTAGGGTGGGGTGTGAGGCCACAAATACCCTCTTTGATGTGTAAACTCACTTCTCTCAGGAAGTCTCAGCTGGGGACTAAGAGATACGGGCTCAGCAGGGTGCCTGTCAGGATCTTTTTTTTTTTTTGTTTTTGTTTTTGTTTTTGTTTTTTGAGACAGGGTCTCTCTCTGTGTTAGCCTTGGCTGTCCTAGACTCACTTTGTAGACCAGGCTGGCCTCGAACTCACAGCGATCCGCCCACCTCTGCCTCCTGAGTGCTGGGATTAAAGGCGTGCGCCACCACACCCGGCTACCTGTCAGGATCTTTAAGAAGGGAGGGAGGAAGCTGGATTCTTTTGTTTTTGGTTTGGGTTTTTGGGTTTTTTTTGAGACAGGGTTCCTCTGTGTAGCCTTCGCTGTCCTGGACGCGCTTTGTAGACCAGGCTGGCCCTGAACTCAGAGCAATCCACCTGCCTCTGCCTCCTGCGTGCTGGGATTAATGGCATGCGCCACCACGCCCGGCCTAGCAGTTGGATTCTTACACTGTGTTCTTACAGGGACTAGGTGTTCCAACACAAGAGTCTGAGGGGGACATTTGAGACTCAGATCCTAACAGGACATTTCCCAGAATCAGGATCCCAAGTATTCCTTCCTCATTTCTTCCCATTCTGGGATCCCCCCAGGGTTCTGAAGCCTCCAAGACAGGAGTCAGCTAACCTGGAAATCTGTTTTTCCAGTCTCAGCTGAGCTACTGCCTGACCATATAGCCTTGGGCAAGTTACTCATTGTCAGAGCCTTTTTGAGATTCCCCTTTTGCAAAGAGAACATGACCACATTTATTCCCCCACCCCTTTTTCTCTGTAACCCTGGCTGTTCTGGAACTCACTCCATAGACCAGGCTGGACTTGAATTCAGAGATCTGCCTGTGCCTGCCTGTGCCTACCAAGTGCTAGGACTAGGCATGCGTCACCATGCCCAATGGCCACATTTCTCCTTAAAAATAAATTGATTCCATATAACATTAACTTGCTGTGGCAAGGGACACAGCGAGGCCCTGTTAGTATCAGCATCATGCCTGATAAGCACAGTGGACCAGGATGGGACGGAGGTGGTCAGGTAGACAAGATGATCTCCTCTCTGAGCTCCGTGGCAGTCGTGACTTTTCAGAGAGTCTCATATCCGCCAGGTTGTCCGTAGCTGTGTGGGTGGCATGCTTGTAGAAAACACGGACCCTGGATCCCATATTAAATACCGGCACTGAGCCGGCTTTCACTGGCTCGAGAGAGCCCATAGTCAAACTTTTAGGAAAATTTCAAAGTAACGGTTCAATCCTTGGTGGCTTGACCAGCCAGGGAGGGAGTATTTACACCTCAGAATGGTGCAAATCAAAGTTTGTTTGCTTTTCCTGGAGAGTTGGCTAGAGAGCTTATCAACTCAGTGCCCTTGTTACCCAGAGTTAGGGTCACCAGCTCTCTCGGTTTCCTTGGGACTGTCCTGGTGCTAGCACCACAGGTCACCTCTGAGGAATTCTTCTGCTTCAGGCAGTTTCTGTATCAGTTACTTTCCTCGTTGCTATGAGAAGATACCTGACAGAGGCAACATAAGGGTGGAAGGTTCACTTTGGTTCGAGGTTTCAGAGGGCTCCATCGGTTGTTCTGGACAAGACAAGATGGAATTCACAGTGATGGAGTCTCCTAACTCCTCTGTGGACTGCGAAGCAGAGAGTGGGATCTAGGGGGCCTGGTATAACCCCTCCCCAAGTCCTGTCCCTAGTGACATACTTCTACCAACTAGGCCCTACCCACCTCCCAAAGGCTCCCCTTCCCAATAGAATCACTATCTGAGGACCACACACTCAGAACGCAAGCCTGCAAGGAACACACCTCAGATTCATATCATGTATTTTCTAATGGGGTGAGGGCAGCTCCTGTTTATGGTGAGGTGGAGGTTCTCTATGGTGGTCTTTGTAAAGCTTTCAGGAGCCCCGAAAAGATGATCTGTCAGGCCATCTTCTTGATAAGAGAGAGAGACTCAGAATTTCACCTAAGGCCATGTGCCCTTCAATTAATCTGACAGTGTCTACTGAGTGCCTTGTATATGCAGGTCGTCATGTGCTGGGCTGGGCATGCATGTGGGAATGCAGATGTGGCCTAGCCTGTGGGAACATGGGTTCTAATTGCAGACACATGAGTTCAGGAGAGGCTGTATTGCAGAGTGAAAAGTAATTTAAAGGGAAAAATGGAAGGATATACAGGCTGGTCTAGTGATCGGAGAAGGCTTCCTGGAGAGTGTAGTTTGTGCAGAGATCAGAAGGAAGAAGAGGGGCTAACCAGACAGAGAGCCATGCTGTGTGTGGCAGAGACAACAGTGAGTGCAAGAAGCCATGCTGTGTGTGGCAGAGAGAACAGCAAGTACAGAGACCTGGTGGTGGGGACGGCGCACAAGCATGCTGTTTTATGTGAAACCATGGCAAGGCAGAAAACGGTAGCTGGCCTCCATCTCTTCCTGGGTTCTCTCTGTCCTTCCTGGCTCTGGTTCATCTTTACAGTTAATCCTTTCTGGGCCAGTATTTCTGAGCAGACTTTGACCTGCCAAAAAACTGGCCTTTGAGGGGATAGGGGTAGCTCAGTGCTAGAGCAGGTGACCAGCAACACACAACCTGGGTTCCATCCCCATCACTGGGGCAAAAAGAGCTGGTCTTCAGGGGTCACTTCTTGTCCAGCATCCCTTAGGGAGCACTCCTTGATGCCAGCTCTACCAGCCGCCTCCCACGTACCTCACTTAATTTTTTCCCCCTGAGACAGAGTTTCTCTGTGTAGCTCTGGCTGTCCTAGACTTGCTTTGTAGACCAGGCTGGCCTTGAACTCACAGAGATCTTCCTGCCTCTGCCTCCCAGAGTGCTGAGATTACAGGAGTGCACCACCATGCCTGGCTCCTCCCTTAATCTTAAGTCAACTGCCTTCCCCACTCTACAGCTCTCTAGACATTGACTCACGCCTCTTCTCTGAACCACTGCTGTGTCTGACCTGAATCCCAGGTCAGAAGCTTTAAGGCCCATCACTGGCACTGGAGTCCACACTCCTGAGGGTAGAGACAAACCCTTTTTGGTCACTTAGAGTGATGGATGCATGGTCTATAGCAAATGCTTATGAGCAGCCAATGATGCATGTCTCATCACCTCCACTTCACAGAATATTGGAAACTGAGGCTCTGCAGGCGTAAATAACAAATGAGGGTTTTAGCACTACTCACGGTCAGAATTAAGGCTGGAATCCATATTATTCCAAACTAAATGAGAGGAGCAACTATGGGGAGGAAGCTGCATGCAGCCTTTGTTTCCCTGTGAGATAGGACTACATGCTCCATGCTATGGCTGTGACAACCATTCCTAGGGTTTGCACTGCTGAGTCTACCACCTGCTTCTAGTGCCTCTTTCATTCTGGGATGAGAAAGAACAGGATGTGGGTCCTCTTCCTAAGCTAACCTAACTGTGTGGTCAGGAAAACATAGTCATACGTCAATGTTTGCCAGTGGCCCCCTTGGGCCTGGGAATTATGCAGGATGCTGAGACTGTAGTGGGAATGAGTTAGACTCTGCCGCTTTCTGCCTGGAAGCTGGTGTCCCATAGGAGAGGATAGGCTTACAGCAAACCAATCACCATGACGCTTATCTCACAACACTTGGGAAAAGCATTAGGAAGATGAGGAGGCTGACTTGGGGAGCACTCAAAGAAGGGTTTCAGGGACTCTCCCTGGATGATGCCACATGTAAGCTGAAGTTTGATTGTCAAAGATGGCCGTGATGGAAAGAGGAGAGAGCAGGCCGAGATGAATGAGCCTGGCACAGGGCGGCTTGTGTCTGTAACTTCAGCCATTTGGAGGCCAAGGCAGGATGATTGCCAGGAGTTTGAACCTAGTCTGGGCTGAATAGTGAGTTCCAAGCCAGCTTAGGCTACAGTGCAAGAGCCTGTCTCAAAGCAAGCAAGCAAGCAAACAATCAAACAAAAACACCCCCCCAGAAAAACAAAAACAAAACAAGCAAGCAAACAAACAAACAAACAAACAAAACACACACACACAAAAAAAAACTCAAAAACCAAAACAAAAGAAGGCTGGAGAGATGGCTCAGCTGTTGAGTACACTGGCTGCTTTTTCAGAGAACTTGTGTTTGATTCCTACTAGCCTCATGGTAACTCATAACCATCTGTAACTCCAGCCACAGGGGATTTGATGTCCTTTTCTGGCCTCTATAGGCACAGCATGCACCCGGTGCACAGACATACTTGCAGGCAGTACATGTATATACATAAAATATAAGTAAAACCCCCCAAATTCCTGGGCATGGTGGCACATACCTTTAATCTCAGCACTTGGGGGCATGGATCTCTGCGTTCCAGGCCAGCCTGGTCTACACAGTAAGACCCTGTGACAAAACCAAGACAAAAATACAAAGAAGTATATGCAAAGGTTTTGAGGTAGTAAGCAAAGCGACCAGAAAACAGGTCAAACTTAGGTGGCTTTGCCAGGCTGTGTGGCTGCTGGGGACGTTGGTGGGTCCCTTAGAACAGTGGAATGCCCTACGAGGATTGATAGGCAGCCGAGGAAGCACCCCTGCCCAGGACGCTTAGATGACTGAGGAGTGTTTCTCTGCAGATGTGGGCCTCCTGTGTCCCGTCACAGTCACACAGAGAGATGGTCCTTTCATCCGCTTATCTCCCTTCCCAGGGCACTGGCACTGTCAATCTCTCCTCTGGGTGTTGGTGGCTCTTGCTACGTGCCTGTAAGTTTCCTAATATAGCCAGTCTGCTTCATTTCCAACTGGTGGCCAAGAGCTGCTCTCTGTTGCAGTCTCAGGTTTTCTTGGGCTTAAAGGGGCCCTGTCAGCCCATCTCAGGCCAAATTTCAGCCACAGGTAGGTTGCCTGATTCAGTTTCACAAACTTCTCCAACATGGAGATTAGATGTCATCTCTGTCCCCGTTTCCCAACTTCTCTGCCCTGCTGTCCTCCCCTTCCTGTTTCCTCTTTCCCCCATCCTCTGTGGAGAGACAAGAGCAGTGTAGCTCGGCACAGAGTTTCGGCTCTGGAAATATATGAGCTGTGTCATCTTGTGTGCCTTTCATCCTTGCCAAACCTTAGCTTTTCTTCAGGCTTTTTCCACATATAAGGCAAAAAAAAAAAAAAAAAAAAGAATAAAAGTTGTAGAATAGACACATTTTGTTCAGTCATGCAACATATTGTATTGAGTCCCTATTCCTCATTCTTCTAAGCATCAAGGACTCCACAACAAACAAAATAGACAGGAATCTTTGGCCTAATAGAGCTTCCCACTAGTGAGAGCAATAAAAGGAAAAAGAAGAGTTTCTATGGCTTTATGTATGCTATGAGGAAGACTGGAGCTAAGAAGAGGATAGAAACCTTTTATGGGAAGGTTATTGTTTTAAAGAGTGTGGTCAAGATTGATGACAGGAGTAAAGGCTTGACGACAACAGGAGAGTGGACCATGTGGTTGCCAGAGGGAGGAACATCCTGGTCAGAGAGGAGTGTGCTCACAGAGGGTCCTGAGGCAGGACTGGTATGGGAGAGGAACATCTAAGAGGCCTCTATTCCTAGAACGGAGGGAGGAGATGAGAACAGAGAAGCGGTGGGGCTAAAATTAGGGAGGGTCTTGTGGGTCCCTAGGGGCTTCAGCTTCTCCTTGGAGTAAGAACGGGCAGAATGGGGCGGTCTGTCTGCATCTTTGGACAGAAGCCCTCTGAGTTGCTGACCAGTTGCTGGCAGAGGATAAGAACTGGAGGCCCAGTCACCACCCAGTCCAAGTGAGGATGCTGAGAAGGGGTCGGGTTCTAGACCACTTGCATGGCTCCTGGTGGATATTTGGAAAACATTGCTGGGTGGTGTTTGTTTGTTTGTTTTTCTCAATTTTTCTTAGGTTTGATTTATTTATTTAAATGGAAGCCATCAACTTTGATAGTGGAGCTTTTAAGAGGCAGGGTCTAGGAGGAGTTCTGTAGGTCACAGGGACTTGTCTTTCTTCTTGTTTTGCAGTAGGTTTTAGAGGTTCTGGTTTGGGGATATTCTTGCCCATGGGCTGTTGGCCCTTTTGTTTTTAGTCCTACACTGTGTCATGCTCATCACGTGGGAGAGCTATGCTGCCTGCTTCAAAGAATTGAGAAGGGACACATCCCCCATGACCTCCCATGAGGCTCCGCCTCTTAAAGGCTCCACCACCTCTGAATAGTGCCATCCTGGGGACCACGCTTAACTACATAGATATGTGAGAGACTGTAAAGATGAGCAGTGTCTCTGATTGGCCACTTCAGGGCAATGGCCGTTGAGTGCACCGTACTGGTATGCATGACAGCTCCAGAGGTAGAGGCAGAAGACTGGCTTTCAGTGCTACAGTGGGAAAGACTAAGAAAGGTGTGTGTGTGTGTGTGTGTGTGTGTGTGTGTGTGTGTGTGTGTGTGTGTCCAGGCTGACATCAGGAACTGGAGGCCAGGGCTATATTTTGGAGGTCAGCCGTACATACACAGTGGTAACAAAACCCTAGATGACATCATCATTGTGGAAGCAGTTTGGGGGTGCAGCCCTAGGGGAGAGCTCCGTAGCAGGATGGGAGTAAAACACAAGGTCTTGACAGTTTTGTGTAGGCTTCTTCACAGAGCTCAGGTGATCTTATGTGCTAGCACCACTGTCTTGAGCCACAGCATCAAGCACATATTTTTTTTCTTTTGGTTACACACTCGTTTAAACCCTCACACTGTGAACTAAGAGGCCATCGCTCTTTCTGACACATAGGAAAGCTGAGACTCAGGTCAGGTTAGCTGCCTAAGGTCACACAGCAAGAGCGGAGGCAATACTTGGAATCTATATGCCTTTCTACTTGTGCAAGACTTGAGAGGCCTGCTGACGTGCTCTCACTCCCATGAGGCGGCACTTGTGTCCACACGGGCCCCTGGCTGCTGTACATACCATCAATCTGTACACTCGGTCTTCCCTGGATTCAATTTGACTGACACCCACAAGTCCACACTCACTGTTTCAAGCGCCCTTACCTTCTACTGCAACTCGTAAGTGGCCTTGCACACTCAGACCTCCACACATATTCATAATGTCTTTTCCATGGGACCATGAGCACTTAGCTTCCTCTGTGCACACTGCCCTCAAAACATGCCTACACACAAGGCTCTTGCATGCGCATGCACACACACACACACACACACACACACACACACACACACACACACCTCATGGCTCCCAATGTTCACAGTGCTCTGCACTAGAACAGACATGCACTTATTCTCTGTACTAATGGGATCTTGCCTGTCCACACCCTTTCCCCTCTTCAGTCTTTGACAGCCTTGCATGGTCACTCAAGCCTGCCTTTCCATGCAGTTCCGACCCAGGGCTGTCTTACGTTACTCCATTGTGCTTTTCTCCAAAGCTCTCCAACAGGCCGTGTGTGCACTGCCTTGCACCAGCCCTCCACATCAGCCACAGTGCTGCACCCAGCTCCTGTCTCTAGATCTTCTTTATCTCATGGAATCCAAAATCTGGGCACTCGTTCAAGCAGCGTTCACAGCCTGACCTGCTCCAATAATTAGGAGGCAGCACACTGATTCACACACTTCACACTCTGTTGCACACCCATGACCTTAGCATGTTCCCACCACGGAACCGTTTATACCGTTCCACAGATTCCTTCTGGCATGTTCGTTCCTGTATGGCATCCTCCTGTAACTTCACCCGGCATTGGGGTCTCAACTAATCACACAGCTTCACACTGATGCTCCGACTCCCACAACTCACTGGACATCTGAGGTTGCCACAGTGGTGATAAGTCACACCTCCCCCCCTCCCCCAACCCCATCCCACCCCTGGCTTGCCCACTGGTATATGCCTTGGCACACTTGGATTTTCCGGCATACGCAGCAGAATGCGTTCTGTCCCTCTGATGGCCCAGCTCTCTCTTGCTGCCATCCTGCCTTGCCCACAGCTGGGTCATCTGGCTCTGCTGGCTCTGCCTGTAGCCTACTGAGGTCACTCTCCATGTCAAGGGTCACCAAGTCTCTGCCATCTAACTGACACTGCTCTCTTCACTCGCCCTGCAGGGACCTACCAAGGCCAGTTCACCAACGGTATGCGGCATGGCTACGGCGTGCGCCAAAGCGTGCCCTACGGGATGGCGGTGGTGGTGCGCTCCCCGCTGCGCACTTCGCTATCTTCGCTGCGCAGTGAGCACAGCAATGGCACTGTGGCTCCGGACTCACCGGCAGCAGATGGGCCCACGCTGCCCTTGCCCCCGGTGCCGCGTGGTGGCTTTGCACTCAGCCTGCTGGCCACGACCGAGGCTGCGCGTCCCCCCGGGCTGTTCACGCGCGGCACACTACTAGGTCGGTTGCGACGCTCAGAGTCACGCACGTCGCTGGGCAGCCAGCGCAGCCGCCTGAGCTTCCTCAAGAGCGAGCTGAGCTCGGGCGCCAGCGACGCAGCGTCCACCGGCAGCCTGGCCGAGGGTGCGGAGGGCCCCGACGATGCAGCCGCGCCTTTCGACGCCGACATCGACGCCACCACTACGGAGACCTACATGGGCGAGTGGAAGAACGACAGGCGCTCGGGCTTCGGCGTGAGCGAGCGCTCCAGCGGTCTGCGCTATGAGGGCGAGTGGCTGGACAACCTGCGCCACGGCTACGGTCGCACCACGTTGCCGGACGGCCACCGTGAGGAGGGCAAGTACCGCCACAACGTGCTGGTCAAGGGCACCAAACGCCGCGTTCTGCCGCTCAAGAGCAGCAAGGTCCGCCAGAAAGTGGAGCACGGGGTTGAGGGCGCGCAGCGCGCAGCAGCCATTGCACGCCAGAAGGCTGAGATCGCCGTCTCCAGGTAGGTGCCTAGGGGGGACCAACAGCCTAGGAAGAGGTCAGGTCAAGCCTGGTCCTGCATTTCTCTACTGTAAGAGTCAGCCATGCACCTAGTTATCTACACACTTGACCATCGTGCCTCAGTCATCCCCTCAGCCTCTGCTACTCACCCAATCCCAATCCTTGACATATCACCCATCTAAAAGCCATGTCTCTCCGCTCAGCAGTCATCCACTCCACTTAATGCTTATCCACCTCACCATGCATCACCCACCTACACCACCATGCAGTCATTTACCCATTCATTCATTCACTCACTCACTCACTCACTCACTCACTCATTCATTCATTCATTCAGCTATCCATCCATTCACCAAGCCTAGCAGCCACCCAACATCCCTCCAATCCCTTCACAGCTCTAATACTCATCCCTTCACTTTTGCTCATCCAACCACTCCAGAGGGTTGCTCAGTCTCTTTAGCGTCCACCCGAGCGAACTATCCGCCCACACAACCGCACTCACCCTTATCCACACTGTCTAATCCTCTACACAACTGCTAATCTAACTACTCACGCATCCATTTGACCACTTACCCATCTTTTCTCCATCGATTATCTCTATTCATGCAACTAGTTCATCCATTGTAAAAAAAAAAAAAAAAAAAAAAAAACAGTAATGGATCCATCCACTCACCCAGCACTTTGCTCCCAGCTACTTCCATTTATTCAGCCACCCAGCCACATTTTCACTCAGGGAAATATCCACTCCCACTCACTCAATGACCTCCCTACCATCCAGCTGTCTAGCCACTCCTAACCATACCGCCATTTGCTCAAGCCTGCTCACCTGCCCATCCTCCCACCTATGCATGCCCGCTCACCCTTGCACCTGCTCACCACCCACACTATCGTCTACATTCTATCTCACAATGTCTTCTCATTGCAAAGCTGATGGCGTTCTAATGTCTTCCATTGTCGTAAACCATATCGACACCTTGAGCAGCCGCACAGGTGTCCTGTGCTACCATAGATGAGCAAAAAGAGGGTCAGAGAAATAAAGAGCTTTGCCTAGCACTAGCCCAGAAGGTTCCGGTTGCCCCATACGGTGTCACCATTTCTTAGTTGTCCATCTTCAGCCAGTTATTTTGTTTTGTTTTGTTTTCGCTCAAAGCTCAGTAGCCTCCTCTGAACAAACAGGGCTGTTCTGAGGCTTGAGAAAACCTGTGCAGGGGCAGTGCTTTTGGTGAGTCCACCTGGAAGCCGACTCTCGGATGGAGATCCGAGTGCCGGGGGATGTTTATGGGGGAGCGCTCTTAGGGTCAACACTCTGAAGAAGGCAAGGAGCAGGATGGGTCAGGCAGAGAGGATGAGCAGCAGCCAGTCTCCACAGAGGCTTCCGTCAACCCCATGGGGTGCTCTGCAGAGGGATGGAGGAATTGGACCAAACCCTGTTCATAAAATGCAGACTCTCTCCAGATCGGAGCATGGACAGGCCCAGGTCAGTCCCTAGAGAGGGATAGTAGGCTGTGGTTCTCCAAGTAGCTCTTGCGTCCTGAGGCAGAATCTGGAAGGTTCATTACAGTACCCACTATGGTGCTGAGCACCAAGTACAGGCACAACAATGCCAATAGTCACTGGCATTCAACAGACCAAGTTGACAGATGTAAAACCAAGGCCCAAAGAACACACTATGCCCGGATTCTGGTCATGATGATGCCGTTATCTGACAGAAACAGAGAAGATTCTATTTTTCTCACCCGGTTTTGAGGGTTTCTGTCTGCTGTGGAAGAGAAGGCACAGCAGAGCAACACAGTGCATGGTGGCCAGAGAGTGTGGTAGAGGTACCGGCTGCTGTTGCCTGGACCCAGAAGCAGAGTGAGACAGGAAGTAGGTTAAAAGTAACCTGCACCTAACAGCCTTCTACCAGCTAAGCCTCACCTCCAAGCTTTCCAGAACAGTCCCAACAGCTGGAGAACAGGCATTTAAAACCTGAGCCCGGATGTTGGAGAGATGGCTGGGCAGTTTAGAGTGCTCGCTGATCTTGCAGAGGATCTAGGTTTAGTTCCCAGCACTCACAACCGCATTGACCTCTGGTGCCAGTGGATGTGACACCCACTTCTGGCCTCTGCAGGTTCACGTATGAACGCGTTGTACACACATACTCAGGTGCATGCAGGGAAAATAATAAACCCTTAACACATGAGCCTGTGGGGGACATTTCTGTTTCAAAACATATCAGTGCTCGATACCTGGGGGGGGGAAAAAGCAAGCAAGAAAAGTCTTAAGTTCAAGTCTTCTGATTTCAAAGCTTTAACCTGCACAGCCTTAAACCTCAAATTGTTGTAAACGCCTACTAATTCTATAAAGTAGGGAAGAAATTAAGGAGGTTCTCTTAAGACTTCTTGGCTAAAGGTTGCTAAGGTGAGAATGTTTCTCCCATCTGAATGTGTGGGTAATGTCATTGCTGTATTAACAATCTCAAGAACTGGGAGTTTTAAGAAGTAACAGAATCACCAGGGCTCCTGCTCTCATGGGTGGGGCTAATGCCATTAGGAAAGGGTGAGTTTGCAGTGTGTGTGTGTATGTGTGTATGTGTGTGTGTGTGTGGTGTGTACACACATATGTGTACAGATGGCATGCATGTGGAGGCCAGAGGTCAACCTAGGGTGTCATTTCTCAGGAGCTATCCATCCACCTTGTCTTTAAGACAGGGTTTCTCACTGGGGCCCAGAGCTCGCTGGCTGCCCAGAGAGCCCCAGGGACCCTCCTGATTTTGCCTCCCCAGTGCTAGGAGCATAAACATGAGCCATCATGCTTGGCTTTTTAATATGGGTTCTGGAGTTCATACTCAGTCCTTTATGCTTATGTGACATGTGCTTTACTGACTGAGAAAGCTCTCAGTCCCTCATTTGCCTCTCTGATAGGTCAGTCTTTATCCCCTTTAAAGGCCAGAGTAAGAACGTGTGCAAGTTGCCACCATGAAAGAGAATGGCCTGGCCCAAGGCTGAACTTGCTTAGACTTGTCAGTCTTCAAATCCGTGAGTCAATAACCTCCTGCAGTTGTAAACTGTGCAGCCCCGAGGTAGTGTGTCATAGCAGCACAAATGGACTGGGTAGACCGGGCCTATGAGCAGGTGACCACACAGCTGACTGTCCGACCCTGGGTGCTTTCAAGAAGTAAAGGGAGAACTATTGGAAAAACAAGATGTTTATGCTGGAATAATTTTAAGTTCATAGGAAAGTTGTGAGGAGGGGGCTGAAGAGGTGGCTCAGTGGTTAAAAGTCGATACGGTTCTTGCCAAGGACTGAAATTCAGTTCCCAGCACCCATGTCTGGCTCACAGCACTCAGGTCAGGCAGCTCATGGCCTCCTGTAACTCCAATGCTGGGGGGGATCTCATGTCCTCTCATGGACTCAGCAGACACTCACACACCCCTTCCACATATGCAAAGTTAAAATAAAATAAATCTTTTTTTTTAAAGATTGATTTATTTATTATGTATACAGTGTTCTGCCTACATGTACACTTGCACACCAGAAGAGCGCACCAGATCTCATTCTAGATGGTTGTGAGCCATCGTGTGGTTGTTGGGAATTGAACTCAGGACTTCTGGAAGAGCAGTCAGTGCTCTTAACCTCTGGGCCATCTCTCCAGCCACATAAAATAAATCCTTAAAATAAAAAGAAAGTTTCAAGACGATGCCAAGGTTCTGCACATCCTTCCACCAAATCTCTCATGTTGACTTTTCAGTAGCCACAATAACATTTATCAAATGGGAAGTGCAGCAGTAGATCCCTCAGTGAGGCGCTCAACTGGCAAGCATGTGAGCATGAGGTCGATCTCCACAACAACAGCAAGGACAGCCAGGAGCGATGGTGTCCTGTCACTGTCCGGAGGTGGACACAGGTGCATTCCGGGGGCTCACTGGCCAGCCAGGCAGACGGTGACTGAGGAACTCCAGATGCCTGCTGATTTACACACACACACACACACACACACACACACACACACACACACACGAATACCCACAGCTGCATGCACATGTGTGTGAGCACACTCGGACATGCAGCACCAGCACATTATCACTTACTAACTTGTAGGCTTCATTTGAATGTTGCTAGCTTTCCTACAAATGCCCACATGCTGTTCTAGGCCCCCCCCCCCCATCTAGAACACTATGCTGTGTTCCACTCTGCCACCCTTGGCCACCTCTGATGAGGTTTTTCAGCCTTCTTGGAGCTCCTCAGAAGGCCTTAGTTTTGAAAGCATACAGGTCACGTATTTTGCAGAATGTCCCCCATTTGGATTTGTCTGCTGTTTTTCTAATAATCAGACTGAGATGACCACTGAGTAGGCCACAGATGCTGAATGCCCTTCCTTGTGTCACACGGGCCACATGAACTCCACATGACGGCGCTTCCGATCCCAGCCTGGATGGTGTCACCTGCCAGGTCTCTCTAACATAGAGTTGGTGTTGTCCCGTCTATTTCCTCCTCTATGGGGTCCAGGCATTAGGTTCAGCTCACGGGCAAGAGGAAGCCTCACCTTTCAGGAAGGGATGCATTATTTGAAGTTATCTCATCTGTCTGGGATATTTATCCCCCTTTCTGTACTTAACATTCTCATTTATTCCTCTTAGTTTTGTGGTGTTGGAGGTGGCATATGAGGCAAGTGTTCTACTACTGAGCTGTCATCATTCTGATAAATAATGAAATTATCAGTTAATTTTTTTGTTTTGTGTTTTGAGTCAAGGTCTCTCTGCATAATCCTGGCTGTCCAGGAACTCAACTCTGTAGATCGGGATGGCCTCAAACTCACAGAGATCTGCCTGCCACTCCTTCAGAAGGACGGGATTAAAGTCACGCGCCATCACTGCCCAGATCAGCTAGTTATTTTTTGAGACAGGGTTTTGTCTAGCTCAGGCTGACCTAGACCCACTAGGTAGCTTAGGCTAGCCTCGGATTCCTGATCCTCCTGCTTCTACCTCCAGAGTGATGGGATTGCCAGCAATGGTCACCATGCTTAACTATCCTAACTTTATAATAAAGTTATTATACAGGTCATAATTCTTAGTAATTGCACAAGAATTCATATGGTTGTGATAGTAGGAGCCAGGACTGTTTTGGGTCACCTGGGGACATCACAGAGAGGAGCAAATAAGAGTTTGCCCTCTGGGTTCAGAAGCCCATGAGATGATACGCTGCCTCTTGTACCAGCTGCATGAGCTTGCCCAAGTTGCTTCTCCACTCTTAGCGTGGGATCCTCATGCCTTTATAGGGAAGAGAGGAGGCTAAGAGGAGATGGGCTGGTAGCTGGCATAAGGCAGTCAGCGGTGAGAGTCACCGTCAGCCAACGTGTTCAGTTTTTAAAACCCAAGAGATACTCCCAGTTGCTCTCTTACTTTCCCTGCCCTTGACCTTGCGAGCACCCGTGCATTTTGAATGCGTGGTACTACCACAGAGAAGGTCGCCAGGATCTGCAGCGGGCCTGGGTGTCTGGAATGAGAATCTGGTACCCAGCCTCTCCTGTGCACAGCCACGCTGCATAGGCTATGCACGCTGTGTGCAGGGAGGGGAGCTCTGGAGGCTTCGGGAATATGCAGCCTGAGACCCTGAGTGGGTGTGGCTCGGGCTCCAATTCAAGTCCAGCAGAATTTCCAATTAAGGGCGTCTTTGGGTTGGGAGGAAGCACAAGATTGCAGCATCTTCCTTGAGCTCTCCCCTCCCTGGGACTTTGGTGAGTAAGCTGGAAGCAGAGAGACAGGAGGCAGTCCCGTGGCCAGCAGCCTCTCTCCCCCTGCACCCCACTCCGGGCTCAGGAGGGCGGAGCTTCTGTTTTCCGTAGCCTCTAGCTCTGGGCTCTGGCCTTGGTTATACCCATCAGCTCAGAGTCCACAGTCAGGACATCTCTTTTAGGCCAACACATCTCACCCCTTGAAGATGGACAACGGACAAAAAGTATCCTGGACTCTCATTCTGTGTGCTACCGTCTTGTCACATGGAACTGTGGGACCCAGGAGATGTGTTTAGTTCCAAGCGACATGTGGGAAATGTACACTGGATTTCAGAGTCTAAAAAAGAGAAGGCAAAGTAAGTTGTTAATTTAAAAAAAAAAAAAAGAAATACAAATTAGGGCCAGATGGTGGTGGCCCTTGCCTTTAATCCCAGCACTTGGGAGGCAGAGGCAGGTGGATTGCTGTGAGTTTGAGGCCAGCCTGGTCTAGAAAGTGAGTCCAGGACAGCCAAGGATACACAGAGAAACCCTGTCTCGAAAAACCAAAAAGAAGAAGGAGGAGGAGGAGGAGAAGAAAAAGAAGAAGAAATACAAATTAGAAGGAGCTAGGAAGATGGCTCGGTTGATAAAGAGCTTGTCGTGCAAGATTGAGGAGTTAAGTTTGGTCTCCAGCACCCACATAAAACACACACACACACACACACACACACACACACACACACACACACACACACACACACTTCGTAGTTGCATGAACCTGTACTCCTAGCATTGGAGGCGAGGGGAGGTGAAAAAAGGTAGATCCCTGGAGGCTCTCTGGCCAGCCAGCATAGGCTAATCACCAAGCCCAAGGTCTCAGTGAGAGAGAGATCCTATCTCAAAAAACACATGTTGGACATCTCCCGAGGGATCACACCGAGATTGACCTCTGGCACCCACATGCATCCGTGTATATGGTACACACAGTTGCATACACATGCTACCATTACATATTGAAATGGCTGTATTTCAGATATACTGTGTCAGGGGAAATATCCTATTGATATCAATTTTCTCTGTTTCCTTTTACTTTTTAAAAGCACATTTTTTATTGGACAGTGTTGCTCTGGAGCCATTCAGACTCCCCCCTCCAGAGATAGTATAGCTATTCTCTGAGCATATGGGGAAACTGAGGCACAGGACGTATGCCATCATGCCCATAGCTACCAAAGGGATCCAGGCCTTTGGGTTTAGTGGCCAAGAGCTCTTTTTCTAACTCCTTTTAAGGTCATGGCTCTGGGACATAGAAGAAAGCCAGGAGGTGCCTCAGCTTCTCTGGTTAGCACACCCACACATACCCCAATTAAAGACTCCCTTTGGAAGGAGCACAGCCAATGGCTGAGGGAGGGGCTCTGGCTGCCTGTTGCTGGTTTCTTTCCAGCTCCCACTTCCCTCCTTTCTCAAAGAAGGCTGATATCCACCTCACAGCTTTTACCAGGGTCACAGCAGAGTCCTGTTTGCTGAGCACTCTGCCCAGGGCTCCATGCACACCCCTGCTGCTATCTTCTGTGTCTGCCATGTGCAGGCAAGGGGCATTGCTGGTGAGTTCTCAGCTGCCCCATGATAAAGTCTCCAGCAACGTAGAAGAATTTGTACCAGAGTGATATCCCAGAACTGGCTCTTCTGTCCCTTGACCCCACTCCCTGCCCTCTGGGAGAGCCTGTGTTGAGTGCTGGCTTTGCAGGTTGTTACGGACCAGACCGAAGACCCATGTGCACTAGTTAGGAATTGGGGCTGTGGCATTAGTTGGCCCAGGTTTGAATCTAGATTTAACAGAAGCAGACTAGGCATGCCGGTCACATTGGGAGTCAAAGCTTGCAGGACCTGGTGCAAGGATGACCCTCTTGGCCTGATGTCACCTTGATGGGTTGCTTTCCACAGTGTCTGATTAGCCTCTGTGAGTTCTTTCCCCACCCGCACCCCTGACTTTTTGAGATAGGATCTTACTGTACTGCCCCCTGGCCTTGAACTTGTAAGCCTCCCAGACTCCTGCGTGCTGCGATTATAGACTGTCTATATTTTTTCTTTATCACAGATGTCTGTACTTTGTCTTTTTATTAAGCTGTAAAGATTCTTTATTGAGTCTGGACACAAGCCCCTTTGTCAGGCACAATGTTTTTCCATAGACTTTTATTAAAAATGCAAATATAAGCTTCCACTAAAATCAGACACAATTTTTGTCATTTGCAAACGTTTCCCCCATTCTGTGGATTGTTCCCTGCCCTCGACCTTGTAGTGAGGACTGAATCCAGGGCTTGGCTCATGCTAGGCAAGTGTTCACCCACTGAGCTACACCCTCAGCCCTTTCTTTGGCTGTAATGAGACCTCACTAAATTGCTCAGGGTGCCTAGAACTTGTGACCCTCCTACTTCAGTCTCTTGGTGTCACCAGTGTGTGCCACTATGCTCAGCTCTTTCCACTTAAAAAAAAAATTTCTTTAATTATTTTTTTAAATTAGCATACAAAGTTCTTATGGTCGCCTTTGGAGCACTCAGGTTTTAAATTTTGACTATGTTCAATTAATCTAGTTTTTTTTTTTCTTTTTCTTTTGCTGTCTGAGAAAACTTTGTCTAATCCAAAACTCTGGCTTTTTGAGGCAGAGTCTCACTATGTAGTCCTGGCTGTCCTGGGAGGATGTAGGCCAGGCTATGCCTCCCTTCTATGCCCCCCAAGTGCTGTGGCTAAAGATATGTGCCAGTATCCCTCAGTCAGCTGCATTTCTGTTTGTTTGTATGTGTGGTTTTTTTTTCAAGACAGGGTTTCTCTGTGTAGCCCTGGCTGTCCTGGACTCACTTTCTAGACCAGGCTGGCCTCGAACTCACATCGATCCGCCTGCCTCTGCCTCCCGAGTGCTGGGATTAAAGGCATGCGCCATCATGCCCAGCTCTAGTCAGCTGGATTTCTTTTTTTTTTTTTAATTTTAATTTTATGAATTTATTCAAATTACAACTCAATTGTTATCCCATCACTTGTCTCCTCCCAGCTGGATTTCTTATGCTGCTTTTGGACTTGTTTTCCAGTAACTTTTATCTGAAATAGATTCAGGATCAACTTCTCCAGCGTGAAATCTTACTAAATGAAGTCACAGAGTAAAGCTTTCTAGTTCTTAAGGTCTTCACGTGATCAGTCAGAAAACTTAGTCCCAGCACAGGGGAGGAGGAGAGGAAAGAAGAGGCCTTGAAGGATGTGGAGAGAGACAAGACGGGGAAGCAGTGGGGAGGGACACAACACCTCTTCAACTAAATGCCGAGTGCCACAGTGCGCACATCTAAGTGGGAGACCTGGGGACCTGCCTGCCTCCCACACCCACGCAAGTGTTGGGTACCACCACCACCGCGTCCAGCTTTTATGTGGGTGCTGCAAATCCCAACATAGGCTGTTATGTATACATGGCAGGCACTTTATTGAGGCGGCCATCCCTACCGCCCTCTTTTCCCATTTTAAGTACTGTTCTTCAGCATACTCATTAAAATTTAAGGACGGGCAGGATAAGAAATATAATAAAATCCCTCTCCTCCCCCAGCTGCCTCTGAAGGGACCACTGTTAAGAGTTCAGTTGGAAAGTTCCAGCTCTCTGTTTTTTGTTTGGCTCTGCTGTTCATAACCACAGTTGCCTTCATGATGCTCCGGGAGCTTTTCGGGAGATAGATGACATCTCCCCCTCCGAAATTTGTTGGTACCATGATTCAGTGAACCAGATTTCTCTGTCTTCATGTCATGAGCACAAGCGAGACTGCATTGAGCACTCCAGAGCCCCTCTCCTTCCTCACAGAGTCTGGTTAAGGGAATGGTCCAGTCAGGAAACTTCACAGAGACATTCAAGCATCATTAGGGCTCATTGGGATTGAATAAACCCCTCTAATCTATGGGAGTCGCCCTAAGACATAAGAGCAGGCATGCATAGTGCTGAACCTTTATACACTGATATTTTCCCTATTCAAGGGCCTCAAATGAAGCTTAATGTGTAAATTAGATGCAGTTGATTTTTCAATAACAATAGAAGTAGGACAGAGTGCTTATAATAAAAGGCTATGACAGAAGTTAGTTAAAATGTGTAAATGCGAATCTGTTGTTTTAGAAATTTTCACTCAATATCTTTGGACCTGAGCTGTGGTGTAACTTGCTGTTGATCATTCAAGAAGCCCTGGGTTCGATCCCCAGCTCCACATAAGCCAGACGTGGCAGCACATACCTGCATCTTAGCAGTTGGGATGTCAGAGCAGAAGGATAATGATGTTTCAAAGTCATCCTCAGCTACAGAGTGAGTGTACAGGGTGGCCAGCTTTGTCTATGTGAAACTTGGTCAACAAAACAAAACAAAACAAAAAAACACTGGGTGAGGTGGTGTGTGCCTTTAATCCCAGCATTTGGGAGGCAGAGGCAGGTGGATCAGTATGACTTTGAGGCCAGCCTGGTCTACAAAGTGAGTTCCAGGACAGCCAGGGTTACACTGAGAAACCCTGTTTCAGGAAACAAACAAACTAACAAAAATCCATGTTGGACCTTAGGTATAATGCTGCCTCACTGGAGTTTCTGCAAGGGGTTACCTTCCAATAGCCACTTCAGTGACTCTCCTGTTGAGGCCCACAGTACCGTGTAGTAAGTTAACACAAGCAAGCCGACCCCCGGCCACACCTCTCCTGTACATCTAACAACCATCTTAAGAGCAAGTGTTGCAGGGGTGGGTTATGTGCCTAGAGGGGACTTTCTGGAGCTAAGCAGTGTGTATTGTACTTGCCCTCAGAACCCCTGACAACCTCCAAGGGGCTCTCACCAGATGGACACCCCCTCAACCCCATTGCCAACATCATGCATTTCACCTCTGCTTCTTAGTCAATTATTTGAGGGCATGACCACAAGTGTCATGCACTCAGGGACCCCCTTCAACATCCTCCCCAAGACAGCTGTGTGGTGTCTTCCCTGTGGCTTGTCTCCTGACATTCCTGGTATTAGGTTCCACCGGTTGAGTGTGATCACCTCCCCAGAAGTGGGTTGACATGGCAGAAAGGCTCTAGCTCAGAGTCCTGCCATTCCCCAAGCCCTTCCTTTGTGACTCACCACATAGACAAAATCCCTCTGCCGCCCAGAGTCTGAAGACAGCAGTAGATGGAATTTCCTGAGTTGTCAGGGTGGGATTCTGGAAGTATACATGAGGCAGCTGTGGCTTCGAGGCAGAGACAATTAGGAGGCAGTGTGTCAGGGAGACCTTCCAAGCTTGGCGAGCAGAGAACCCAGGCAAACATCCAGTTCGAATCTGTCCTCAGAAAAATCCAGTCAGATGGAAGGCTCTGCTGGGAGGGTGAAGCCCAGTGTGCTGGGTTCACAATGGAGAAACTGAGACCTGGGAAGGGGCGGGGGGGCCCAGCTAGGCTGTGTGGTGAGCCAGGTCTGAGTAGATAGGCCTATGGTGGGGATTCTCTTAAGAAGCTTCAGTTGGTTTCTGGGCACATAAGTGGGTCTGATGGACAAAGGTGAGGGGCCTGTGTGGTGGAAATAGGGGCTTTGCCTCCTTACCCTGAGCCCTGTGAACTTCCGGACAGCCAAGGGGTCTCATTACCCAATTTTTAGCCTGACTAGAAAAGTCAGAGAATGGCCAGGCTGGCAGTCTACACCTTCAGGAGAAAAGTGCCCTTCCTCGTACATGCCCAGATGTCTTCCTCTTCCCAGGGAGATCAATGCTTAGCTTGACCCTCGCATGTCAGCTGAGCCCCGTGGACCTGGGGGTCAGCAAGGGAAGAGTCCAGATGCCGGAATGCTGGAATTAGGAGTGTCGATGAAGGTGCCCTGGCTGCTGCAAGGGGAAGCCTGAGAATCAAGGTCACAGTCAAGGTCATGAGGCTTGGACTCTGGCTCTGTGTACTGGTTATGTGGCCCTTTTTGTCAGCTCCTCCGCTCTTCCACCCATGTCCTCTATAAACTAGAGGTCAGGAGAAGTGACTTTGTGGGCTGGAGAGAGGACCTGGAGATGTCCAGCCATGTGACAAGTCCAGGTGGGGGAATCCCCACAGCCAGGCTCCATGCTGGAGAGCTGTCATCTACTGCGCTCTCATGGGGGCAGAGCTCCTCGTTAGCCAACCATCTTTCACGGATAAGGAAAGCAGTGTAAAGCATGAAACAGCAGGCCAGGCAGGCCTCAGGTTCACTCGCCCGCCTCCGCCCTCTCACCCTTAGGTAGGGACAGTCTCAGTGCTTAGGAGTAAAGGTAACTGTTGTGGGCAGATGCTGGCTGCTCAGCTGTGCCCCAGTCTGGTGGAGCTAGTGACCCCAGAAGGCAGAAGCACCGAGGAACTGGGTTCCTATCCTCCTCCCTCACCTCACTTGCTTCATCTGTAGAATGGGATGACAGCCTTGCCTCCTGAGGTTACAGGAAGATGACATGAGGTTGGGGTGCCATGGGGCCCTGTGGGTGCTCGGTAAGTAGAGGCAGAAGCGGTTTTATTCCCTTCCTCCCTCCCAGACATCGAGGCAGCAGAGCGGATGAAACAAGCCAGCTCCAGCGTCAGGCTTTTCTTCTGCTCCGCGTGTCATGTTGCCTTTTGCCGTGCTGCGTTTCCAAAGCTGGGCCCGACTTCCACTTCCCTTCCTTAGTCCGGAGCAGTCATGCCACAGGAGAGAAGTTAAAAATAAAGCCAGGCCTCAAATCCTCCAAGCAAACACCCAGCTCTCTAAAAATAGTCTTTGCAGCAGGTCTCAGAGCCAGGCTGGGATAGAGGGCTTGGCATGGGGCAAGACTGGCTCCCCCAGCCAGGCCTCAGCAGGACCTTGGCCTGTCAAATCCAATTCCAGCCCTTTTTCTTCTGTTACTCCCACTATCAGCCACTGTCCCTGTCTCCTTTAAGGTCCACCTTGCCTCTTCACACCTCTTGATGCTGAATGCAACCAGAGTGGTTCCCTTCCAGTACCAGCCTGTCCCCTCTTGTGAGCCCAACATTCATGGGGCCCTTCATCTGTGTACTATAGAATATTCCGGCAGAGCCTGGGACAAGGGTTTGATGCATGTAGTTATTTTGGAGATAATTTAAGGAAGGAAATGAGAGGGAGTGGGAGGGGTGAGACAGGGATGAGAGGCGGCCAGTTACATGCTTGTGTCTGGGACACTGCCATGGACCACAGGGACTGGACTTGGCTCAGACACTGGGGAGCCCCCAAGGGATTTTTCTTCTAATGGATGGACCCTGCCCCCTTCCCCCTTCCTCCTATGTATCAGAAAGCATCCCACTTCTGGTTTGAGGTTGGATTTGGGTTGGGGCAACAGGAGCATCTGCCACATCCCAGCAAGCTCTTGGTGGACAGTGACAGCCAGTGACAGCACCTGGGGAGTCTGACCTCACATGGCCCTGCCCTCCATTGCTGTGGGTGGAAATTAGGACTAGTCAGAGGAGACAGGGTGTGGACACCAGGTGTGTCACTTTAGGAGAAATCACAGGTTCCTGGAGTTTCTAGAACCTTCCTTTTGTGGCTCCAGGTCACCCCATCAGCCCCATCTCACATTACTTGTGTTCAGCCACATTTTTCTGCTGAGGAAGGCCTTCATTCCTGACTGTGGTTCTTCAAATGTGTGCTTCTGTTTGCCTGAAGTGCCTTCCCCTCAGTTTTCCTTTCACTAACACCTGCCCGTCTGTCCAGTCTCACTTAGCTCTGGGGAGGCTCAGAGCTCCTACCCAGGCTGAAATCGCCGTGTTATGTATACCAGCACGTGGCATAGTGCCAGACACATGCAAAAGCCTCAAAAAGCAAGTCAAGTGCTGTGAGATGGAAAAGACCTCCAGGGCAGAGAGGCAACTCTGTGCAAACACTTAAGCTTCAAACACACTCAGCACGTGTTTACAGAGAGTCCTCTGTGTGCCAAGCTCGGGGAAGAGAGCCTGAAGATATGAGATTTCTTCTTTTGTCACAGAAGCAGCCTAGTGACCAGGGAGGACCTCACTGAGAAAGTAGTTCATCAGGGACATCAGAGTGAGTCAGTCAGGGGACAGTGTGCAGAGGGAAGGGCAAGCATGCCCGTAGATGTGCTATGGGAGTGTGCCTGGACTAGAGTGGGCTCTTGGCAGTGAGGCAGGCACGGAAACCATGTGTGGTTGGAGTGAAATGAGAGGACTAGCAGAAGCAGAGACCAGAGAGAGTCGGGGGTGTTGGTGGAAAGAGATGGCCACCTTGCCACTTGCCAACTGGTTAAGAGAGAGAGAGAGAGAGAGAGAGAGAGAGAGAGAGAGA
>OU015742.1:71577020-71596671 GCA_907169655.1 Acomys percivali
CACACACACACACACACACACACACACACACACACACACACACACACCCCTGCCCCATAGGAGTTTAAGGGAACTCTTTCCCTGTGGCCCACTGTGCACTGGAGAGAAGGAAAGACACATGTGCATCTCTGAAGAATTGCTAATCTGCAGAGATGTGATGGCTCAGACTTGCAAACTCTCTTTCCTTTCTTAGAGCCTCTATTTCAGCGGTTCTCAACCTGTGGGTCGTGACTTCCCTGGCAAACTTCTGTTTCCCAAGAATATTTACATTATGACTCATAACTGTGGCAAAATTATATGCACTCTTCTTTCTACCTGGCTCCTCCCACCCTTCAACCTTTGCTCAGCCTAAGGGTTGTGTTTCTTCAAGTCTGGAGTCTCAAGCCTGAATGAACCTGATCCTCCCCAGTAGCCAGCCAACCTCCACAGACACTATCAGAAATCTTCCCATACTGTTTCCTTGGAGTCAAGGCACATCTCACAGTTATGACCTGACACTACTACTATTACTACTACTACTTTTTCTTCTTCTTCCTCTTCCTCCTCCTCTTCATTTAAGATTTATTATTATGTATACAGTGTATTGCCTGCATGTACACCTGCAGGCCAGAAGAGGGCACCAGATCTCACTGTAGATGGTTGTGAGCCACCATGTGGTTGCTGGGAATTGAACTCAGGACCTTTGGAAGAACAGCTAGTGCGCTTAACCTCTGAGCCATCTCTCCAGCCCCGCGACCTGATACTTCTGCTGTCAAGTGGCAGGGGCTGAGCTGCCATACCCACAGTCTGGGTGGTAAGCTCCCACGACATTTGATGATGCCCCAGAGCAGCGATCAAGTGCAAAGAATTTGGGGTTAGGGTCAAAAGTGCCAACTTCCACATTCCTTAACTGCCCCTCAGCTGGTTAATTAGCCTACCTCTGCCTCCGTTTCTTCCTATGTAAAAAGAGGAGTGGGGGCACTGGCTTCCTAAGGCACTCCTTCATAGCTCCTTCAGAACACTGCCTGGCCTGCTGTAAACTCGGCTGCTCCTGGGGTAGGCATTGCTTTTCTCTTAGTCATGTTAGACTGGTGCCAACAGCTGATACAAATATTTCCCAATGTCAAGTGTGTGACATGACAAATGTGTAAAGTTTGTTCTTGTAACATCCAGGCGTGGGACTGCAGGAGGAATCTTTCTTCTACAGCCTGACAGGCTCAAGCCTTCCACAGAATTTACTTATCTATCTGTCTGTCTATCTATCTATCTATCTATCGATCTATCTTTTTCTTCTTCTTTTAGAGTTTCTCCTTCTTTTTATTATTCTCTCATATATTATATCCTGACTGCAGTTTTCCTCCCCCTGCCCTTTTCCTCAGATCCACCCCGGCTTTACCTCCTGCCAGAAAAGAACAGACCTTCCAGGGACATCACCCAAATACAGCATAACAAGCTAAAATAAGACCAGGCACATATTCTTACATCAAGGCTGGAGGAAAATGGTCTACAAGGCAGGCAAAAGAACCAGAGACAGGCCTCAGTTCTACTGTTAGGAATCCTACAAGAACACCAAGTTATAAAACCATAATATACATTCAGAGGACCCAGGTCAGACCCATACAGGCTCCCTCATGTCTGTGAGCCCACCTGAGTCCAGTCAGTTGGTTCTTATGGTGTCCCTCATCCCTCTGGCTCCTCCCATCCTTCTTCCCCCTCTACAGGACTCCCCAAGTTCTTTCCCTTTCTCCTTTCTTTCTCTCTCTCTTTCTTTCTTTCTTTCTTTCTTTCTTTCTTTCTTTCTCTTTCTCTCTTTCTTCCTCCTTTCTTTTTTTTTTTTCTGAGACAGGGTTTCTCTGTGTAGTATTGGCTGTTCCAGAACTCACTCTGTGGACCAGGCTGGCCTTGAACTCAGAGATATGCCAGCCTCTGTCTCCCAAGTGCTGGCATTAAAGGAGTGCATACCCGGTTTCTGAATTTCTTTTAATAAAATATTTTTATGTGTACGGGTGTTTTGTCTGAATGTGTGTGTGTACCACGTATATGCATTGCCCAACAGAGGCCAGAAGAGGGCATCAGTTCCCCTGGTACTGAAGTTATAGATGGTTGTGAGCTGCCATGAAGGTTTTGATTCAGATTCAATTTGCAACCAGAACCAGTGCTTTTAACTGCTGAGCCGTCTCTCCCGCTCCTCCAATGTATTTCTTACATGTCACCAGGGATTTTGTGGATAGAATTTAGGGGCTCCATGTCCCTAGAAACATGGCCTGTGGTAGCGATTCCCAAGCTAATGATCCTGAGAGAATGCCCCCAGAGAGTGAGCAGTGAGAAGCAGATACACAGGAAAGGAAGGGGCTGAGCAAGGACTGGCCTCAGCTGCAAGCGTGTTTGGTCTGAGCATAGTCCCGGGACTGTGGGGCGGCAACTGATATTGGGGTTGTGGTGGTCACAGAGGGAGTGAGTGGGCTGGCGTCATCGAGTCTGGTGGTGGTTCTCTGGGGCTGGGGAAGTGGCGCTTTCACTTTGGACACTAGCTTTGCTGCCTTTGTGCAGTTCTCTGGAGCAGCTAGTACTCACAGCAGCTAGGGCGGTGCATTTGTTTTTCAATTTTGGGAATAGGCAGTAAGCCACAGGAATACTTGTACTATCTAATAGAAAAAAGAGGTTTTTTTATGACACAAGCGCCATGATTATACATGGGAGCCACCATATCCAGCTATGCTCCTTTAAACTTTTAAATTGTGGTGGTTAGTAGGCCTGATATATATTAAAGATGTACTTATTTATGTGTATGAGTGCTCTATTTGTATGTATGCCTGCATGACAGAAGAGGGCATCAGATCCCATTGTAGACAGTTGTGAGCCACCATGTGGTTGCTGGGAATTGAACTCAGGACTTCTGGAAGAGTAGCCAGTGCTCTTAACTACGGAACCATCTCTCCAGACCCCTGGTTGGTTAATGTTGGTGAAAAGAATATATGTTCTGGGCTGTAGTGGCATACACCTTTAATCCCAGCACTTGGGAGAAAAAGGCAGGCAGATCTCTGAGTCCGAGGCCAGCCTGGTCTCCACAGCAAGTTCTAGGGCAGCCAGGGCTATACAGTGCCCCGACCTGCAGGGTTCTACTAAAACTCGGGAGGGAGGTCACCTGTTGAGAAATGCAAGACACAAGGAAGGAGGGCAAGTCTGATTGATCAAGCTCTCAACTTTATTAGTCAGGCAGCAGCTTTTATAATTCAGAAGGTAGGGAAGCATATCGCTATAGCAACACAGTTGCGGGTTTTTCTCAAAACAGAGAATTCCAGGCAGAGTCATAATGTCCTGCCACACAGGGTATCTTGCTCTGTCTTCATCTAGCTTTAGTCTATCTGTTGACTCACAACAAGGTCGCTCCATCCCTATCTGTCTTTAGTCTAACCGCTGACTCACAACAGGGTCGCCCCATCCCTATCTGTCTTTAGCTGCTGACTCACAACAGGGTCGCTCCATCCCTATCTGTCTTTAGCTGCTGACTCACAACAGGGTCAGCTAGTTTCTGGTGAAAGGTAAGCTCTGGGAAAGACAGAGACTTAAAGGTGCAGACTTGGACAAGATGGCTGAACATTGGTCATATGGCCTATCGTCCCCAATAATATAGAGAAACTGTCTCAAAAAAAGCAGCCAGATAAACAAAAACAAAAGAGATATATGATATATTATGAATTTGTTCTTTTATTTATTTTTATTATTTATTTATTTTTTTTGAGACAGGGTTTCTCTGTGTGGCCTTGGTTGTCCTGGACTTGCTTTGTAGACCAGACTGGCCCCAAACTCACAGAGATCTACCTGTGTCTGCCTCCTGAGTGCTGGAATTAAAGGCGCACACCACCATGCCCAGCTTTATTTGTTTTTAATTGCGTGCGAATGAGTACATGCATATAAATTCAGGTGCCCAAATTGTTCAAAGAGGGTGTTGGATGCCCTGAAGCCAGAGTTTCGAGGAGGCGTGAGTCACCTGATGTTGCTGGTGGGACCCATACAAGCAGGTGTGAGTCACCTAATGTGGCTGGTGGGACCCATACAAGCAGGTGTGAGTCACCTGATATTGCTGGTGGGACCCATACAAGCAGGTGTGAGTCACCTGATGTGGCTAGTGGGACCCGTACTTGAGTCCTCTGGAAGAACTGTGTATGTGCTTTTAGCCACTGAGCCATCACGCTAGTCCCACAGATTTGTTCTTTTTAAATATTTTATAAAGTGTGTCAGTTTAGGTGCAGCTCTACACAGCCCTATACATGTTGCATATTTAAAAACCTTATTGATCTCATTATTTTGTTTTTGTTTTTTGGTTTTTTTTGGATTTTTTTGTTTGTTTGTTTTTTCTTTTTTGTTTTTGTTTTTTGTTTTTGTTTTGTTTTTCGAGACAGGGTTTCTCTGTGTAGCCTTGGTTGTCCTGGACTCACTTTGTAGACCAGGCTGGCCTCGAACTCACAGCGATCCACCTGCTTCTGCCTCCTGAGTGCTGGGATTAAAGGCGTGCACCACCACGCCCGGCATTGATCTCATTATGATTGCATGTCTTATGGTGTGTGTATGTTTGCATAGAGGTCACAGGACAACTTTGCGGAGTTTGGGTTTTTTCCTTCCACCTATACATGGGTTCACAAGCTTGAACTCCAGCCTTCAGGCTTACTTGGCAAGCTCTTTCACTTGTTGAGCCATCTTGCCTGTCTCTTATTTCCTGTAACTAAAAACACTGTTCTGCCAGATGTGATGGTGCAAGATTTTACTTCCAGTACTTGAGAAGCAGAGGCAGAGGCAGATGGGTCTCTGGGAGTTCAGGCAAGCCGGGTTTACACAGTGAGCTCCAAGCCACCCAGGACTACATAGTGAGACTCTGTCTCAACAACAGAACAGAACATTGAGTGGAGAAACCACCCATGGGCTTCATCAGTTGGCCAAAGGAGGGAGAGAAAAATCTATGACATGAAAGAAGGTAAACACCCTGTGCTGGTGTGACAACCTCTTCTGTATTCAACCAGCAACAGGGGAAAAGTCTTTATTGATCAGACCTGTAAATAACATATGTCAGGTCTTCTCAGAATGCGCTGGGAAGAATGCAATCATCTAACCATATCTAGCTGCAAGGGAGGCTGGGAGGATTTAGTCTGTGTATACCTAGAGATTGGAGGACTGAGCCGGAGAATGCCCAGTAGTCTGGGCCAGAGGGCTGTAATACTTATTGACATCCCAAGAAAGAATCTCTGTCCAGGGTGACTCGCTGTGCATTAGAGGGGATGGGCAGAGGGCTAGATGCTAAATCTCCCACCATTTTGTCTCCTTAGGACAAGCCACGCCAAAGCCAAGGCTGAGGCAGCAGAACAGGCTGCCCTGGCTGCCAACCAGGAGTCCAACATTGCCCGCACATTGGCCAAGGAGCTGGCCCCAGACTTCTACCAGCCAGGTAGGGCCAGGCAGGGGTGGGGTGGTGGGCAGAGCAATCCCAGGATATGTCCTTTTCCTCACTGGTTGCAAGGTGGAGGTACCTGAGTGGAGCTCTGGCTGCCTGTGAATTTGGAAGCTGTGGGTGTGGTGCAAACGGGAGATGAGATTAGGCAGGGGCCCATGGCGGGCGGGGGTGGGGGGTAGGGGGTGGGGGTAGGCACACATCTCTACTTCTATGCAGACGTGGGGTTGGGGGTAAGGTGGCTGAAGTTCCAAACTCTGCATGGGACATGCCACAGCTTGTCTCTTGTCTGTCCTCTGGACAAAGCAGATGAGGGGAGCTGGCGATGCTGAAATGAAGGACAGGTCTCCAGTGGCCCAGAAGGTCAAAGGGCTCTCTGCAACTTTCAAGAGTTTGTAGAGAGTTGATCAGGCACTGCCTATGTGTCAGGTACCACGCTGGGCTCTGGGGACATACAACTGGGACCCAGAATCAGGAAGGGTCTCACGGGCAGCTTTGCACTGGGTAACACAGACTCTCAGTGTTTACATCCCAGCTTGCTACTTCTGATGTTGTGCAAGGTAACACTCCGACACCTGAGCGGTGACATGGATACAAGAATAGCGCCTGCTTACTACGTGCACATGTAACGGCTGCAGGGAGCTTGAGGTGGTTGGGGCTCCTGTCATCTACTGCATCTCACACAGGGGGTTGAATGTGGGTCTGAGCGGTCAGACTGGGCCAGGTCAGGTCTGTGGCTCTGACTTGACACTGACTGGGCCCGTCCTCGAGTTCCTGATTCGGTGGGTCTGGGTGGAACCCGTGATTGGCACACCTAATGAGGTCCAGGGAAGGTTACGGAGCATCTGGAAACCCTTTGAGAGCTACTGCACAGGAAGTGCTGCGTGCTCAGGCACATGGAGGGAGACGGCAGCGCTGCAGGCTCAAAGGCAGAAATGGAATAGCGCGTCACACAGGAAGCTAGATGGTACAGCAGGCAGCAGGGGGCGAATTGAGTAAAGAGATTCGGGGCTGGGACACAGACTGCGCTTGGCAGAGCTGAGCCGGCCGCTGAGCATGGAGATTGGTGTTCTCCGCATCGGAGGGGTTTTAAGTGTGCTTAGTGCTCTAGAATCCTCATTCTAGCTATAGTACACCATACGAAGTGACACTAGTTCTGTCTGTGACGCTGGCGGTGCGTCTTCTAGTCACAGTGCTCCCCCTACTGGTCACGGGAAGCACAGCGCCAGCCTGCAGTGGGTGACCGGTGGAGTAGAGGCTTTTGTGAAAACAAACAAGCAAACAAAAAGCCAACAAACAAACAAACAAACAAACAAACAAACAAACACGCACCCTCTTCCAGTACAGTAAGTGTGATTGGGAAAGAGACCAGCTATAAGCATCATCTCGGTCCTTTGCTGTGTGATACTGGGCACAGAACTCACAATTTCACCTACCTCACAGAGTTATTAAAACTGACTGCTTCCACCAAAGTCTGATCCTGCGTGTAGTGAGTAAATGAACGCGGCTCATAGAGGCCTAGCAGGTCGTGGGTTCGAAACCTACCTCTCTCTGTTGTCCATGGCAGGTCCAGAGTATCAGAAGCGTAGGCTGCTCCAGGAGATCCTGGAGAACTCGGAGAGTCTGCTGGAGCCCCCAGAGCGCGGCCCAGGCGCCGGACTCCCGGAGCGGCCCCGGGAAAGCCCACAACTGCACGAGCGCGAGACCCCGCAGCCCGAGGGCGGTCCCCCGTCTCCAGCCGGGACACCCCCTCAACCCAAGAGGCCCCGGCCGGGAGTGTCAAAGGATGGCCTGCTGAGTCCGGGCGCCTGGAACGGCGAACCTGGAGGAGAGGGCAGCCGACCCGCCACACCGTCCGATGTCACCGGCCGTCGCAGCCCGGCGCGCCCCGCCTCGGAGCACATGGCCATCGAGGCGTTGCAGCCGCCGCCCGCGCCCTCGAGGGAGCCCGAGGTGGCAATGTATCGCGGCTACCACAGCTACGCCGTGCGCACCGGGCCACCCGCGCCCCCGCCCTTGGAGGACGAGCTGGAGCCTGAGGTCTCCCGGTCCGACTCCGCGCCCCCGTCCCCGGTCTCCGCCACCGCCTCGGAGGAGCAGCCCCCCGCACCGCGAAGTCCTGTGCCCGCTACGCCCACTACTCCCGCCACTCTGGAGCCCAAGCCTATAGTTCCCAAAGCCGAGCCCAAGGCCAAGGCCCGCAAGACAGAGGCCCGAGGGCTGAGCAAGGCCGGCGCCAAGAAGAAGGGCCGAAAGGAGGTGGCGCTGGCGGCAGAGGCCGAGGTGGAAGTCGAGGAGGTGAGGGTGCGGGCAGAGGCGGCCTCTGAGGTCCTTGCACCTCCAGGCGGGATCGTGTGCGCTTACGGAGTTGGGGCTTTACTTGGGGGAACTGGAGGCAGGGCAGGGCAGGAAACAGTTCCAGGGGTAGTGGGACACTGAGTGTGGCCTGACTCTCAGAGGGCTTGAGCACAGATGGCGAGGCAGAGGAGCAGCGGCGGATGGGATTCTGAGGAGTAGAGTGCCATCTATCGAGTCTATGGCATTCAGTCAGGGTACCAGCCACCTCTCTGTTCAGGACCAAGGGAGGGCTTCCAGGGGTGGAGGAAGATCGCAACAGGGCTTGAGTTCTGGGCCTCTCTTGGGGTCCAGGAGCCAAACACAGCAGCAGAGAGTGTTTCAGACTCTACTTTGCTCTTGATGTGGCTTGCCTTATGTTCTTTCAAGACCCTGGAGGATTGGATTAATTAATTCCTCGAATTCTTCCAGCCTTCCTGGTCCGTTATGGACAAGGGTGCTGGATCCAACAACCAGGGATGCTCTTCCTAGCTCTGTGATCTGGCTGGGGGCGTGAGGGTGTCTAGAGGTCCCGAGGACTCAGGCAGCCTTTCTCCCCGCCTTCAGGTACCCAACACTGTCCTCATCTGTATGGTGATCCTGCTGAACATCGGTCTGGCTATCCTATTTGTTCACCTCCTAACTTGACCCTCATCTGCCAGGTATGACTAGAGGATGTAGTCTGGAAGCCAGGGTGATGGGGCTTGGTACTTGGTACTGAGCATGATCCTCTGGGCTAGGCAAAGCCGGTCCCCTAGTGTATCCTTGCATCCCCTACATACTCAGCTCCATACTCACTCTCTTTCTCCACTTTGACCCACTGCCACCTTCAGTTTTCTACCCCTTAGTTGGTTCTGTTTGCTTCTAGGTAGAACTTAGGTTTGGGCTAAAGGACAGTGGCCCCTTCTGGTGTGAGAACCTTCCTCCTGTTGGCACAAACTTTACAACCCAAGCCTGGTGCTTGAGCACACTGCCTCTTGCCCTGCTCCCTAAGAGACCTGCTTTGGTCCTGGCTTAGTACGGACTGGAGATTTCTAGGCAGCCTCCGGAGAGAGAAAGTTCTTGTACTGTCTGGGTAAAATCCAGTGGCAGTGCTCGCCTCATGGCTAGAGCTCCAGGGTCTAAGGCTGAGCTCTGCAGGATCTCTGTGTCATTGGACACCTGAGGAGGGCCCTTTCTTCGGGTACCGAGGACTTTGGGGTCCATAGAATAGGAGTGCCCCAGAAGATAGCAGAGAAGAGATAGGATTGGTGGTCCAGCAGGGGGCAGGAGGGAGGCTCAAGGGCCTGTCTCTCACTCCCTAGCAAAGCAGAGGCCTGGTCCCTGCCTTGCTTGTGGCTCATCCTTGGGCACAATCTCCCTCCACTGACTGGTGTTGTCTCTCTTCAGAACCAGGAGTTCCACCGAGGGGTGCCAGCACCTGTCTTTCTGCAATGCCAAACAGGTGTCCCAGGAGGACCGGACTGTGGACCTGAAGCCTTGCTCACATCCACTCCATGGACGTTTAAGGAGGCCTCCCATGAGCCCATGTTGGTTGCCAGGGTGCCAGAGGAAGAGAATGTCTAGGTATCCTCCAGGGCAAAGGATGCCCTGAGGGAAGAGCCCTGGTCTCCTGAGCCCCTTGACCTACTCCCGCAACTGTCCTCAGTCCTGCCTCACCTTGTCCTGTCACCCTTCCCTGAGCTTTTGAGTGTTTTGAAAGATGTCACCTAAGCAAGATATTAATACAGATCGCTCTCTTTTCCTCCCATCCCATCCCCAATCTAGTCCTCTGTCTGATGGCTTGAGGCCACCCAGGAAATTTAAGGGGTTCAGAAGTTCCTTGACTAGTGAAGGGATGAAGACCCTTGGGTAGTGCAGTCCTCCCCAGCCCATGCTGCTCCAGAGATCACAGAGTTCTGGAGGGCAGCATAGGACATGGAGAAGCCCAGCTGAATATACCAGCATGCAATGCTCTGCATCTGCCCACCAGTCCAGTTGGCATCCCCTAGGACCAGTAGCAGGGAAGACCTGAGCATCTGAGCCTTTGGCTGGGAAGCCACCTACAGGGGTCTGGGGTTGGGTGCTAAGAAAGATGGCAAGGTATGTTGGTGATGGCTCCTGATTTTAAGTGTGTCTGAGCCTGAGGCTGGAGTTTGTTTAGGGTTACTGATGTGCCCTGGGTAATTGTGCAGGAGTGTCCCGGGCCTAAAGGCTACAGATACCATGATGTCCTATGAATTGGCTTATCCCTGTCCTCCACTGAAGCCACTGTGGGATCAGAGGAGCATGGCACAGAAGCCTCTGGAAGTCAAGGGCTGTACCCCTGGTGTGCATTCTCTGGTAGAGGCTGGAGTCAAGCATTATGCAGGAAGACAGGAGTGAATCTGGGCGCCAGCTGGGTACAGCCTGTGCAATAATGAATCTTGCTTGGCAGAAGATTTGCTTGCATGCACCTCACTTAAAGAAGTTTGCACCACATTACGTGTCTGGGCCCTTGGGCTTGCTGGGGGCAGCATGGCAGCCCAGAACTAGTGGTCCCCTATTCCCAGGAGGATGGAAGGAAGGACCCTCAAGTTTAGGGAAGAGGAGGCAGTGGCTTCCAAGCTGAGTGGAGGAAGCTGCTGGTACTCTGACTTTATTTCTTTGGACCTCTTGGACTTGGGCACGAAAACCAGGCCTCCTCCTAGAGCATCCTTTGACCTGGATGTTGGGGCTTAGGTTCCTTTTCTTCTCAGTCCGTGGGCATCTTCTAGCATCACACTGGCTGTCCCTAGCACTGCTGGGACTTGGTGGCTTGGTTGGAATTGCTTTTCTACTGAAAGGAGCCTGCAGATGTTCCTGTCCCAGCCAGTGTGGGCAGGACGTTGCCTCTGGGTCTTCCTGGATTCTTGGGAACGAGGGGGTGGGTGGATGTTGCTCAGGAGGGACAGATCCTATGTCTTGGCTCTGAGGCATTGTTCTGCTCTGGGTCCAGTCCAGCCCTCATGACAGGCTTGTGACTGTCAGAGATATCAGAGCTGTTTTCAGGGGCTATGGGAATGAGAGGTTAGCATTCAGGGTGCCAAGTCTGTGCCAAAATAAATCTGCATCTGCTCACAGGTCCAACTGCGCTGTGGTGTCTGCTTGTGGACCCGGCATGAGGGGTGGGGGCTGCTGGGAGAAGGATACAGGGAGAGGCTGGGAGATAGCTGAACCCACCACATGACATCCTCTTTCTAAAGAGGCTGCCATAAAGCACGGAAGGGTAGCCGAGTCTGAAGGGAGCTGAGCTCGTCTGGAGAAGTGATCCAGGACCATGCATCTCTTGTAGCCTTTCCCAAAACGCTGCTCTGGTTAGCCTATGGCAGCAGTAAGAGTCTGACCTTTGAGGCAGAGTCTCTCTGGATTCCAGCCCTGGTTTAGATGCTTTGTGTCTGGAGTGTCCACTTATATTGCCCCATCTATAAAGCAGGGGCCTCCTGGGGTCACTATGAGTGTTACACTAGGAACTGAAAGGGTCTGGAGGCTTGCCTCACTGGTAAAGTGCTGTGCAAGTATAAGGACCTGGGTGGGCATCAACAGACTCTACACAAAAGTGGAACATGGCAATGTGCACCTGTAACTCCATCTTTTGGGGGGCTTGCTGGCCAGCCAGCTGAGCTGCAATGGTGCACTCCATCACTCCATGTTGAAGGAGAGACTCTGCCTCAAAAAATACAGTGGAGAGGCAACTGAGATAGACATCTTGATGTCAACCCCTGGCATCCATATGACCCTCAAGGCAAATTCACTTCATATACACATTTTATTTCCCTCTTTCCCGATCCCCGGCTCTCTCTCTCCCTCTCTCTCCCTCTCTCTCTCTCTCTCTCTCTCTCTCTCTCTCTCTCTCTCTCACACACACACACACACACACACACACCACACACACACACACACACCACACACACACCAGCCACAGTTTACGTAGAGCCCAGCTACCAAAAGCAGATGAGAAGTATTTATCTTATTGCTCTCATGTGTGATAATGCCCTCTTACATTTTGATGTAGAGACCCCAGGAGCCCCAAAGAGATAGAGATGACTTGAGCATCATCTCAGCAGTTAGAGACTGCTTCATTGGGAGTACCAAGGCCATCTCATCCTCCACAGAGGCTGGGGGAAGAGGTGGGCTTGCCCACAACAGGTACTTGGAGGGAGAAAGGATCTCTGGCTTGGTTGGGAAATGCCTATTAAAGTTCCCTCGCAGCTAGTGGCCAGGGAGATCTTGAGTGGACAGAGTCTGTCACCACCCGAGCTGTGCCATATGTCATCAGTTCTGACTGTCTAGCATGCCTGCCAACTGGCTGTGGATCACTGTGGCTGCCTTCGTTCTTTGTTCTGTTTCACCACGGAGAGTAAATAGCTCCTGCCCTATGGACTTCCTCCCAGGTGAGCTGCTTTGAACCACTTATATAGAATTGGGGTGTTGAAGAGGGTGTAAGAACTCTATGCCCCCATAATTCCCAGGAAGTGGGTGGCTGTGGAGTATGTAGGAGGGTCAGTGCCAGTGGGAATAGGGACAGAATTTGTTTAACGTGCAGAGGCTTTGATAAAATCCACAGAGGGGAAGGGAATGGGTACCTGGCCAGTGATCATTTGGTTTGCAGACTGGCTGGGGCTTCTAGGACACTGGAAGACTGCTGGTATCTTGGAGACTGAGTCAGGTAAGGCTAACCAGAAGGTCGCCCCCTGGTGGCTTAGTTACAGTACACAGCCTGGCAGTAATCTTTTCAGTCTCGGTTCCTGGCCCATGCCCTGACATGTGGCTCTGGAGTCATTTAAAGTATTTTATAAGATGGGGGCTCTGGACACTGATAAGGGCTGTGATAACTGACCATTGCCTTGGGGGAAGAAAAGAGAGGGGCAATACACAGCCTGGCAGTAGTCTTTTCAGTCTTGGTTCCTGGCCCATGCCACATTTGGGATCTGTAGCAAGCAGTTTCTTACCCCCCAAGAGAGCCACAGAGAAGCTGGCTGTGTTGAGAGACACCAGCTCACTTATGACCTTTGGAGGAACCAAGCTTGACGAGCTTATATGGAAACCTGCCTTGAGCCTGTGTAAATAAAAACAACACCTGAATGGTAAAGTGCAGACCTCAAAGCATGCTGAAGTGGCCTTGTTTTCCATGGCTAAGCCCTGACTGTGTCTGTGGATGTAGATAGCCGTTCTTTCTCCTGTGTGCTCTATGGCTTGGAGGAGCTAGTCCTTGCAAGCCCTTCACTTCCTTTCCTGGGGCAGAAGAGTAAGCAGCGTGGCTCAGCTCACAGATCTACCTACAATCAGGTGGCTGCTTCCGCTCCTGCTTCTGCCTCTTTGTAGACTTCCCCTCAGTGTGGCAGCGATGACCAGTCTGCACATGAGTAAAGCAAACTGAGTGTCCTAATAATACCATCCCATGGTGCAAGCACACAAGAGCCACGCAACAACTCCACCACGTGGGTACCAGCGCCTTGGCTTTAAAGATGAGAAAACTAAGACTTGGAGAGATGGGGTCCAGGCACCACAGAAGTAGGGGGATGTAAAGCTGAGACCAAAAACGAGAGCCTGCGTGCATCACGCTTAGCCATTCAGCCACAGTGGACAAAGGAGTGAGTGCCCTTGCTGGAGAAAAGGCAACTGAGGGTAGACGGCTACTAGACGGGGTGGTGTGTGTGTGTGTGTGTGTGTGTGTGTGTGTGTGTGTGTGTGTGTGTGTGTGTGTGTGTGAGAGAGAGAGAGAGAGAGAGAGAGAGAGAGAGAGGAAGGAGGAGGAAGAGGAGGAGGAGGAGGAGACAGGTGGGAGGATGGGGGAAGGAGGGGCATGCTATGGTGTGCACCTTAAGGCCAGAAGACCATCTCTAGGAGTCTGTTTATTTTCCTCCCTCCACCATGTGGGCCCTGGGAAATGGACCCAGGTCATCAGGCTTTTGTGGCAAGCTCCCTTACCTACGAATCCATCTCTTCATTTTGTTTTTTAGTGGGGACCTCTGGTATCTTGGGGGGGGGTTGTAGCCAGCAATGGTGTTGGACTTCTGATGCTCCACCGTTCACCTTCTCAGTGCTGTGATTACAGACATGTGCCACCACACTTTCTTTCTGCCTTGCTGGGGATTGGACCCAGGGTTTTTGCACATGTCAGGCAGTAACTCAACAACCTCCGCTGTGTGAGAAGCCGAGTTTTCCTCCTGCCTCCAGTTGCCCATTGGATGTTTGTGAGCCCAAGTGCAGACTCTGTGCCTTGAGTGAAAGTGGCCTCTACAATTCCTTTGCGCTTAATACAGTTTTCTAAAACTTTAATCGTGGAAAATGTAGTTGACACTGAACCTACACTGGCTGTAGGCGAAGGGCAGGAAATTTGGACAGGGGGACCCTCAGGACAGAGGGGTGACCATTAAAACAAAACAAAACAAACAATAAAACAAACCTGCCACTTCCGGCTCCAGGGGGTTAGCCATCAGAAAGGCTATATGAAGTCACTGGTGTCCCCACTCCTCCTCTGAGGCACCGGTGGTCAGGAATGGGAATTGGTCTTTTTGTTGGCTCCCTCAGCAGTTTCTAGTGACCTTCCCTTACCTCTGTCCCCGCTCTGCCCTCCGGCTTTCACAAAGACACCTGGGCTATCTCAGAAGCTCTCTGTGTACAGGCCCTGGGAGGTCTGCAGGGGGAGCTGGGAAGAGCTGGCTGACAGGTCATGTGGGCATCTTTCCACATCTCATCCTCTGCTCCAGCCAGCGCCAGCTTGTTTCCTGAAGCCATTCTCCAGAAGCCCAGAGACTAGTTGTGCTGTCTCAGGGAAGGAGGGCAGTGGGTGCCTCTTTCTGGCTGATGAGATGGGCTGTTGAAATCAGTTGGCCAGATTGTCTGCCTGCCTGGGAAAGCAGTTTGGCAGCCTCTGGTGATGTTAAACACGCACCTACCCTATGATCCAGGATTCTCACTCCCACATATTTACCCAAAATAAATGGAAACATATGTCCAAGAAGACGTGAACAAGGATGCTCACAGTGGCTCTGGGCATCGCTGCCAAAGACTAGAGACACGTGCGACTGTCAACAGGCGGAGCAGGAAAACAAACAGTGCTGTCCATCACTAGGGGGCTCTCCTGGAATCGTGAGGAACAATGACAGACTGCAGGATCCTAAAAGCCACTGTGTTAGCTGAGAGAAGCAGACATGTAAACAGCATGGGCAGAGATGTGAGAGACTCCAAAAAGCAAAGCCAGGCTGGAGCAACAGAGTCAGCACAGTGTTTTCCTGGAAGGACACGATGGTAGACCAGGGAGGGATTGGCTGGGAAGGGGTGTGGGTACATTTCTGGGGGATGGGAAGTCATGCATCCATCTGGCCTGAGATGGTGATGACACATGCGTTGGTCCAGGCCCACCGATTTGTACCCCTAAGGTCTAAACATGTTAGAGTAGGTCATTTAGACCTCGGTTTTTCTTCCCTTTAACATGTTTGAAATAGAAATTAAGAACTTCCAATTCTTTTGTGTATGATGTATGTATGTTTATGTGTGTATGGGTGCATGTTCATGTACACAAATGCAGGGATATATATGCCTTGTGCCATGTACATGTGTGGAGATCAGAAGACATCCCAGGATGTTGAGCCTTAACTCCTACTTCTTAAGTCAGGGCTTGTTGGCCACTGTGGAGCCAAGCTAGCCAGCTCACAGGCTTCTCAGGGTTTTCTTTCCACCTCTTAGCTTGTCATTGAATGCTGGGATTGCAATGGACCTACTGTGTCCATAGAATGCTGGGATTACAGATGGTCCTACTATGTCTATAGAGTGCTGGGATTACAGATGGTCCTACTGTGTCCATAGAGTGTTGAGATTACAGATGGCCCTACTGTGTCCATAGAGTGCTGGGATTACAGATGGTCCTACTGTGTCCGTAGAACACTGGGATTACAGATGGTCCTACTGGGTCCACAGAATGCTGGGATTGCAGATGGTCCTACTATGTCCATAGAGTGTTGGGATTGCAGATGGTCCTACTGTGCCCATAGAGTGCTGGGATTGCAGATAGTCCTACTATGTCCATAGAGTGTTGGGATTGCAAATGGACCTACTGTGACCACAGAATGCTGAGATTACAGTGTCCAGCTTTACATGGGTTCTGGGCATCTGAACACTGGTCCTCACACTTTCATGAAAGCACTCTTGAGAGCTACCTCCCTAGCTCAGAAAGTGAAGAGTTTATTAGAAACAAAGGTGAGCTGGTCCAGTCAGAGCCAGTTATGGTTAGTCACATGTCTGCTAGCTCCAGTCATTAGGACGTGTCAGCTCAGCGGCTTACTTTTGCCCATTCATGATCAGTCTGGGAATGGTTCAGGGCTTCGCTCTTAGCTTATAAGAAAAATGGTAAGATAGCTGCAGGTAGGTGGTCCCTGGCTTGGGGAGGTGTCACTTTTTTCTAGCTCTGTGACCCTGGGCCAGTTACCTCTGACCCTCAGCACTCTCGTGTGAAGCTCAAGCAATCGCCTTCACTGCTGCACAGGTCTGATGAGAAGACCATGAGGCCGTCGGTACCCAGCAAGGACCCCAGCCCATGGGCTCTGCCAGTACTAGCCTGCTGTTCTCACTTTTCCACTGGCATCAGGAAAGGCTGCTCTTGGAGCGAACAGGAGGCCTTTCTCCTCTGCATTCCACACACATTTCTGTTGGCTGGAAAAAGAGCCCGCAGAAAGTTGGGCCTGACAGAATACACTTGCAATCCCCTGAGTTTGTGAGGCTATGGCAGAAAGATTGCAAGTCCAAGGCTAGCCCGGATCATATCAGAAGACCAGACTTGTGGGGCCCCTCTCTGTTGGTTACTGCTGAATCCTGGGAGAGGGGGAAGTCATGGTCTCAGATGTGCACACCCTGGTGAGACAGACACACCAGGTTTCCTGGACAGTTCTGAGCCTGTGAGCACACACACAGCCCTGGTTAAACTCAGTGGGTCATAAAACAAAACAAAAAGACATGAAGTTGGAAAAGAGACTTGTAGGAAGAGGGACAGTATGGAAGGGGATGGGAGGGAGATAAGAGAAAAAGCATGATATTTGTCTTTCTGAAATTGGATTAATTCACTTTGCATTGTCTCCAGTTGCATCGCTTTTCCTGCACAAACCATGACTTCACATGTTGTGTCCATAAGGCAGCAGGTGTGAACAGTGCTATAGCAAGCATCAGTGTGCAAGATGAAACAAGAGCCCAGGATCTCGTGAGGAGTGGAAGGAGAGGTGGGGTGGGGTGGGGGCTTCTCCAGAGGCTCTGCGGTTTGTAGTCAGGCCTGGCCTCTGGCCCTCCAGTCCCTGGGAGGGGCCGCCAGCTCCAGGGCAGGCCTTATGTGTGTAAGTGTGCGGTCCTCTTCTGTGCCAATTCTGCGAGCAGGCACAGCAGGTGCAGGCACACAGACAAAAGGCCGGAGGCAAATGGAGGTAATGAAAGCATCACTATCCTGCCCTGACCCCCAGTGACCCCAGGTTCCTCCTTTCCAGGAGGGCGATCTGTGGTAAATCCAACCTTTTTTTTTTTGGTCTGCATGTTGGGATAGTTTTTAACCTTGGTGGTCAGAGGTTGTGGCCACCTCAGTCACACATTTCTGCTTAAAAGATAAATCTGCGAGGCATTTCCTATAATCCAAAAGGTACATTTTACTCCTGCGACATTTCTAGAGTCTGAAAGGATCTAATCTTCTTTTAGTTACAGGCTCCAGGCCAGGATAACCCTTCTGTACTATTACCCTGTAAAAGGGGAAAAACCCCAAACCAAGCAAAACCAAACAAAACCAACTGGGTACCCATTTGCCTCACCTGTTCCCCAGATAAAAGGATATCCAGTGCAAGCCCAGAGGAGCTCAAAGCCTGTGAAAGTGCCTAACTAGATTTGTTTTGGCTGACTAAGTGCTTTTTAAGGGTTTACTGCATGCTGAGGGGCATCACACTGTCGTCAAAGCCACTTCAGGATGGCTGTAATTATTGGGAAAGGCCTTGGACAAAGAGCAATGACATGTGTAACTTTGTTTATTTCAGAACTGAAGAGTGCAATTTAGCCTCAGGGTTATTTATTTAAGGTGCGGTTCTTAGTTTCTACCACCAAGAGGTGCAACTGCTCCACACATGAAAACAGTCTTGCTTTAGAAGACACTAATGGAAAAAGAAAACCATCGTCATTATTACCTGCTTTATTCTATATGTTCCTCACACCAGTTCTGAGATTTGAGGCAGTAAGATTAGAATCCAAGATTTGCTCTTCTAGAGGACTCAGGTTCAATTCCCAGAACACACACGGGAATTGTCTGTAGGCCCAATTCCACACCTCCTCCTAGCCTCCAAGGTCACCAGGCATACACATGGTGCACAGAAATATACACGGGAAAAACACCCGAACACATAAAATAGGATAATAATTAAAAAACGGGCTGGAGAGATGGCTCAGCAGTTAGCAGCACTGGCTGCTCTTCTGGAGGCTTCAGGGTTACTACCCAGCACCCACAGGCAGCTCACACCTGTCTGTAACTCCAGTTCCAGGGGATCTGACGCCCTCACACCGATATACACGCAGACAAAACCCAATGCATATTAAAAAAAAAGAAAAAAGAATCTAAGATTCAAAAATCAGGTCTGTGCCTCTGCTTTTGAAATCCACCTTTAGCCACATCTTCAATAGGCGTCACTTAAGTGAGATGCACGCTCGCAGCTGCACGGGGTCGGCGAGCTTGGGACTTTTCCTTTCGAGTTTGGCTAGCAGATGTTTTAGAGCACACTGGATGTAAATACTCTTATGGCAGGGCAGTTTCTCTACTTAGCCGCACTCTTCATTATGCCCTCTTGTATGCCACCCTGCTTACATTTACCCACGCAAGCCTGAGGCGCTTGGCTTCACAACTACACTTGAGCTCAGACTGTTGGCATGGCTATACTGACATTTTTGCGGACTAGCGTCAAAGGACACAGGAGAAAGTTGAGGGTTGAGTTTATAAGGTAAGTGGCTAACTGTCATGCTGGAGATGGGCGGGCGGGGGCGGGGGGAAGGTGGAGGGGGCCTTGTCATGCCATGCTCCAGTCTGACAGACATTAGTGTCATTTCTCTCCCATACCCCAGTCGGGATCTGTGGGTTACCTGGGTGAACAGTGGGGAACTGGAGGTGGGACTCGGCTTGTCCTCCCAGGAGAGGGCCTGGATGACTCGTGTCCCCACCTAGAGTCAGTCCTGATCTGAGCCTGTTTCTTTTTGTTTGGAGAACCACTGGCTGGACTCAACTGACATCATTGTAAGCCTCACACTGCTATTGAAGAGACTTGAGTGTCCCAAAATTTACAAGCCAAAGCCCTGGTAACCAAGCCTTAGTGACGGGGCTTTAAAGAGTGGTCCGGTGGCCGGGGGTGATGGCGCACGCCTGTCATCCCAGCACTCGGGAGGCAGAGGCTGGCAGATCGCTGTGAGTTCGAGGCCAGCCTGGTCTACAAAGTGAGTCCAGGACAGCCAAGGCTACACAGAGAAACCCTGTCTTGAAAACAAAACAAAACACCCAAAAGAGTGGTTCGGTGAAAACGAGGCTGTTAGTGAGGGCTTGAACTCGGTCTGCCTGATTTCCTCATGAGACAAGCTGACACACAGGGGTATCATGGGTCCAGGGTAAGGTGGGAGGACACAGGTGCAGGGGCTAGCTGTGTGAAGACGCCATGAGAAAGAACAGCACAGAGAAGCAGGGGCAACGAAGGGGATGTGGGATGGGACATGATCTTCTCAGACTGTTATTTGACCATCTGAGCCAAGAATTCCAGTACCTTGTGGAGGCCGCCTACATGGAGACAAGGATTCTTTTGTGTAGAGATAGCCTTTTGGAAGCTTCTGGAGGGCTGGAGGGATGGCTCAGCCATTAAAGGCTAGGCTCACAACCAAAAATACAAGAAAGCTACT
>OU015742.1:71596681-71688834 GCA_907169655.1 Acomys percivali
TCTGGGAGCAGGGTAATCAGGCCTGACTGAAGAAGTGCAGGGAGACAGGGTTGCTTGCCACTTTTCAGAAGTTTTATTACAAAGAGGTCTGAGCGAAGCACTGGGGCACCAGGACAGACATTGCAAGGGCCAGGAGACAGCTGCAAACAACAAGAACCAAAGCCTAAACCAAACCCAAACCCCAAACCACACACACGTTAGGAGAAACCGCAATGCCGTTCTCAATTTGCCTTCATAAATAGATAACCAAAATCGTCGTTGGCAGTTTTTAAATAGGTGGATATATGATTAAAACAAAAAAACAAAACAAGAGGAAGAAAAAGAAGAGGAAGAGGAGGAGGAAGAAGAGAGGAGGAGGAGGAAAAGAAGAATGCCCCTGGGTATGACTTAAAAGTTCCCGTTCTCTCTATGCAGATTAGAATCAGTTTGACAGTTGTTCTTACACGTCTCCCTTAAGATAAAATGTAAAAAAAAAAAAAAAAAATGTGCTAAAAGTCTTATAAAATGTTTTTTTTTTTTTAACCTTAAAGGAAACGTTCTTTCTCCCCACAAAATAATCTTACAGATGTCTTCAGCACGGTTCTAAAACAGTGAACTACTTACACGGAACCCACAGAGTGGGTTTCAGCATCTTTTGTGTACACCGAGAGCACACCTGTGGCTGGCCCAGCATCTGGGGGGTGGGTGTCTGTTGCTAAGCAACCTCGAGGGGGGGCAGCCCGGTGAGGTGAGCTTGGGCTGGGGACCAGAAGTCCAGACGCAGGGGACTGTGTGCAGGCCAAGGAGTGGGGTCCACAGCTACCCTGGAGCAAGCAGGTCAGCGGGCAGAAGGTTCCTGCAGGTTCTTTGGGCTGGTGGTAGGCGATGGGCTGCCTCTGCAGAGTCTGGTGGGAGGTCGAGGGAGAGACTCAGCCCTGGGGCATAGGTGTGTCACTGCTCTGCTGGCCGGTCACCCTGCCTGCTGCCATGGCCTCTCTCCTGTGGTCAGCCCTTCCCGCTGGGAGCAGTGCCCTCCGGAGAGCCTCAGGGAGGGAGGGGAGGCGGGATTAGGTGAGGTAGAGCGATTTATCCCTGGGGAGCAGGCTGCAGGAGAGAGTAGGGGCTGTCAGCTACTGGAGCCCCGCACTGGTGCCCTGGCCCTGTGCCCCTCCCTCACTCTGACCAGCTGTCTCCATAGTTGAAGAAGGGACCTCCCACCAAGCAGAGCCTTAATTTGCTTCATGTCTGTTGTGTTTATTTGCTTTTGGAGACAGGATCTTAATGTGTCCTAGGCTGGCCTTGAACCTGTGATGTAGTTGAGGATGACCTAGAACTATTGATTCTCCTGCTTCCATGCCGCCCTCCACCCTGAGTCCTGGGATTCTAGGTATGTGCCACTGCACCAGGTTTAGGCGGTGTGGGGGATCGAACCCGGGGCTTCAAGCATTCTAGGCAAACATTCTTCCAACTGAGATACAGCCTAAGCAGCCCCACCCTGCCTGCTTTTAATCACAGCACCATCATTTGCACATTTCCAAACAGAATTACAGGCATCTTTCTGTCTTTAGAATACACATGCCTGTGGGAGGATGAGGCAGAAGGATCAGGAGTTCAAAGTTAGCCTGGGCTACATAGACAGGCTCCACATTTAACAAGGAAGACTAGGCTGTTGTGGATCAAAACCCTCACGGGGGGTGGGGGGGTGGGGGAGGGCCAGCCTTAGGAAGTTCAGATACAAAGTGCTTACCCTTCCTTGGCTCCCCCCCCCCCCGACTTTTGGGAAGGGAAACTGGAAGAGAAAGGGCTCGAGAAGAGTCTGTGCCTGCTCGGCCTATGAAGGGAATCCCTGCCCACATGAGTCTGTGCACCTAAAGAGGCTCGCCCAAGAAGGTCAGAGGCGGAAGGGAGGGCAGGGTTCAGGCAGGGTGGAGCACTAGCAGGCTGGGCAAAGACAGGAGCCTATGCTGAAAAGCTGGTGGCCAGCTCACTGCATGGTGAAGAAGACGGCCACCATGCACTACATACTCACGCCTCACTCTTCGTTTGTGAAAAGGGACAAAAGGGGAAAAGGCCTGAACCAAGGCCAGCCCCACTTTCCCAAATGGTCTGGGTGGTCAGTCAGCTACATCCCCGCCTGGGGTTTGGGTTTGCTCTCTGTTGGTCCCTGTACTTTAAGCATCCACAGTGGCTACTTTGCATTTCCCCAAGTGTCTCCAGGTCTTCCTGGACACCCCTGCCCCCTACCAGGAATGGACAATGAAGGGGCGTCTGGGGAGGACTGACCTGCAGGTGCCAAGGCCGCGCTCCCCACTGGGATAACTCCCATCCCAGTCCCCGCTGCTGCTGGAAGGGTTGGATGGGCCGGGTGAGCGAGAGCCAGAGCCACTGGGGAACTCAGAGATGTGTGGGAAGTCCTGTAGGGAAAGGAGAGGAGATGGTGAGCAGAGGAGACAGGAGGGGAGGCCTCTCTGGCAGCTGCCGTGGTCTTTGTGTGTCTGAAGGTGTCTACACTTCACAGACATTTCCTAAGCCCACACAGTAGGACCACTCTGCCTCTCCCCCCTTCTTCCTAGCAGAGCATCCTTGGGGAGATTCAATCTGAGCTAACTCTGGCTCATGGAGGCTTGTGAGCCTCTGGGTTCCACCCCCAGTATGAGAAAGGAAAAAAAAAGAAAAAGAAAGAAAAGAAAAAGAAAGAACAAAAAAGAAAATTCAATCCCTGTTTTTAGCAGAGTCGGGGGTGGGGGTGGGGTAGGCAGCAGGGGAATGGTGACTTTGCTTTTGGGTGCTTTCCTGGGCCTCAGTTTACTGATCTGTAAAATGGGGTTACTGGGCTGCATGCATGCCTGGGAACTGTTTGTGGAACCTTCACTGAAGACTAGGACTTTGGAGATCGCTAGGAGCTGGGGAAATCTGGCAGAAGTCGCTGTGGTCTCGGTGCCTTGAGCTGAAAGGCTTAGGTAGAAGGCTAAGAGAAGGTTCTGGAATAGCTGGCAACTAGTCAAGTGCCTGAGGGAGCCAGCATCTCTCGGGGCAGGTGTTCTAGACCCATTCAAAGAATTGGAAACTGAGTCTCAGAGAGGAGCAGTGCCATGGCTGAGGCTGCACAGCTGGTGAGTGACTTGGCCAGTATATGAGCCCCACCCCGCCCCCAGCTGCCTTCCCTCTTGGTGAGAGTCACAGGAAGCTGCTTGGTCCTGCTTACCTGTGGCCCTGGAGGCGAGGGGCTCATTGCCAGCTGCACCTGGAGTGCCATGGGGGCAGGCAGGACGGGAGGCTGAGGGGCTGGGGACATGCTGAGAGGTGGGCTAAGGAGGGTGCCCTGTGCGTGGGGGGGCAGTGGCAGCTGCTGGTGCAATGAGGGGCTGAGAGGGAAGGATGGGGGTGGGGGGGATGTGCTGAGGCCTGGCAGCAGGGCCTTGGAGCCCAGCGTCCTGGCAAGGCTGGCGGGAGAAGCTCCACTGCGGAAGGCCTGCAGGTCGGAGGGCGTCAGGAAGGAAGCCAGGCTGGGCATGGCATACATGGGCTGCTTCGGTGGAAGCATTTTGGCTGGTGGGTTTGCCTGAGCGTTCTTGGCCTCTCCTTGGTCCGGGGGGCTCTGGTGGAAGAGGAAAGCCAGAGATACATGAGAAATTAGCCAAATCTGGACTGTCATCCAGGTTGGTCTCTAACCTGCGAGGCCTCTGGATGGCTCAATGTCATGCTAAGGGGCCGGATGTGAACTAATAACCCGAAACTATGCAGGGGCCTTTGTGTACTTGTCAATGATCAGCCACGTAGCCCCCATTTCCTCTCATGGAAAAGGACTTGCAGGTACCACCTCACTATTCTCACTCTGGCAGCAGGCAGCCAGACCAATTCCAGCAAAGAGCCATACTCTGTGCCTCTCCCAGGCTCCTACCTTTGGCTCATGCAGGTCCCTCCACTTTGTAAGCTCCCTTTGCTTGGCCCTTTACAGTCCAACCCAGGTGTCATTTCCTTCGTGACAGCCTCCAAGATAATGCTTTCCCTCTTTTTTGGGCCTCAGACCCACACCTTGCCCCTGTGCTTCTGGTACGAACAGAGAGGCAGAGGGCGTGGTCAGGAGTTAAACCGCCAAAACTGGGTTTGAGCCTACAGCAGCAGCTCAAATGGTCAATCTCAGGCTCATTGCTGAGCCCCCTGCCCCTCCCCCCCGCCCAAGTGCTAGCCCTTTCCTCTGAAGGAAGTTCATGACATGTGCCACATATAAAGCCTGCCCCCCCGGAGGTGCTCCCAAGGTGTGACACACAGGTACCACTCATCGGGTCTGAGGTCTGTGGTACCTGCTATTCCTATGAGCCCGGGCCCTGGTGCTATGCCGCCAGGGGTGCACTCTCATCAGGGCCTAGGGCCTGGGGATTATGTTACCTTGGACACGAGGCTAGCTCTGTAGGCAGCCAAGGCTTTCAGGTACTCCTTCTTGGCAGCTTCGGTCTTCCTCTTATACGCCTGAAAGATCCGAGACATGGGCAACTCTGGAGAAAACGTCACAGAGGAGCCTCAGTGCAGAGGCTGGGATGACAAGTGGGGGCTCCAGGGCCAGGCATGGAGGAAGGTGGTGGGGCCAGAGGCAGGATCGGTCACCCACTGGCCCCTCTCTTTCCAGAGTATTGCACCAGGAACATAGAGGCCGCGTTATACTCCAGTTCCTCAGCCATGGTGTTGGCACAAGCGACTACAGAAGGACAAGTCACACAGAAGCCACTCTTTTGACCTAGCGTCACACCAACAACGTACTAATGTTTGTGTTTTGACATGAACCCTGCTCCTGCTCACATTTCCTACAACTGCTACTATTGGCACTAGACCTACGTTTACACGTTACTGTAAGAATGGCCCGAGTGTGTTTCACGTCCCCTCTGTGCCTGCCTTCTAAGTAGCACTCTTCCACAATGACTTGGGACTCAGCCTTGAGACTATATGGCTAGTGACGTAAGAATAAATTCACGTGGGAGACTTGAAAAGTGTTGAGACCCTGGAATGGCCTCTGGCTGCTCTGGGAATTAGCCTGGTGTGGTGGTTTGAGTAAGCATGGCCCCTATAGGCTCATATACTTGAAAGCATAGTCAGCAGGGAGTGGCACTACTTGAGAAGGATTGGGAGGTGTGGCCTTGTTGGAAAGAGGGTGTCACTTTGAGGTTTTAAAAGCCCATGTCAGGCCCAGGATATCTGTCTCTGTCTCTCTGTCTTTCTATCTCTGCCTTTGTCTATCTCTCTCTGCTTGCAGATAAGGATGCATCTCTCAGTTGTTTTTCCGGTACCTGACTGCTGCCGTGCTCCCTGCCGTGATGATGATGGACCAAGCCTCTGAAACTCTAAGCATAAGCCTCAATTAAATACTTTCTTTTATAGGAGTTGCCTTGGTCATGGTGTCTCTTCATAGCAACAGAGCAGTGACTAAGACACCTGACTAGCCTGTGCGATCAGGAGGCACGCAAGACTTAGCCATCCGCCGTCTTGAAGAAGAGCCGCCTTGTGCGCTGCAGTTGATTGCAGGGGCATAGACAGCTCTCCTCAAGGGCAGCAGATGAACCACACTGCGAAGCACAGCCCAACCCACAGCATGAGAAAAATGACAAAGGACTTAGAGTGGAAGCTGGTAGCACTGCCGGCTGGCCTAGCTCTTCCCAACTGCAGCATCACACGGCACACAGAGCATCCAAGGCCAACACAGCAAAAGCCCCAGCAGAAAGCTCACCCTAGGAGCAATACCCTGGCCTGCCACATGAGTGAGACCAGCAGCGTGGGAGGACTAGTCTCCCCTGCAGCAGCTCTCAACCAATGGCTAACAAGCATCCTTGTAGCTCAGATGGGTTATCAAGGACAAGGGCTCCCATCACCCACAGTGGGAATTCTCCGACAGTGACTTCTGCCTTCCCCTGTCTCATGGTCTCCACTTCTTTACTGCAGGTCTCAGACTAGCTGCACTGGACTATCCCACAAGATCTCTACATTGCCGAGCGGGATGAAGGGCGCACCTCACCCGCATCCGCGACCCACATCTCTGCCCCCTAGCTCGCTACTGCTCTGTGCTTTCCATGCCCATAGACAGCATCTCTACTCCCCACCGCTAGGGTCAGAATCCCAAGGTGTTCCAACCACACCTTTCACTTTCAAATCTGCCTGTTCCCAGCTTCTCAACCCTCTTGCCAGGAGAGGACCCTGGTTACTCTACCCGCTGGCACGCAGCTAACCTGCCGCCCCTCAGTGCAAACACTTCACTGGCTCCCTTTTGTTCCACGGCAAGTAGCTCACTCCTGTCCCCACCTGCAAAAGCCTGCTTGGCCCCTGCCTACCTCTCTAGCTCTGTCACACTATGTGAGCCTTCACCATCAGCGTTTGGTTCCCCCAGAAATCCTAATAGCATGTTCTTGCCAGGCCCTTTCTGGTCTTCGTCGGCACAGCGGCCCCAGCCTAAGGCTCCCTTCTCATGGAGCTCACCCTTCAGAGTCACTTTGAGGACCTAAAGGAACCCATCCCAGGGCTGCGTCTTTTCCTGTCTTTTGTCCCCCATGCAGCCCATGGCCCATGACACCACTGTAGTTTTACACTTATTCATCTACTTATTTGGTTCTTAGGGTTTTTTGTTTTTTGTTTTTTGTTTTTTTTTTGAGACAGGGTTTCTCTGTGTAGTCTTGGCTGTCCTGGACTCACTTTGTATACCAGGCCAGCCTCGAACTCACAGCGATCCACCTGTCTCTGCCTCCCGAGTGCTGGGATAGGTTCCTAGTTTTATGCCAATATCCTAATTGATTTTCCCGGTTCTACAGGCCCGAAAAAAAAAAAAAATCCCGATGCCAATCTTACAACGGGGGAGGGGGGTGGGGCTTAATGAGTCACATGGCCTCTTGTTGCATCACTCTGTCAACAGAGGCAATGCATGGTGACTGCCTGGAACGCTGCAAGGATGCACTGAGGTGACGGAGGGAGGGATCTCCATGGTCCTTAGCCTAGGCATGCTCCAAGAATGGTAGCCAGCAGATAGGGAAGCAAGGGTTCGAAGAGGTTAGTCAGTCAGTCTGAGGTGAGCAGCTGGTAACACGTTGCCAACTGCATGAGCCAGCTCAGCTCCCTTCCCCCTGGAGGTCTTCAGAGAAACCATGTGGCCAGCCGGAGCAGAAGGGCCAGAGTTGAGGGGACTGTTAAGATACGCATGGAAGTGCTCCCTGCTTTGTGCATGGAGGGAGCAGGGGCCCAGTAAAGGCAGTAATACACAGTACACAGTAGTACTAGAGGTCATCAGGGACAAAGGAACCCTGCTTCCCAGCTTACAGATGGGCAAGCAAAGCAGAAAGCTCTCCGCAGAAGCCTCTTGTCCCAGAGGCCAAGCCTGGCACGACACTGTCAGGGACAGTTCAGAAGGGGGCCAAGGCTCTCACCTGTTTCTGCTCTTCTCCCAGGCTGTCCCACATGGAGGCCACTATTTTGGACACATCGCCAAAGGTGGCGCTGGGGTTCTGCCCCTTGATGGCGGCTTGGGTGTCTCTGAAGAAGAGAGCGTAGGCCGACACGGGCTTCTGCGGCTCGTTGGGGTCCTTCTTTTTCTTTTTCTTTGGGTTCTTGGCCTTTCTGCCTGGGTCCGCTGAGGGTCTTTTCTCTCCCGAGATCTGCCACAGGAGAGGAGCCAGTAAACCCACAGAAGTCAAGGGCCTCCTGGCCAGAGTGGTCCTGGCTAACCGTGGGCCAAGCTAACCTTCCTCAGCAGTTTACCTCAGACCAGTCCTGTTCTCTCCCAGGCAGCAACAGGGCTTGCCCAACCAGGGGTTGCAGACTCAGGCAGCTTTGGCCTACATTGTTACACACTTGGAAGAGGGGGTATCAACAGACACATATACACAGATAGACATACATGACCATATGAACACAGACAACAGGCAGACAGGTGCATACATATATACACGTGGGTGGAAGTAGACACCAGCACACAGATGTAGAGGTAATAGGCAAACAAACGGAACAACTCAGAGATACACAGAGAGACACAGACCTCAGGGCCAGAGGGACCCAGAGGTATACACAGTCAGAAGGACAGACAGATGCTCATGTACACTGGGTGGCAACCTGAGGTGTAGGTTTAACTGCTTAAGGAGAACCAGCATCTGTGTCCATTGAGAGAATCTTGACAGTTTCTGCAGACTGCTGAGCTAAGAACACTAACTTGCCAGCGAGGCTGGCCAGTGCCCGGGACAGCAATCAAATCAGTACTTGGAACTTTCTACCTGTGTGGGCAACATAAAGAGACCCTGTCTCACAGAATAAAAATAAGAAACCGAGGGTCCACTCTCCCAGACAATAAAGTGGCCTTATGTGCACCCGTTAGACCCTTTGTCACTGCAAGAATAACAAGGCTCAGCTGCGGAGGGCCTGTTTGCGGCGTCTACTTGTTTTTCTCTTCCCATTATGATCATAAACAATATCCAATGCCTCTGATTATAAAGGGTAGGCCACCTTCACTGCACTTCAGCTGTGACTCTAGACAGTGGCCTTTCCCCTGGCACCCTCTGATGCTGGGCAGGGGTGAAGGTAACACGGCTGCCACCCTGTCAGAGGACCCGCCTGAACAGACTCAGGGACCATGGTCTCTCCCTGGTCTCAGACACACTTGTCTTAGGGTTTCCAGGATGGGCAGGGGTTGGAAATGCTTTTTTTGAAGACCCCAGTAGTTCTCTGTGGGGACTCTCAGGGGACCTTTGACCCACAGCCTGGATCCTACAGTGATGCCTGTGTTTCTGTGTACCGATAAGACGAAGGCAGTCTGGTCAACTGATGGGAAGTCCTGGCCTAGTGAAGAGACTCAGACCTCATATGTAAGAGGCAGGGAATCTGGCAGGGCCTGTGGCAACGCTGGCTCTGTTCCAAGTGTCCCTGGGGGACACTCCAGGCTTTCATCTAGCTAGCCCTTGGTGGGGCCTTGGCAAGGTGAGGACCGAAAATAGATCTCTCTGTCTCTGTCTCTCTCTCCCTCTGTGCTCTGTGTATATGCGTGTGTGTACACATGCGTGTGTGGGTACATGGGTATGTGAAACAGCAGTTCATCTCAAGTATGGCTACTAAGATACTGTGTATCTTTTTTTTTTTTTTTTTTTTTTATGACACAAGGTCTCCTATTGGCCTAAAGTCCCAGTCAGCTGAATGGGCTGACCAGCAGGTCCCAGAAATCCTACTGTCTCTACCTCCCTACTGTTAGGCCTCAGGCGGCATCGCAAACACTTTACCATCCTCCGTTCTGAAAGCAGGTGGCTCTTGGATATGACAAGGCAGTGGTTAAGGGTGCATACGCCAGGCTGCATTGCAGCCACCCGGGTATACATTGTGTCTGTGCAGCGCTGATATGTTAATTAACTACTCCATGCCTCAGTTTCCCCATCTGCCAAATGGAGATAGTGAATACTGCCTGCATGTAGGACTGTTGTGGAGACTAGAGGAATGGGAATTTGTTGAGGGCTTATGAAAGTGTCTGGTCTGTGGGTTCTATAGAAGTTATAGAAGTGTCTGCTTTGTTTTGTTTGTGAGACAGATTTTACATGGCCCAAGCTTGCCCTTCTATACAGTGAGGGATAACCCTGGACTTAAAGAGGAGATTGAACTCCGGATCCCCTTGCTTTTAGTTCCTGAGGGCTGAGGTTGCAGGCATGCCACCACCAGGTCTAGTTTATACGGTATGGGGCTGTGTGCTAGGAAGACACTACCGATTCAGTTCTATCTCCAGACCTTTAGTGTTGCCTCACTAAAAAAATAAAAATAAAACAGAAACCAGCCCCAGGGAGGGAGGGGCAGGTTGGCAATAGAGCGCTTGCCTAGTGGGTGCAGGGGTTTAGGTTAAGTCCTCAGGAATGTGCAGAGAGAAAGGAGGGGCAGAGCAGGGGAGAGAAGAGGGAGGGAGGGAGGAGGAGGAAAGGGACATGGGCAAGGAAGAAGGCATTATCCCCACCTGGCCTGTGATGGGGGCCAAGTTATCCTGAGAACTGATGCTGGACCAGGATGAGGAAAAGCACAGGAAGCCCTGGTTAGTTCAGGCCCTCCTGTTATGGACACAGTGGCTGGGCCCTGCGCCTCTTCAGGGCCACCATGTGCCTAGAGGGTCTCCAGTAGACTCAGTAGCCTGATGTCCCAAGAGCCCAGGCATTGTCCCTCTGACTAAAGGTCCACCTGGTTTCCAGCAAAGGACTAAATGATGGTCATGACCCGGCAGAGTCCCTGCTCCACCAGAAAGGCACCTTGAAGCCACACCCTTCTCCATCACGCACCTTGAAATGGGCATCTGACTCCTCTTCCTGTGTGGAACTTGATGGAGAGGGGGTTGCCGACTTGCTCCCTGGGGGTGATGGGGAACTGTGGGTGATGCCACTCCGGAGGCCCATCTGAGAGATGAGCTGGGACTGGCTGAGGGCAGTCATGTGGCTGGCCAGCATTGCTGGGCGGCCCAGCAGGGGCCCTGGCCGGCCGGAGTCATAGGCAGCTACCTCTGAATGGACCATCTCTTGGATCTGAGAGAGGACAGAGTGATTGTGTTAGAAGGCACCGCCTTGCCAAATGCCACACTTGCCTCTCAGGCTCAGGGCAGGGACGTGTGGGTGAGAGGTGGCAAATGGCCATTTCCACACTGGGCCGTGCTTCCCACCAGGATCCCCATAGGAGAATTTCAAGCTGGAGTTCCATTCTCCCCTGAGCTCTGCATGATGTGGAGCACCTGCGAAGCTCCTAGGGACCCTTGGAAGTTTGCTGCTCTGTTGGCACCCGCCCTGGGTGGGCAGATGGTCAGCATGCCGCCCATACAGGAGCTCGGTCCAGCTGTGAATGGATCATCCCATGATATGAGCTCCATGCCCAACAAGCTCTGCCTCATTAGCTGGGCGACAATGAGCATCAAAGAACGCAGAGGCTGGGAGCCTACTTCTGAATCCTGGTCCAGTCCCTTGGCAGGTGGGGGACACACTGGCTGAGTGTGATCTTACTGGGTCTCAGTTCGGTCATCTGTAAGATGTGTTGCCAAACTACCTTCCAGGATTAAAGTAAGGACCACATGTACCCAGCATAAAGTAAGCCTTAGATCATGTAAGCCCGTTCAATGCGTCGAATGAATAAACCTCTTGGTGGTGTTTAGCATTTTTCCCCCTTATAGGCCAGTCTTTTTTTTTGTTTGTTTGTTTTTTTGTTTGTTTGTTTTTTGTTTGTTAACTTTATTCCTCTTTCTCTCCTAGTGTTTCTTTTTTGGAATACAAGAAAACTAATCATTTTTTACACACGTGGGATTCTCACACCGAACACATAGTTAGAATAGTTGTGTACAAACACTCTGTAAATGCATGTTTCACTGAGCTGCTTATGTGAACAGTCCTAGAATTATTTTTATTCCCTCTGTGTTTGTTATTTCCTCTGTCTGATTTCTAATGTTAAATGCCTGCACGTTCTCAACGTTTTCGTCATTAAGCAGGTGAACAGACTTTATTTTATAGGGCTTTAAAACTTCTCTTTAAAAGAGATTGGGCTGGAGAGTTGGCTCCGTGGGAAGCAGAGCGCCGCCTGCTCTTCCAAAGGTCCTGAGTTCAATCCCCAGCGACCACATGGTGGCTCACAACCATCTATAATGTAATGTGATGTGATGCCCTCTTCTGGCCTGAAGGTATACATGCAGGCAGAACACTATATACATATAAATAAGTAAATAAATAAATAAATCTTTAAAAGAGTCAGATCTCAGTAGGCATAGTGGCACTCACTTGTAATCCCAGAATAGCCTGAACCACAAAGTGAGATTCTGTCACACAAACAAACAAAACAGACAAGATTTCATATTTATCCCTCTCCTTCTCTCTTCCCTAACTATTTAATATCTAATTTCATCTTCCTATCCCCTCCTTCTCCCTTACTTTTGAATTATATTTCCAAATTCATTTATCTCCCTTTGTTTTATTGTTAACAATGTCTAGGGGGTGAGGAAGTGACTCATTGGGGGAAGGAGCGCGTTATGTGAGCACTGGGAGCTCTGTTCGGATCCCTAGCATGCATGTAAAAAGGGGGCATCTTTATCTGCAACCCCAGTATCAGGGCTGGGAGGTTGGAGGTGGGAGAAGGTTTTCAGGGAAGGAGGAAGCAGAGACAGCTGGATCTCATCTGGGTCTCATCTGGAATTGCAAGGTCCAGGTTCAGTGAGAGACGCCATCTTATTAGAAATGAGAGCAGGCATGGGGAGATGGCTCAGTGCTTAGGCTTAAGGGTGGAGAGCCCATGTACATGCCAGGTGGAAGTGGTGGCCCACTGGAATTCCAGCCTTGAAGGCAGAGATGGAATCTTCAGAGCAAGCCAGCTAGCAAGACTAGCCGCATCACTGAGCCCTGGGTTTGATTGAGAGACATCGCCTCAATCAATAAAGCGGGAGAACTTTTGGGCTGTAGAGCTGAGACAAGCAGCTGAGGTTGCCTTTTTAACCACGTTCTCCCAGCATCCCTCAGCTCCTACCTGTTACAGGGCATGGCTGGCATGCCCGCCCTCTACCCTGAACTTTTCAGCCCAGGAGAAGGGGGTTTCCCCTCCCTTAGAGGCTCTTCACCATATAATACAGACATGTTGGCTCTACACTCTCTTTCTGCCTCTTTTCCTCTCTCTCTCTGGGTGCGCACATTCTCTCTCCCCCTGTTTTTTCTGTTTCCCGATGCATGGCGATTTCCCTGGCCCCATTCCTTGGGATGGAGAGATCCCAATAAACTTGCATTTAAATACTTTAACTTGTCTTGAATTAGCTCATTTCACTGGCCGAAGAACGCTTATCAAGAAAAACAGAGGGAAATGCCTGCCATGGAATTCAGACTTCCATATGAATACCTGCACATGCACACTCACACACAAGTACATACATACATGTAAACACACACACACACACACACACACACACACACACACACACAGCAATAGAGGAGAACCCTGAGGCTGGCCTCTGGCCTCCACACACTTACTGTGCACCGGTTTCTTCACACACATTTCACCTACAATTAAAAATAATATTTTAGCTGGTGGCGGCTGCGCACACCTTTAATCCCAGCACTTGGGAGGCAGAGGCAGGCCGATCACTGTGAGTTCAAGGCCAGCCTGGTCTACAAAGTGAGTCTAGGACAGCCAAGGCTACACAGAGAAACCCTGTCTCAAAAAACAACAAAACAAAACAAAAATAAAAAAATAATACGTTAGCTGGGTGGTGGTGGCAGAGGCAGCACATGCCTTTAATCCCAGCACTTGGGATGCAGAGGCAGACAGATCTCTGTGAGTTTGAGGCCAGCCTGGTCTACAGAGTGAGTTCCAGGACAGCCAGAGCTACACACAGAGAAACACTGTCTTGAAAAACCAGATGCTGCTGCTGCTGCTGCTGCTGCTGATGATGATGATGATTTAACACTAAACATTTCCTCTGTAAGCTCAGTAAGTGCTCTTAAGTGTGGAGCTATCTCTCCAGGCCTCAAAGATATTGCATAAGGCTTTTGTTATTGATCTCCTTTATACATAGCTATTTCATTCTTTAATTTTTTTCCCTTTGACAAAAGAGTTTTAAAGAAGATTCTAGCAACTTCTAAGCAGCCATTTTTGCTTCTTTTGCTTTGTCTTGAATTTCTAGTGAATGTCTGTACAATATGCCATTTGTACTGCTGAGCATTTGTTAAGGGTTTCTTAACAATTTAATCATATTTAGAACCCAAATATAATTAAATCTTTACCTGTTCCAAAGTACTCCCAGGCAAATGCGGGCTGTGGCCATGATACGGTAGGTACTGTTGACTGACTCGCTTTGATGCATTGTTTAAATGTTCTTTTTAATTTTGGCTCTCTACTCTCACATGAATTTGTCTAGGCCAGAGCTTTTAAAACTTTCTTTTTTTTTTTCCCCCACTTGTGACCCCTTTATCATCCAAGAAACCTTTACATGGGCCTGGTTATACAGCAGAATAAAACAGGCACACAAACCAAACGCTGCCGAGAAACTGTGACTGAGGTTATTGGAGAACAAGTCTTTGGTTTAAGACGTGGCAAATGTGCACACTAATGAAGTGGATATGCTTATTTGTGATGACATGAAGAATTAAATCTTAGCTGAACTCTGGTATGCAGGATGGAAGACGTCTTTAAGCTTTAACCTTTTTCAGAGTTGATCATTTTTATAGTCATCGACAGATGCTGAAACTCTGCTTTGCATAAATACATAGCACAGAATGGCAGAAGTATGTTTAGCGCCATTTCAGACACTGTTGGTAATCCTGTGCTAACCCTACGACAATTCACTGAACAACTTCTTATGAAACACACAGCAACTCAAATGGCAATTTTTAAAAAATCAAACATTCTTTAAAAAAAAAAAATCTGAAGATTTAATACCCAAATGCTGAAAAAGATGGTGGGAACATATGAAATCTTCATTTTTCACAATGAAACTATGATTTTTTTTTTACATTCATGTATGTATGCATGTATGTGTAATATGTCCCTCCAGAGGTCAAAGGTCAAAGGTCAACCCTTGAAAGGACGGGCATTTTACTTTTATCTGCTAAGCCATCTTTCCAGCTCCCTAGGTTTACTGCTATTATTTTGAGATTTGTAAAACTTCATGTGTACAGGTGTACTGCCTTCATGTATGTCTGTGCACCATGTGTTTTCAGTCCTGGGGAGGGGCCCAGAAGGGCCTCAGCAGAAGCAGTTCTTCTGTTAAAAATTCAATTCAACAACCTCCCGGATCCTTACTGAACCGTGACCTCCTGTCCCATATCACTCACCTCATGTGTCACAGGTCATCTATGATACAGCCTTTTCGAATTACGCAGTTTATTAAATGCTTGCTTTATCTGGTATATAACCATCTAGATCCAGGGCATGGGTCCAGACAGGAGCAACTTCACCAGGGGGAATATCTGAAAATGTCTATAAAGACATTTTCCATCCTCACCACTGGGGCACCTGGGGGCGTGTTCTGGGCACCTGGTGTATAGTGGCAAAGGACACTGCTGAACCCTCCACAGTAAGTAGGGTGGCTGCCCTACACCCTTGACCTCCAAACAAGGGCTTGTGTGTGTCGAGGCTAAGCAGCTCTGCTGTCCATGGAGGACGTTTCCATGAAGGAAACCTCCGCTGTGCCCTGTGTGTTTCTCAAGACTGAGGGCTGGATTTCCGCTTTTACTCCCAGGCGGTTTGCAAGTGTTTTAGTGGGATGCATCCTTTTGTTATTATTGTGGCCAGGGGACAGGAATCCTAGAGTTTTATTTTTGGAATATGCTAAAGCTTTCCTTAGGACAGAACCACGTCTTGCAAAAATTTTCATGTTAAACTAAAATAATGTGGGTTTGGGGTTGAGAGTGTAGCTCAGGGGGTAGAGTGCTTGCCCTGTATGTGTGCGGCCCTGGGTTCCATTCCTACCACTGAAAAGAAAAGTAATTGCAATAACTCCGTGCCTACTGAATGTGCTGTCTTGACATCAGCTGTGAGACTGAGAGAACCAAGCTAAAGCCGCCATCCCTCCTGTGTCCGTGTCGGTTCTCCAGAGCAGTTGGTGTGAACGGGTTTTCGTCAGATTAGCTGACGTGAAGTCATTCGGTGCTTAGGCGTCCCAGGATGCTCTATCTTCGTGAAGGCTGCTCCTTATTCATAAAAGCATTTTTTTTTCCCTCCAATGAATGTTTCTGCCTTCGATCACTCTCTGTCGGCTGTTGTCATGGTTTCCTTCTCATCCTGCACCGTTTCAGACGTACACCACGTGAACAGCACATGGGTGAATGCTGTTCTGCAACCCCGTTCTCAATATATTGTGATCCGTATTAGTGCGCTAATCAGAAACCCGAAAAATAGGCTCAGCAAGTGAACTTCTTTAAATTGTGGCAGGTTTTATGATTGAGACTCTAAACATCTCCCCTTTCTATCACCAACATTACATGTCGTTTCTTCTTTGTAGTTGTTTGTTTGTTTTCTTTCAGGTAGGGTCTTACTATACAGCCCAGGTGACTTTAAATTCTTTATCCTTCCTCCTAAACCTGGAACTACAGGTGTGCTCCACCATGCCTAGCTTTTAAGTTTTATTTATTTATTTATTTATTTATTTATTTATTTATTTATTTATTTGAGACAGGGTTTCTCTGTGTAAGCCTTGGCTGTCCTGGACTTGCTTTGTAGACAAGGCTGGCCTTGAACTCACAGCAATCCTCTTGCCTGTGCCTTCCTGAGTGCTGAGATTACAGGTGTGTGCCACCATGCCTTTAAATTTTAAACAAGAAATTGACCCACTTTCCTCCAGGGCAAACTGGCTGTGGCTTGTTAAGGCATGCTGTATTTTTTCTTCCCAGCTACCTGCGGCAGAATTCATCATCCTTGTATCTCTCCTGCTGATGTTTGATAAATTTAAAGGTATTTAAATGCACTGCTATTGTGTTTATGTTTTGCAAATCCCCTAAGCAGGAAACATTCCAAGCCCGATCGCCGGTGAGGTGGAACACCATCCATAAGGCAGTTAGGCCACTTGGATATTGGCTAGCAAGCACGGACAGTCGCAGAGCTCAGCTCTTAGGAAGGCTGGGATGTGGCACAAAGTCCTGGGCTCGATCCCAAGCACCTCATAAACTGGGGTTAGTGGTGCTTGTCTATAAGCCCAGCATCTGGGAGGTTAGTGGCAAGAGGATCAGGAGTTTGAAGTCACCCTCAACTATATATGGAGTTCAAGGCCAGCCTCACTTCGGAACTCTCAGAAACAAACCCTAACCTAAAACAAAACTCAACCCTTAACAAACGAGTTCACAATTTCCAGCATATCGCAGCTGCACATCTAACAATTCTCACTTTCCCACACATGAGGACATGCACACTTTGACACAGACAAACAAATGTCCTTTCTTTCTTTCTTTCTTTCTTTCTTTCTTTCTTTCTTTCTTTCTTTCTTTCTTTCTTTCTTTCTTTCTTCATTTTTTTGAGACAGGGTTTCTCCGTGTAGCCTTGGCTGTCCTAGACTCGCTTTGTAGACCAGGCTGGCCTCGAACTCGCAGTGATCCACCTGCCTCTGCCTCTGAGTGCTGAGATTAAAGGCGTGCGCCACCACACCCGGCATGAACGTCCTTTTGAAGTTCTGCTGGGCACTGTCCCCTGAGGCTATCTGATCTAATCTGCAGGTCACCTCTGAATTTGACTAGGCTATGCTAATTCTACAGCTTTGTAAATTGTGGGGCGGGGGAAGCATTATTTCAACCAATTCTTTTCTTCAGTCATTAAAGATTGTATTGTGGTAAAAATAAATACATTTTTTTCTTGTAACAATTTTTTATTATTATGGTGTTCACGTAGGCTGCGTGTGGGTGCATGTGCCACAGTGCACATGCGGAGATCAAAGGGCAACTTTGAAAGTCACTTCTCTTCTTTGTATGGGTCCTGAGGGGTCCAGCACAGGTTGCCAGGCTTTCTCTACAGGCGCCTTTACCATCTGAGCCAACGCTCCTGCACTGACACAACCATTCATATACACACATATTAGTGTTGTGAGGTCACAATGCCACCATCGCCACATCCACCTACAGAGTCACCTGTACCTCTACACCTACTAAATAGTAACTTCTCATTTCTGTCTTGCCCAAGTCCCTGGAAACCATAACTCTCCTTTCTTTGCATGTAGCACATGTGTGTGCAGGATTTATGTACACACATGTTGGGGGATGCCCGTGCCTCAGGACCTTGGACATCCTGCTCTATTATTCTTCTCCCATTCCCTTGAGATGGTATTTCTCACTGAGCCTGGAGCTAGGCTGACTGACAGAAAGCCTCAGTGACTGGCTCGTCTCTGCTACTCCTAGCATAGAGACACACCCTGTTTGTGGCTGGGGATTTGAACTCAGGTCCTCAAGCTTGTGCAACAAAAACTGACCCATGGAACCATTTCCTCAGCTCCTATGATTTTACTTTCTTTAACTAGATACCTCCTATCAATGGAATCATACCATATAAGTTTTCCTTGTGACTGCTTATTTCACTTAGCACGATGACCTCAAGATTTATACACACTGTAGTGTGAGTCAGAATTTCCCCTTTTTAACTATAATTTATTCAGATTAGATCCCAATTGTTATCCCCTCACTTGATTTTTTCCTTTTTAAAGGTTGAACAATATTCCATTATATGAAAATACCACATTTTGCTATCCATTTTTCTATTAATGGGCCTTTGAAAGATTTCTTTTAAAGATCCAAACTTTTAAAGATACCAACAGTGAGTGAGTGTCCAGTGAAAGATGACTGAGTCTTGTCCACAAAAACATAAATTTTTTCTGGTAGAGATATAACTGACCCTACACTATAGAAAAGATACTTCTAATCATCACAGCCAATTGCTCTATGATATCAACCAGTTTTCTAGTTCTTAGTAAATTTATTTCAGCAACCCTGACCGCTTAAGTGTGTGTCTGTTTTTCAGATTCTCCTCCAAACTGAGTGTAATATCTTAATCCTACTGGCTTCCTCACTAACAATCAGCTATGCCCAGTTTTAATGTGTTCACATGAGAGTTATCGTGTCACCTTTGGAACAGTATACAATACAGAGGATACAGAATTTCAAGTTCCAGAAAAAACTGGAACCATTTTAAAGGCTTAGCATCTGAGGAATGCAAACATGGCGCATTCACAGAGCGGACCTCTTCCCCGAGTCAGAGCCGCACTCCCCGGCATGGGTGAATGGAAAAGAAAAGGAAGGCGCCAGAGAGGGTTGGGAAATCCACAGGCAGCCCCATCGCACCTCTAAACCCACATGCAGCATGTGGAGCATTGCTCTGATGTGCGTAGAGTGGGAGAGCAAAGGCAGCAGAGCAGAGGCAATTTCTGAGGAGCAGAGAAGTGAGAGGGAGCTGAACTGGCTCCTGTAGCATTTATTCCATCAGAGGCAGGACTAGTGCAGAAGGTTGACCACAGAGGCTTGTCAAAGCGGAACATCCAGCTCAGGGGGCGTGGATTCTGAGGAGCCTGGGCTGCGGCAGAAGTGGCTGGCATCTCCATAGCTTAGCTGGCCATGTGACTTATCATGAAAGAGTTTGCAGAAGGTGACGTCAAAGACTCGGCCCCTAATCTCCAGGCTAGCTCCAGACGCAACATTCAGCCACCTGTCTAGCACCCCCTTCCCGAAACACCTCAGATTGTGCACACAGGAGGGGGAACCTTATTTCTCCCTAGACTTTGCCCTAGTTTTAACAAAACAGCACATGGCATCACCGTTTCTGCAGTTACCCAAGCCACAGATATGAGCGCCAGCCTTCATCTCCCCATTCCTGAGTACCCCTGCCTGGGCTCTGAACACACCAAGCACTGGTGGCACTTCTTCCACGGTGAGTTCTAAACCCCTCACAGGCTTCTCCTTCCCACAACAGCCACCCATACAAGCCAGGTCCTTCCACCCTTTCCTCTCACTTTAGAACTGCTCATTGCCCTGGGCACGGGGGCGCCTTTAACCTCGGCTCCTGGGAGGCAGAAGCAGGCTGATTTTGGGGTCTGAAGCCAGTTTGGTGCTCTAACGAGTCCTAGGCCAGCCAGGGCTGCATAGTGAGACCCTGGCTCGAAACAAAGAAGCAAACGATTTTCATTTGCCTCCTGCTCTGCTTAGGTCAAGTTAAGTCATCTAATAATCTGACAATAAATAATGGCTTGGTGTACGTGCATGTGCACATGTGTATATGTCGTGTGTGTGTATGTGTGTGTGTGTGTGTGTGTGTGTCATGCACATGTGAGGGTATCACAGATACTAGAAGACAACTTCAGGGGTCGCATCTCAGATGCTGTCCATCTTGTATATAGAGATATAGGGTCTCTCCCTGGTTACTGAGGCTAGGCTGGCCAAGATCCACCTGTCTCTACTTCCTCGGTGCTGGGATTGTAAGCATGTGTCAGTACCATACCCCTGCATGCACACACGCGCGTGCTCTGGGGATGGAAATCAAGCCCTCAAACATGGCACCAACTCAGCCATCGTCTAGCCTTAATAATGACATTTTTAAACTTTAAAGGTTCTTTGAGGTTTTTAAAGAAGCCCTGTGATCTACATCCACGGAGGCAGTGTTCTTAATGTTGCTGCTACTTCGTGGATTCCTTTGAGCAGAGCGTTTTCTGCTTCTTCAGATGGGTGGCATTTTCTACCATGATTCACTTGATTGTTGCTCTTAGTTTCCTCTGAGCCTCCCATTTAACGTGCGCTGAATCATTAGGCTCTTTCATCTCTGCCTGTGTGTTGAGTTTAGAGTTCAGAAGAAAACCCCAGCTGTTGGCCTTTGTTGGTTGGTCAGTGCTGTGTTGTTCAGTGATCTCACCGTATTTTAAGATGCAAGTGTTGCTTAGTTTATCTGAACAACACACTCTTCTGATTCTGAATTTTCTGTCACGTGGGCAGTTTGTTAGGAAGAATTCCTCCTTACTCTAGCTTTCCCATTCTCAGAAGGCATCCTCTTTACACTTGGAGATTTCCACAGTTGGCCAGGGGTTTTTCTCACATTCCTAAAAGGACTCTGTGGAGCACTTGGAAAAAAAAAAAACCAGAAAGCAAACAGCACGTCTGGACGCCTTCTGGGAAGATGTAGAGTTTACCATAGAGCTTACTCCTGCTGTGCTCACAGCTTTTTCCACAAATGCTGGCAGGCCTGTCAGGGCTTCTGTGTGGACTTGGATCCAGTGCTGAACACTAGACACGAGTGCAGGCCTTTCCACAGGGACAACATGGATACAAACCAATATCCTAGACTTTCTAGAGCACTGCACAGACTTTCCTAAATCCCCAAAGTGAAACAGATTTCCCCAATTAGAAGTCTGTCACTTGAGGCTATCTGATTCAGGGTCTCTGTAGTGGTCAGACTGGAGACCCTATCTCATGCTAAGGTCCTCATCTGTCATGTGCTTGGGGACACTGGCACCTGTCTCCTTATTTAGAGAAGTGTCACTTACCAGTGGGAAACATTCAGTGTTAGCATATGGGCAGCCCCAGCTAGCCTGCCTCTAGGTTGCTTAGCAACCTCTGACATCATCACCTGCCACCACCAGGTGTCTGCCAGCTGCTCCCTGCCCACCCCTTCTGTCTAAGTTTCTTTCTTTCTTTCTTTTTCGAGACAAGGCCTCTCTGTGTAGCCTTGGCTATCCTGGACTCGCTTTGTAGACCAGGCTGGCCTCAAATTCACAGTGATCCATCCACCTGCCTCTGTTTCCTGAGTGCTGGGATTAAAGGCGTGTGCCACCCGGCTCTGCCTAAGTTTCTTTCTCCCTCCCTGTGTCTGGGGCATCTCTTTCTTTCCCCTATCTTTCTCTCCCACTGTCTCTCTGTCTCTGTCTCTCTCTACCCTCATGGCCCACCCAGGCCCTAACTCCTCTCCTCTTCCCTTCCCCCAAATAAATCTTTTTATATCAAGTCTGTTGCATGGCATCTCTATATTTTTAAATACAACACCTAGCAATCCCCATGCCTGCCCAGCGGCAAACCTCACTGTGGCTTGACTGATGTAGAACTCCCTGGGGTCATGAGGGCTTCTCTCCTGACAGAAACTTTCCTCTGTGGTGGACCTTCCCGAACTCCACTCCTCTGCTGCCTCTCTCCCAGATCCTACCCTTGGTGGCTCACTGTGCGGAGACCTTTATCAAGGTGAGAGGTTGGCGGGCACAACCTTGCTGAGGAGACACCTAGAAATGCCCTTCTGCTCTAACATGCAAACATATGGCCAGCCGGGAGCCACACCTGCACCCTCTTGGGCAGGCCCAGACAGAGGAGCAGGAGGGAGGTGGCGGCCTCGCAGCAAAAGTAATTAGACTTAATAGATTCTCAGGGTTGTAGAATGCCGGGAGCTTTTCACACATGCCCAGCTGCGGTCTCCATGGAGTGTGTGTGTTAGGTGCTGAGAGCAACCCCACGAGGGACAGTGAGAAATCACACTTCCTCTCAGCTTCTGTCAATCCGCAGAGCCGAATCCCGTCCTGCCTCCTCAGAGGTAGACCAGGGGACTGAGCTGCCCCTTTTCCACGTTAGCTACAGATGTTCCTCCCAGTTATGTTCGGTCACATAGCCCCTTCCTGGGTGCAAGGGAGCCCCAAAGTCCCTTAAGTTCTGAGTCTCGTCAGAAACCAAAGACGGGGCTAGAAGCCACTGGCCAGCATTTTATTTTATAATCTCTTGACAGCCTCAAGTATCACAAAGTATCAAAAGACATTAGCACCTTTGCCTGCTGCCTGGGCTCCTCTGAACTTTGCTCACAGAAACCCCGGCAGCCCTGACAGGAGAACAGGGTGACCATGAGCCTGCCCCTCGTGGTGGGGAGCTGTGTGGATCCAAAAGAGGCAATGTTCTACAGAGCAAATCATATGCGTATCCGGCCCAGAAGTTTCTCTCTTTCTCCCCCATGAACTTGCTCATGGTGTGAGTTTGAACTATTACTTGGCTAGGAGGCGGCTCTGGGAGGAGGGCAGAATTGATGAAAGGGAGACTTCTCACACGTAACAGTGTGAAGGTTGGCCCAGGACTGGCACGTCACAAATAGTCATCACGCTGTTTTTTTGTTTGTTTGTTTGTTTTTTTTTACGAGGAGCTGGCAAGTTTCTGTGAATGGTCAGATATTAAATATTTTAGGCTTCAGGGCCAGATGCGGGTCTGTTATAACCGCCTAGCTGAGCTGCTATAGCGTAAAGGCAGCTATAGGCAACAGGCAAACGAATGGCTGGGAATGTGTGTCAATAAAGCTTTGTTCACAAGAAGACCCAGGGGCCTTTAGCCCATCGCTATATAGCTATGTGCCTCCTTATTAATTGGATGCCATTGATAAAGACAACAGTGGTGTCTACCCACACTTCACTTAGCAGTCCCCACTTGCCGGGCAGCAGCCTGCTCGCCACACTGAATTCTCACCCACTCCCGGAACAGGAGTTTGCTTTATCTTGTACTTTTCAAATGTGGCCGTGGAGGCACAGGATGGACGGTCACTGTTCAAGGTCACTTAGTGCAGAAATTCAGTTCAGGGTCTGGGTGGCTCCCAGGCCTGCATCTCCAGCTGTAACTCTCAGTCCATCCTCCTGCCCGTCCCCCACCATGCCCCCCTCACATCAGAGCAACACCTGCTAGGAACTCTCCCTGGGCCGAATCTTGCTCCGGCCACTTCTGGGGTCTAGTTCTGAGTTCAAGTTCCAACCTCTCGCAGAAACGGAACCAGGGCACCCTTGTAGGGGAAGCTGTGACATGTGGCCAGGGCCACTTCGGGACCTTGATACTCTGTTCCCCTGTTTCCAGGCATGCTGACTTCAAACAGCTCACTCCTACTCATCTCTAGGAATCGCCTCTGCTGATGGCTGCCGCATCCCATGGCTACATCCCTTCCCATGGGTGCTTGTATAAAGCCAAGGGGGGTTCAAAGGCCCTGTATGCTTGATTAGTCTGTTTCCAGGAGGGCCTGACAGTCCACAGTCCCCTGCCAGCCAAGGTCTCCTCAGCTTAACCACATGTACGAGGACACTAGTGCTGTGCGAAGTGTCATACTCACAGGCACCCAGCATTTTTAGATGTCACAATTAAAGTCACAAGTCACCCATATCACCTTTCCCATGTGTGTTCTGCTCTCTCAAATATTGGTAGGCTTAAGGAGCCAATTGTTTGAAAATTAAACCCCTTTAAAACATATGCATATATGCATGCACGCACGCACACACGCACGCGCACACACACACACACACACACACACACACACACACACACACACGCATGCATGCACACACATATCCCTAGTACTAGAAGAAAAGCGAGCCAATAGCAAGCCCTCCCCAGTTGCCTGCCCCTTGCCGACAAGCCTCGTTGGCAAGTATTTCTAATAAACTTTCATGCTTGGTGGGAGATCCTTTGCAGGCTGACAAATTCCTCCTGAAATGTAGATGTCTTGTTCAGGGTTATTACTTCAGCACACAGGTGCCCAGCTGCTATTGTAAAACCAGCAAGCGTTTAATTGAAACAAACGACTATAATAACAGTACATTATCCCTGCAGGCCAAGCACCATCATAGTTTTAATTATTGAGTTAAGAGTCTCACTAATTTATCCTTTAAAGCAACAGCCCATTCCCACTTAGACAGATCATCTTGTTATGAATATGAAGGCTCAGTAGGGAGGATGTGAGTCAAAAGCCATTTGTCCCCTTCAGGGCTGCTTTTGTCTTTGAAGAAAGGTTTGCAAACAGGCAGCTGAGCCTGTTGGCAGGCTCCACTGGGGACAGAAGGTTCTTGTTGAGGTTGGAATGGGGACCTGCCTGGTCCTTGACATCCTTCCTCTGGGATGCAGGCCCCTTTACAGAGTCGGTTCTCTAATTGATGGCAACAGAGAGGCAACGTCCTTCCTAAGATACAGTTCCCACCACAGTCTTAAATCCCAATGCTTGTACCTCCCCTGTCCCCTTCCTTACTGTGCCCCTCCACCGCATTTCACCCCCTCATTACTGTTCCTTGAATATTCAAGCAGACTCTTGCTTCAGGACTGTGTAGAATTGAGTGCACTGGGAAAATCTCTTGACATTTTTGGTTGTTGTAACTGGACGGTGGAATATAAAGCAACAGGAAAGCCTAGAATCCAGAACGGCCACCTCTGAAGTTGTTCATGCCAGTGTGGGCAGCCCTGTTAATGAGCCTCAGTGTGTAGACTCCTTCCCTGATGGAGGCGAGTACCCAGCCTGCACACTCACTCATTTCTGGGGAACTTGGTCCAAGCCTCAACTTCCCCAGGAGGATTTCCCTGGCCCAGCAACATAGTGCTGCAACCTGTGCCCTCAAAACACACTGGAGAGTGGGCTGAGACCCCTAGCCCCTTGGGCTGCTGTTGTCTTTTCTCCAACGCACCTGTAACAGAGGGTGGCTTATTTATTAGTTTTGTTTGTTTGGTTTTTTTTTTTTTTTTGTAGCCCCCATGTAAACTGCACTTGGTAAAGACTTTTGGTTTGCTCCCTGACTACAGCCCAGCACTGAGCAGGGGTTGAGGGTCAGTGAGGCCCAAGAATGTTTTCTAGAGGTACATGCCTGAGGGCGATCCTGGTTTTTTCTGTCTGCTTACATTCCTCACACCCAGAGTGCTTGTCCCAGCCCTATTGTTACACTCAATTGTTATTTTTAGGATTTGGCAGCTCTTTGGCAATGGGCTGTTGCATATATGACAGTCACCGTGTCTATATGTATCATTTGATCTGTACCAGGCACTGTGTGGAGCCATCAGAGAGTTATAACTAGTGACAAGAGCAGGTGACAGCTGCCTCATAAAGTCAACTCCACACCCTGCTCAATACAAATGGAAAGGTTGTGAGGGAGGGCGTCAAAGCCAGACTAGGGGATCAGCGGGGTCCTGCACTGAGTGGTGGACAGTGGGAGGGAGGAGCAAGGATGGGGTAAGGAAGAGATGGAGGACCAGCTAGGACAGGACTGGTGGGCTCTAAGGCCCGAGGAACTGCAATTGTCCTGTAGACCAGTTTGGCTGCTAACAGCAGGTGACAATTGTGAGGTGAGCAGCAGTGACCTTCTGAGAGCCAGCAGGGAGAGAACCAGAATGGAGAATATAAAGGGGACATGAGTGGGTGGCACAAAGGACACCGGAAGTGTGTTCCAGAAGAAGGGAGAGGCCAGCCTGCCTGTGAGGCATGAGAAAGATGGTGCATACCAATGAGGCTGAGGAAGAGGAGGCTCCCAGGGTCCCTAACCTGGGCTGCTTTACAGGCACAGGGAAGCAGAAGCTAAAACGAATGGCAGTAAAGATGTGAGCACAGCCAGCACTGTCCATGAGGGTAGTCTAGGGCTTCTGGAAGCTGACAAAGTCGGACTGACTTTCTGCTAAGGTACTGAAGGAAAGTGGGAAGGGGGCACTGCGACCTTGGCTCTCTCAGCCATCTGCATTCTCAGGCAGTCTTTTAATGATCCCAGGCCCAGTGCTGCTGTGGCTTAGGCATGGCAGGTGGGCAAAAGCACCTCACACAGGCGTATGAGGTCTGCAGTTCCCTGTGTGAGGCAGGGTCAGGCTCGGAACCTGGGTGAGTCTGAGACTTACATCAGCTCTTCTCACTACAGCCGAAGGGCTGGTGTGGGTTGCCTGGCTTGACTGTGTCTCCTCGCCTGCAGTTACAATGTTATCCCCAACGTATGTGTCTTTTCTTTACACTCCAGGAAGCTGGCATAGTTACCAGTCTTGCTTTGATTAATCTGTGTGACTTATCTTTCTGTGTCTTTGAAGAAATGTGAGGGAACTGTTGAACAGTCAGTGACTAACCGTCACAGAACTTCTGTGATCACAGAAGAGGTATGAGTGTGTGTGTGTGAGTGTGTATGTGTGTGAGAATGTATGTGGGAGTATGAACATGTATGTGTGTGAGTGTGTATGTGAGTGTGTGTGTATGTGTATGAGTGTGTATGAGTGTGCATGTGCATGAGAATGTGTGTGGGAGTGGGAGTGTATGTGTGTGAGTGTGTATGTGTGTGGGAGTATGAGCGTGTGTGTGTGTGTCAGTGTATATGTGAGTGTGTGTGAGTATGTACTGAGTATATGTGAGTATGTATGTGTATGAGAATGTGTGTGTGAGTGGGAATGTGTGTAGGAGTATGTGTACTTGTGTGAGTGTGTATGTATGTGTGAATGTGTGTGGGGGAGTACGTGTATGTGTGTGAGTGTGCATGTAAGTGTATATGTGTGTTGATGTTCAGAGACATTTCAAGAGGCACCGGATCTGTGAGGACTCTCTTGTTCTCTGGGGTCACAGCAGGACTAAGGCTGGAGGAATCAAAGGAATAGATCACTAAAGAGCAGAACATCTTCCTGTGGGCACAGGGAAGCCTGGGAGGTATGTGTGGCAAGAATGTGTGCTCTGCTTAGTAAGTGAGAGGTGGGGACAAGGGGCTCTAGGGCAGACTTGATGGGCAGGGATGAGCAGGGGAAGTGGAGGCAGCTGTTCTTGGCCATGGGTGGTGATAATGGGGGCTGGTAATAAAAAATGACCTGTCTATGCTAGACTCTTACATGTTTCTAAACTTGAGAGCTTGCATATATTTAATCCCAGGACTCAGGAAGCAGAGACAAGTGAATCTCTGAGTTCAAGGCCAGCCTGGTCTACAGAGTGAGTTACAGGACAACCAAAGCTACACCGAGAAACCTTGTCTCAAAAAGCTGGAAAAAAAATTCCTTTAATTTTTAAAAAATTATTTTGCACATATGGATGTTTTGTCTGCAAGTATGTCTGTGCACCGTATGTATGGATTGGCCACAGAGGCCAGAAGAGGGTGTAGACTAGGGCATTGGCTCGCCAAAGCCTGGAGGTATAGATGGTTGTAAGGCACCATGTGGGTGCTGGGGATTGAACTCAAGTCTTCTGGAAGAGCAGCCAATGCTCTTCACAGCCAAGCCGTTGCTCCAGCTTCCTCCTTAGTTTTGAAGGCTCTTCCCAAATGTTCTTGCCTCCAGGAAGCCCTGACTCTACCACCTAAACCTGGGCTCCCTGGACCCTCGCATGTACATTGCATGCCTTGCAGGGAACTTGTCACAACTGTCACCGTACCTTCATTTGCATGTATGCCTGTGTGCTCAGCTGTGACCAGGGACATCACAGCTGGATTCTGTCCTTGACTTGCTTCTCCCTGGTAGTCCCTCAGTGCGCAGGCACCTCCTCACCACTGCCTGTGTGGCTCTCTCTGCCAGTGATGCCTCGCTCCTCCCATGTCCCTAGCTACTGACCCACATCAGTTAGCAATGACCCCTGACCTCATGGCTCTGGGCTCCCTGGATTAAGGGCAGAGATGGGACCAGACCTGAACTTAGGAAGGAAGGTTCCACTGGCTACCCTATGGGCATGAATGGGAGCAGGAGATCCTGAGGCAGGAGGCCAGCTTAAAGGCAGCTGCACCAGCTGGTCCCTGAAAGAGATGTCTGAGCTAGCGGGGTAGGGGAGCAGGGAGGGAATCAAGGAGTGAGTCTTCAGGGCTTTGTGGTGGGTGCAGGGTGGGCTCTGCCCTACTCAGTGCTCCCTGGCAGAGGTGAGACCCCTCCATAAGAAGGAAAGAAGCTGAGGCCAGAGTTATTCACCCCCCCTCCCCGTTCACACTAAACAGTCTACATTCTAAATTAGCGCATGCGCTAATTAAAACCATCTTTCCAAAGAATTTATTACCGAGTATTCTGAGCTAATTATAAATTCTCTATGGCTGATCCTGAGCAGTCTGCTAATGCAGTGTTGAAATCTCTGTGGCCACCCTTGTTTAAATTATTCATCAGGCCCCGGCAACAGTTGTGAACTGTAATTTAAACAGTCAGCTCATGAATATTCAATCTACACAACAAATAGCGCTGTGTTTTACTGCCTTGCCGCTCAATATTTTGTATCCTCGCCTGTGTTTGCGTGTTTTTATGAACTCTCCAGGAAAGAGGAACGCACTGCCTGGTTAAGCTGTATCTGAAGTGTTGGGAGTTGGGGAGGCAGGAGAGAGGGGAGTCCTAACCTCCTCTCTCAGAAAAGAGGTCCAGGGATGGGGCTCAGTGACTTCACCCCCAAAGAGGGTGGAAGGAGGCCCAAGCCCACAAAGGGTAAAGACTGTCCTGAAAACACATAGTGGGTCCCAGGCATCGGCAGAATTCAGTGTTCTGGGAAGCTTCCTGATGCCTAATTTGCCACAAATTAATTAGCAAAGGATATCTGGGGAGAGCTGGCCTGTGGGACATGGCCAGGAGGCAGATGAAGGGCATGTTCCCAGCCTCCAGTCAGTGGCCAGATGTTGCCAAGTCATGTGATGCTATTCAAGGCAACAGGCTACCTGCAGTCCTTCAAAACCCAACTTCCCACTCTTCCATTGCTATGTGCCTTCTCCCATCACATGCTTTAGGGCCTCCCAAACTATAAACACCCTGGATGCCTTCCCAGGAAGCATCCTCATTTATCCACATGTCTTTCCTGGGGAAAGGTGAAGACTCAGGGGGCTATGAAGTTGCCTCTGATGTGCTGGCCTGGGCCGGGGCCTGCGAGCCCCGTGCACCTTCCTCCTCTCCCTTCATTGACCTGCCTTTCCACTGGGGACACATGTTACGTCTTGGGGGCCAGTGAGGGACCCTCACTCGCCTCAGGACCCAGAAATGGGACAAAACAAAAAAAACACTTCAGTCATCATATTAATTTAAAAGGACATTAATCTACAAAGTCGTGGTGACAGGAAGGGAAGAGTGGCATCCTGGTACCATGAGCAGAGGTACAACTGAGACTCCCTGTTGCTGGGAAATCAGGGTGGAAGTGCAGATCTGGTGGGGGCTAGATGTTGCCAGCTCACGTGATGCCACTCAAGGCAACAGGCTACTCGAGTCCTTCAAAGCCTGAGTCCCCCCACTCCTCCATCGCCACGTGCCTTCTCCCTGCACATGCCTTAGGGCCTCTCAAGCCCTGAACACCTTGGAGGCCTTCCCAGGGAGCATCGTCATTTATCCTCATGTCTTCTTCAAGGTTTCCCGAGCCCTCGGTTTCCTTCCCTGTGAAGTGGGGGATAATCTACATGGTTGTGTAAGACTCGAACAGTGCGCATGACATAGTGTGGCAAGCAGGAAGCAATCCCTAGACGCCTTAGCTTTCCTGGTCATCCCCACCAACCCTGGCGATGACTGCGAACAGTGCCTGCCTTCTAGGCTGCTCCCCATTCAGATGTGGTACAGTCACAGCATATGCCCCAGCGCTGGCCACTGTGGCAATGAACGAGAGACACCTGCCTCCTGCTTTCAGGGTAGCTGCATCCCCATGAGGCAAACCAAAGCCGCACATGACCCATCTACAAGTGCACTGTGTTTTAGGTAGTGCGAAATGCCATGGAAGGAAATAAGGTGAGGAAGATGAGCGAGGCCATTTTGGAAAGGGTGGGCAGACAAGGCCTCGTGCGGAAAGGGGCATTTGGGTTCCCTCTGAGACGCGAGAGAGGAGTGGGAACAGGCGCGCAGACAGTGGGGACGAGTGTTGCAAGCAAAGGGAACAGATGAGCCAAGAGCCTGCAGTCAGGCACACGCTGGCATAGGAAGCAAGCCTTGGGGCAGGGGAACTGGCAGGCCTTACGCCATGGACACTCAGCGAGATGATTGGGGGTAAGACACGGAAGTTATCAGCACACGGAGGGCATTCAGAACCACAACCCCAGATGAGCTCATAATGAGCCCCAGTGTAGACAAGAGGAAGAGGCCAAGGCCGGAGCCTGGGGCCTCCTGGACGTAGGGTGGACCCCACAGACCATGGCAAGAGAAGCAAAGCCAAACAGAAGAGCATGTTCTGGAAGCTAATGAAGTAAGTGTTTGGGCAAGGATGAGAATGTAATTAATTGTCTCAGAGGTTGATGAGTAAGCAAGCGGGAGGAAGGCCAAGAGCTGACTGCAGAGCTTAGTAACACGGAACCATTAAAACCCAGACTGAGGGCAGTTTCAGGAGTGACTTGAGTGAAAGCCGAGGGAGGTGGGGCACAGAATCTGAAAAGAGGAAAGCCAGATGGCTATTGCAAGGAGTTTTGAAGTTCCAAGCCCTCCACTCCCTTCCACACATTCACAGATCTGAAATGATAAGCTGGGCCGGCCATATAGCGCAATGGCAGAGCGCTTGTTTAGTGTGGGTAAGAGGTAAGACGTATGCATCACCCATGGCCACTATCAACTCCAGTTATGACAATAAAAAATATATATCTATAAGTCAGGCCTGGTGGTGCAGACCTGCAACCCCAGGTACTCAGGGAGTTTTGCAAGTTCAAGACCAGCCTGGGAAACTTGGCCAGATTCTGTCTCAAATAAAAAGTAGAAAGTTGAGTAGAGCTCAGTGGCAGAATGCTTCCTAGCTAGTGTGAAGCTCTGTGCTGACTTAAAATGTCTGCAGGGCCAGTGAGGTGGCTCAGGGGGTAAAGGCATGCGCCACCAAGCCCGGCAGTCTGAGTTCAATCCTCAGGTCCCACGTGGTAAAAGAAAGAGAGAACTGATTGATGTAAGTTGTCCTCTGACCTCCACATATGTGCTATGGACTGCACACACGTGCATGAACACACACACACACACACACACACACACACACACACACAGAGAGAGAAACAAGGACAGAGGGAATGAGGGAGGGAGAGAGAGAGAGAGAGAGAGAATAATTTTTTAAAAGATTGTAACTCCCCCGCCACCACCCCCCCCCCAGCAAAAAAAGGAAAAAAAGCTGGGCAGTGGTGGTGCATGCCTTTAATCCCAGCACTTGGGAGGCAGAGGCAGGCAGATTGCTGTGAGTTCGAGGCCAGCCTGGTCTACAAAGTGAATCCAGGACAGCCAAGGCTACATACAAACAAACAAACAAACAAATAAAAACAAAAACAAAAAGAAAGAAAGAAAAAAGAAAAGATTTTAACCATTGCCAAATGTTTCCTGGGATACAAACTGCCCCAGTGAGGAATTGTGGAGGCATCAGAAACTCACAGCCCTGTCAGATGAGGCCAGCATCCCACTTTCAGCTACTCGGAATGCTGGCCACTTGGGCTCAAGCTTCCTTTTCTTGAGAGAATACCCCTCAGCCAACACGTGGTGCTGGCCTCAAGGGGTTACTCCTCCCCCAGCCCATGGCCAGGCTGGCACGGGGTAGGAACAGCTGAGCCTCCGCCTGAGACAGGGCGGACTCCGTGGTGTCGTGATGCCTCAGGTCTCCATCTGCGTAAGTCAAGGCACACAGCTTGACTCCATTGAAAGGGACTTTCTCCTCTCAACCCAACCCCCCTTCTCCCAGGACTCTGGTCTCTAAAGCCCATTTCATGTCTCCCATGGAGCCCATCCTGAGTGAATGCAGAGACAAGTCAGAAATAGATCAAAGTGTCCAGGGAGCAGGCTGGGAACACAGCTCAGTGAGGGCCGGCTGTGCCAGCCTGAGGAGCTAAGCTTGAATCCCCAGAACCTGGGTAAAACACACGTGGTGGCCCATGTCTGTCATCTCAATGCCCCTATGATGTCACAGCAGGCAGAGAAGGGACTTAGGCCCAGAAGCTTGCAGGCCAGCTAGCCTGGTGTCTGCAGTGGCAAACAGCAAGGCAGAAGGAGGCAAGGATGGCTCCTGAGGGTGTCCTCTGGTCTCTGTATGCACACTGTGGCACATGCACACTTGCCTTCTCCAACCCCCTCCCCGACACCATATACACAGGAAGATTTGTTTAAGTCAAGTTCATGAGGGGATGTCACACAGTGGAGGGCTACGCATCCTACTAAAGAGAAACAATGTGGTGTTTCGAGTAGGAATGGCCCCTATTGGCTTATATATTTAAATGCTTAGCTGCCGTGGAAGGAAGCTGTTTGAGGATTAGGAGCTGTGAGCTTGTTGGAGAAGGTGTGTGACTAGAAGTGAGTTTCAAAAGCCCATACGAGCCCAGCCTGTGTCTCTGTCTCTGTCTCTCTCATTCTCTCTCTCTCTCTCTCTGCCTGCTGCCTATGGATCAGGATGTAAAGCTCTCAGCTCTGGCTCCAGCGCCATGCCTGTCTCAGAGGACTCGCCGTCTGAAACTGTGAGCAAGCCCCAATTACATGCTTTCTTTTATAAGAGTTGTTGTGGTCAAGGTGTCTGTTCACAGCAGTAGAACCGTGACTAAGACAGCCACAATCTGTGATCCCACACATGGAGACGTATCTGTCAGACAGGCCACAGAACACTGGTGGGTCACAGAACAACACGGATACAGCAGGCCAGAAAGTACAGGCAACGGTGCCATTCGTTGGTTCCCGATGGCTGCATGAAAATGACTGAAAAGATACTTAGCTGGGTTGATAAATTATTTGTGGGTAGTGGCATGGTTTTAATAGATTTTCTTCTTTAATTTTTAAAACAATGAAAACATGGCATTTTAATAAAACCCACCAAGCTATGTCTGGGGAAGGAAAAATAAAAAATAAAAAGATGTAAGAACATTTCATTGCAAAATTTATAGGGTACAGCCAGCCAACACTATGCTCAGAAAAAATATGTACTGCCATAACCTTTATTATTAAGCAATAAACAATAAAAGTAAATGAACAAAGGGACATGAGGATCGAAAATGAAAAATTTAAACCACTACAAAAGGAGGGTGAGATAATAAAAACATAAAGGGGGAAACTGAATAAATTAAGAGAAAGAAAAATAGTATAATCCAAACATAACTCTGATGGCCAATTCTTAATAAATAAATAAATAAATAAATAAATAAATAAATAAAATAAAATAAAATAAATAAAATGAAGAAAGCCAGAAATGGAGAGATCTCCAGGAGAGAAATCAGAAACACACCATCTAAGGAAACTGGCTGCAAATGATAAAACGAATGCTGGCAGCTGAAGGACTGTCCAGTGCCATCAGCTACCTGTATCACCAAGTTGGTTTAACCCTACTACCGAAGAATAAGAAAGCTGTCTATTAAACACAACAACAACAACAACAACAACAACGGCTGTGGAGATGGCTCAGTTATTAAAGCCCTTGCAAGCCCTGGGTGCTGAGCTCAGGGCCCAGCATCCACAGAAAAGGCCAGCTGCGCTCTTGTAATCCCAGTGCAGGGGTGGGTGGGGAAGAGGAGACAGTCTAGTTGACTCAGTGGGTGAGTTCCAGACCCCCCTCACCCCCTCACTCCTCCACCCCCACCCCTCTCTAAAAGTGGAGGGCCGGTGAGGAGGCTCAACAGGCAAAGGTACTTCCCATTAGGCATGAGATGACTGAGTTCAATCCCCAAGACCACAAGATAGAGAAGAACATATTCCTGCAAGCTGTCCTCTACCTTGCACACACGTGCTATGATGTGTATGCACTCTTCAATAACGTTTTCAAAAGTTGGAGAGCAATTTAAAAGGATCAGTGTTGACCCATGGCCTCTACATGCATTGTCTCGGTCTCTCTCTCCCCCTCCCTCCCTCCTTACCTCTCCCCCAACAAACACACTACACACCCGGTACCCCTTAGCTCCATGTTTGTTTTCCTATAAAACATTAAAAAGCCTAAATGAAATCCAGCCTATATTCGAAAGCACGTGTGTTTGTAAGTGAGCTTACACATGGACATAACTATACACATAGTGACAAAGTAAGCCATGTAAGCCCTGGGAATCTACAAACTCATTAACCCCAGACACCAAGGAAGGAACCTCCTCTGATCACCTCAAGATGCAGTGAATATACTCTGGATTGATAACACAGATAACACAGGTAAGCTGAAAAACGAAGAGCTTCTAAAAACATGCCAATCAGCCTCACGCCTGGGGCAAATCACACAGTTGTCACGAAGGAAGCCATTGGCATCGTCCCTGTGAAGTGAACTTACACCTGCTGCAGGCGGCAGTGAAACGCAAAGGACGGAGCTTCAGCCTTGCACTTCCGGTAGACAGTGAGAGCCTATCTCGGAGCTTCCAAAACTTAGATTCCAGGAAGCTGGAGTCTGAGACAGCCACACAAAAATGAATATAGCACAGACCATCTGAAGACTCAGACGCCTGCCACTTGTGCGGCATTCTCAGGGCTGGGGGGTGGGGGGCAGCGGCCAGGGAAAGCCCAGGCGGGGCATCCAGGCCTTGCTCTCCCCAGCATACTAATTTCCTAGTGACAGGTGAAAACCTTAGATGAAAGATTGGAATAGCTCTTATCCTAGAAACGCAATGGGCAAGTGTAAAGGCTCAAAGTCAAGAGATGCTCAGTTCAGGCACTGTGTACATGTGCGCAGGCACATCAGCACGCACACGAAGCGTCAAGGAGAGGCGGAGTTTTAAATGAAGCATCAAGGAGGGGTGGAAGTTTTAAATGAAGCGTCAAGGAGGGGTGGAAGTTTTAAAATAGACGGACATTCACACTGTGTGTCTGAATTGCACAAGTCAGTATGATAGCATAAAGTCTCTTCTGTCTTAATTTGTAGATATAATGAAATTGCAGCCACCTAAGGGAACCTCTTGCCTAGGCGATCCACACGAGCTCACCTCTACCAGCCTGTCATTAAGACTGACTCACACCTCCTGTGGGGATGCAGAACCTACAAGTGCTGTGGTCTAATTCATACTTCAGAGGTCCCAGAGGGGCCAGACCAGACCTAGACACCACCTAGAACATCTCCTAACCCTATGAGGAAACTGGCCGAGACAGGTCAGACACTGGCTAAAGTCTCCTAGTTGGGTCACATGGTTGCTGACACCATGTCCCTCCCTTTTAGCCCTTTGAGACTCTTTGAGTCCCTGGGGACAATAGCATCTTACAAAGTCCTTTGAGCTGCCTTACAGCCTGGCCAAGGTCATATGGGATTTGTCCATGCCACATAAGAATAAAGTGTGGCCCTTAGTGTCGGCAGGGGCAGGAAGTGGGCACAAGTTTCCTATCCCCTGGCCTTGGTACCTATTTCTGGCATGCAGACAGAACTAACGAAGGCAACAGAGTCACTATCTGGGTCACTCCCCAACAATGGAGCTACAGTTTAGGGATGTTTACACATTCATTCATTCATTCATTCATTCATTCTCCAAACCTTCTTGAGACACCTGCAAACCTCAACCCTCAAAGCTAGGCAAGAGTCAAGAACATTCTTCAGCAGCCTGGATTCTCACTGCCACCATAGAGTAGCAACAGCGGCTCCATCTTATTTATTTGTCTGCTTTGACACAGGTCTCACCTAGCCCAGGCTGGCCTTGAATTCACTCTGTAGCCAAGGATGACCTTGCACTTCTGATTTTCCTGTCTCTACCTCCGGGGCTGAAGGTGTGCACCACCATGCCCATACACCTTATGCGGTGTAAGGGATTGAACCCAGGATCACATGGGTGTTAGGCCAGGACTCTACCAATGGAGATAAAAACCTCTCTTTTAATTAAAAAAATCAATCAAACAAACAAACGGGGACTCATGTGGCTCAGACTGCTCTTCAACTCTAGATCCTTCTGCCTCCACTTCCCAGGTGCTAGGGCTTCATCTCACTCAAGGGGTTGGGGGAAACACATGCCCAAGATTACTCTCCAGGAAAAACAGGGACTGCAGAGCTCTGGGCTCCCAGTTAAGGGCATGGCACTGGCTGCCCCCACCACAGCCTGGCCACAGGACCTCTGCTGGTGTGCCTCAGTTTCCAGCATGGAGATCCTTCTGCACACGTGTGTATCTGGAGTCTTCCAGGGAGCACCGTGCTCCCTCCTGGAGCTTTAATATTTAGATGGGTTTGCCTGCCTGGCTGTCTTTTATAAAGAGTCCTTGAAGTTCTAAATGGTCAAAGCCACAGCTGAGAGAAAGAGCACGCGAGACAGACTTTTTTTATTATTCAGCCAGAGCAGGGGGGAAAACGACTCCCATAAATCTCAAGTTTTATGCGCTCCTGACACACTGCGGAGACATCGCTGGTTTCTCAGCTATGCCAATGGTACATTAAAACCTCATTTTCCCAAACATGGTACTGAATATGCACTTGGAGGCGAGAGCCATTATACATAGTAATATTGGAACTACAGCTGACGAATGTCGCTGCAATTCCCCCCCACACACACACCTCCTCCCAAATTCTCTCAGCTCACACTCAGCTGCTGAGCTTGGCATCTTGCCTGGAAGACTGTTAAACACCTGGCCTCTGCACACTCCAAGGCCAGGGGGTCACAGCTCCGATTAGCAGCCTGGCAGGAGGTTGGAGGTGTCGGTTCCAGAGGGCGGCGAAGCAGCCATAAAACATCACAAACCGTTTTCCCGAGTCATGGCAAGAAGGATGGAGATTGGGACTGAACGGAGAGATTCCTGCAGGGTCATTTTTTTTCCCCTCCAGCCTTTGCTGTCTGTCCCCCAGGCCCAGTCCTAATGTTAACACATCCAGGAAGCCCTCCCTGGCCCTGTGGCAGGAGAAAGAGGCACCGAGATGAACAAGGATAGCAAAGGGTAAAATGCCTAGACACCTCTCCCCACCAGGGCTACATGTAAGGGACAGAGCATGTCCAAGAAAAGGGGAGAGGCATATCAATGTAGGAGAAGGCGGAGGTGGGGGAGCCCAGCTGCGGATGAGACCCATAAAAGGCTGAGGCTCTCACAGCTCAACGCCATTTGAGCTCCTATTTTTTCTTACCCCCTGGCCCTCTTCCACAATCAGGAACATTCTCTTTGTAAACAGTGTTTGTTTCAGACACAATCCATGTGTCCCTGGTCCATATTTTCAGTTTAGTTTTGTGTTTTGAGACAGGGTCTCATTGTATAGCTCTGACTGTCCTGGAACTTGCTATATAGACCAGGCTGTCCCCGAGCTCACAGAGATCCACCTGCCTCTGACTCCCAAGTGCTGGGGTTAAAGGTGTGTCACCACACTTGTTGTTTTTTTTTAATATTTATTTTTATTTTATTATTTATGTATATGTCCGTATCTTGTGAGCGTATGCCATGTGTGGTGGGAGGATGGGTGAGGCAAGAAGAGGATGGTAGGCTGGGCGTGGTGGCGCACGCCTTTAATCCCAGCACTTGGGAGGCAGAGGCAGGTGGATCTCTGTGAGTTCAAGGCCAGCCTGGTCTACAATGCGAGTCTAGGACAGCCAAGGCTACACAGAGAAACCCTGTCTCGAAAAACAAAAACCAAACAAACAAACAAAAAAAGAGGATGGTGGATGCCCTCTCTCCCAGATGGAGCCACCTGACGTGGGTGTCTGGAGTCAAACTCGGATCTTTCGGAAGAGCACCAGGTGTTATTAGCAATGGCACCATCTCTCCAGTGCCCTGCCATCGTCCCTCACTCAGTTCTTCTTTATTCCAGGGCACAAAAACATGGAATTCTCAGCGGGTGTCCTCTAGACTCTCCGCTATGCCTATGACACCACTGCCTGTCTCAGAACACCAGGGAACTCTACCTCTGAGCACCTCATAGTTTATGTAATGTACAGAAGCCTGAAGGGCTCCTTTAAGAGCTCAAAGCATAAAGCATGTCTCAGTGTTGACTCCCTCACTCTCCGTTCACTCACTAAGAGGTTGCATAGAACCTTGGCCAGCGCGTCCGTCTTCTTGCATTCAAACCCTGACGCTGTGTTTTGATAGCTGTGTGGCCAAGTCATTTCTCTCTTTATGCTTTGCCATTTCATTAGAAAAAAAAAATCAATAACAGCACTTCCTCCCCCAGAGTGGAAGATTAAAGGAAATAATAAATACAAAAGGATAAGAATGCCAGGTACGCCTTTAGTCCCAGCACTCGGGAGGCAGAGGCAGGCAGACTCTGAGTTTGAGGCCAGCCTTGTCTACAGAGTGAGTTTGAGGACAGCCAGGGTTACACAGAGAAACCTTGTCTTGAACCTCACCTCCCACAACAAAGGAGTGCCAGGCACATGGTGAATGGTACACAAATGAGCAGACCATGGTTATAGAAAATTAACTCCTCCACGGGGGAAAGTTCCTAAGAAGATAAATGGTTGACGTGTGCTCTCTGTACCCCAAGTGCCAGGAAACAGGCAACCACATGTTTGTGAGCAATGCCCCAAGGATCAGCTATGGTGGGTCTGTTCTTGAGGGTGGTTAGGTGACCGGTCCTCAATAGCTCTTGCCTGGCATGGAGGTTGTAAGGCTGAAGTGAGTCAGCCTCAGGGGTGGGGGGTGGCAAATGGATATCAGTCAGGGGTGCATTCCCAAGACCAGGAGCACCCCCAAAGTGTCACTCCATCTTTCATGGCTTAAGTACAATTCTGTAAGCAGAGTCAGGCTAGCCCGTCTAAAGCGTGCCAAGAGCACTGACTGGGCTTGGAGTCCAAAGCCTGGCCTAGGTTCTGGCTTTGTACTTTTCCCAGCGAGGCATACTGGGCAATTAATTCTCTTTTCCATTTACCCAGTGCTAAGCAGGCACTGGTGGCTAGCTGGCCCCTATCCAATGCCTGTGCTGGAGCAGTTACAACACAGGCTTGGCTCAGGCTGCCCATGGAGCCTAGAATCAGACATGGATCCTTCCACGAGTTCAGCATGCTCCTACTCTGATCTGTAAAATTATTAGAGTAGAGAAATGATGCCTGCCAACATGTCTAACTACCTAAGTTTGATGTCTAGGATCCACATGGTGTAGGGTAAGAGCCGGCTCCTTTAAGGTACGCTCTGACTGCCACCTGCATGCCAGCACATGCACACATGTACACACACACACACACACACACACACACACACACACACACAAACACACACACACATACACACACACAAACACGGTTTCTGCACATTGCCAAATGTCCCTTGGGTGGCAAAGATCATCTCTCACTGGGAGCCATTATGCGCGCAGTTCCCTCTGTTTACACAGTTTCCCTGGGTTCTATGGCCAGAACAGGCAAGCGTATCGTTCATGCAGTGGAAGGGGCACCAGAAAGTGCAGAAGTCAGGAAAATAAGACCTTGATGCAATCTTTTTTTTAATTCATAGTTTAATTATTTATTGTGTGTGTGCACGTGTGTGCACAGATACACATGCATGTATGAATGGAGGTAAGAAGACAATTTGGAGTCAGTCCTCAGATGCCGCCACCTCTGGATTTTGAGACAGAGCTTCCCAGGAACCTGGGACTGGCTGTGCCGAGAGGTTCAGGGATCTGCCTGTCTCTGCTGCTAAGACACTGGTCTTACGGGGGCATGTCACCACACCTGGCTTTTTAAAATGTGGATTCTCAGGATCCACCTCATGTTCTCATGCTTGCAAGTGATTTAGGGCTTTTCTGGCTGAGCTACCTACCTGGTTCTGCATAGATTGCTTTCTTTTGCTTTTGCGAGCAGGGCAGGGGCAAGTACTGGACCATAGGAATAGTGAGTACCAGCCAGAGCTGCTGACAGTCATCAGGCGGTCCCCAGGAGAACACTTTTCAGTGGAGAATTGCCCTGCACAACATGTCAGCAGACACAAGGTTGAGAAATCCTACACTAAGACACATGTGAAGACCTACAGCACACACTGCTGCTTTAAGCAGCCCTCAGCCTTTCAACGCCCTCATTTCTACATCAGGCGAATGTTGGGGGGAGGCATTGGGCCCAAACCTTACACAGCATGTACTCAATAAATGACCGTGTCCTAACCTTGTCCTCACTGAACACACCCCCAAACTTCAGAGCTAACCATTCTCAGAAGAGACAACATTGCTGCATTCCAAAGAAAACGTCAAAACAGAAAACAAAACAAAACAAAAACATGCTTCAATCCGCTCTGACCTTTCTTCTTGAAGAAAAAAGAAAAAAAAATCCATGAATCTTATCTCTCAACAAATGTGATCCATTCGTGGAAAACCCAGGCACGTGCCGGCTTATCGCTGCCCTGAGTCCTAACAGGGAGTGAATTTTTATGACCGAGTTGTAAACCTTTGCAGAAACCATTTTTAAACTAAAAAAAGAACCGCCGACAGATTCTTAACTACTCTAGTTGCTAAATTAAGCATGAGGGATGGAACGTTGGAAGGTGCAAAAGAAAACAAAAAGTGCCCAGAAAGAGTTAGTGGAGGTAAACCAATGTTCATTAAAAATAGAAACACACACTCACACACGCACACACAAATCTTTTGTGTTTAACTTCACACTCGTACATCATAATGTCCCAGTAAAAGGGCATTTCCCCTGAGATAATAAAAGAATTGAATTTTTCCTTATCGGTCATCTATTTTTCTAGCCCAAGCTATTACTCCCGCTCTAGGGTTGCTAGGCAACAAGAAATATTAATAGCAGCTTTTATTAGCTTAGCTTTTGCAGCGGAGTACCAGAATGAGAAAATGGGAGACATAAATGTGTTACATAAATCTTTCAACCTCTCAGAGCTGGTGTTAGTCTCTGTTTTCATAATGATTTATTGAAGTGATGGTTCATTTATGAGCAAAAGGAGTCTGGGATAAGAAGACGGAGCAGTCCCCTGAAGGAGTGTTTGAAAATAAATAATTATAGCAGGGGAGTAAAAGCTGTTTAAAGCCATTTTTCCTTGGGTTTTATAAAAAGTAAAGGACACATTTCTTCGGCTTATGGCGTCTGAAAAACAGGGGTGGGAGGGGTTGAACCCGGACTCCAGTATATACCGAGAAAACTCTGAGTAGCCCCATTTCTGTCTTTCCGGGGCCCGTTTTTGGGACTAGGTTTTTTTCCTACTCCTGTCCTGCAGGAGACAAAAACATGGCTCCCTCTGTTCTTTACTGTGATAGATGCGTTCTCTGGTCACGGAGCTAAGATGAGTTGTTTCCTGGGCCCTCGTCCTTTCAGCGAGAGAAGCAGAGCTGTCACTGGTGTTGGTTTTAAATGCCAAGGCCTGATGACATCATGACATCGTGCCATGACGGATGTGCTCGAACCTGCCAGCCTCTGACTGCCCCCCACCCCACCTCCAGCCTTCAGGGACTCCCACTTGCCTTTCTAATCTCCATCTTGCTGATTTGCGTTGAACAACCCATACACTTGCCACAGCAAAGCCACACCCAGCAGGCCAGCCTGGCTGAACTTAGAGACGAGGCAGCGTCTACTCACACCCAACGTGAGCAGAATGCTTTCACTAAGCCACAGTAGCTTACACTGGTTGGACCTACTGTGTGCCACTTAGATTCCTCCAACCATAGGCTTTCCAAGTTCCCATAAGGCGAGCACCCTGACCTCCATGGTACAGATGAGGAACTTGAGGCACAAGACTCTGAACCCCCGCTCTGAGTCACAAGTGTGGGAGCTGGACTTTGAACTGAGAGGCCAGCGTGAGCACAAGGCCTGTGCCTGTGACTTTTGAAAGGTGCCAAAAGTCAAGAAAACAAAATATCAGCAAGAAGGACAAAAAAAAAAAAAAACCTACTTAGAAAAGCAAAATAATAAGTGGCCTACTTTCATTTCTGTTGCTGAGTGATAAAAATATCCTGACAAAAACCAACTTTGGGGGGAGGACATGATGGCTAAATGGGTGTAGGAGCTGTCAAGCCATATGACTTGAATTTGATTCCCAGGTCCCTCATGGTAGAAGGAAAGGAAATTGATTCCCTCAAGCTGTCCTCTGAGGGACAGACAGACAGGCAGGCACACCCCCTAACAAAATAGACTGACTGATAGATGGGTGAATGGGTAGGTAGATACATAGATAGGTAGATAGATAGACAGATAGATAGATAGATAGATAGATAGATAGATAGATAGATAGATAGATAATGGTTGGATAGATGGACAGACAGACAGATAGACAGTCTTAGTTAGGTTTCTATTGATGGAGTAAAACATTGTGACCAAAAGCAACTTGGTGAGAAAAGGGCTCGTTTCATTATACAGCTTATAGTCCATTATCCAGGGAAGTCAGAGACAGGAACTCAGGGCAGGAACCTGGAGGCGGGAGCTGATGCAGAGGCCATGGAGGGTGCTGTCTACTGGCTTGCTCTGTATGGCTCACTACCCTGCTTTCTTCTAACTTCCAAGGTTGCCTGCCCAGGGGTAGCACCACCTGTAGTAAGCTGGGCTTTCCTACATCAATCGTGACTCAAGAAAATGCCCCAATGGCTCCTCGCAGGCCATCTGGTGCAGTCTTTTCTCACTTGATGTTCCTTCTTCCTTCTCTGCCTTGTATCAAGGTAGCAAAGAGCTAACCAGGAAAGTGCTTTTAAAAGTAAGTTAGGGAAGAAGGCAGTTTATAATACTGGGACTCCATCTATCTTTTGGGGGAAGTTAAGGCAGGAACTCAAGAAACTAATCTCAGCACATTGGCAGAGGAGGGGGGAGAGACCCCCATGCTGCCTGCTTGCTCACTAGGGAATGGTGCTGCCCACAAAGGGTTGGGTCTTCCCTCATCAATTAACAATCAAGACAGGCCAAATCGATCGAGACAGTTTTTCAGATGAAACTCTGCTATCCTAGTAATTCCATGTTGGGTCAAACAGACGGCTAAAAGTAACCAGGCTACAGAAATGACCCACCCTCCTATCTCTTGAAATCTTTCCTATTGCATGACTGCGCCACTTCTCCGTCCACGAGGTGGGTCCATTGCTCCATTGTTTGGCTCTCTGGGTTGGACGTTGTGACTGGCTTTGGCCAAAGCATTAGAGACTAACAAGAAGTTTGAAAATTTGCACCCTGGGGCCCACCCTTTCTCTAGGCTCCTGCTGATGAGAGACTCTTAGCTAAAATACCTGAACAGGCTCCAGCTGACATGAGCCAGGAGCTGAGAGGTACGGCTCTCCTAGACAGTGGGCCCAGGCAGCTAGTTAGCTGACTCCAGGAATCACAAGAGGCAGTTCAGCTGACTCATGAATCACCAGAGGTAATTAAAATGAACTGTTTAATGCCATTAAGCATTCTGGTGGATTGGTACAAGGCAAAGCTAACTATACACACACACACACACACACACACACACACACACACACACATCCACGCGTTAAGAATAATAAAAACAACTGGTTGGCCTTGGCAAGGGTGGAGGGGTGGCAGGGGGGTGGTGGCGTTTCCTGCCGAGTCACTAAGAAGCGTGGTGGACAAAGGCTTGACTTGGAGGTCTTTGGTCTTTGTGTCTCAGACTGTGAAGGAGAGTTTCTGTGTCTCAATCCATATTCATCGAACATGGTAGACTAAGCTTAGGGACGGGGCCAGAGGGGCAGTGAACAGGAAGGAACACTGTCGGGGAACAGCATGGAGTAGTAAGGGCGGAGTGTTCGGAGGTCTATTAAGGACCTGCAGAGGCAGCACACAGCCTGGGCTCCCCGCTCCCAGGCCCAACGCAAGGCTGTGTATAGGTTCTTTCATGAGAGAATCAAAAGCAGGCTGGTCAAGTGCAAGTAGACTGCAGTCCTGCCTCTATCAAGCACCCCCCACCCCCCACCCCCCATCCCAGGACACTGTCCTGCAAAGGCCCTTCACCTGCTTGGGAGTCCCCAGGCCAGGCTCATAGCCCTAGTGTGCTGGGAGAACACCAAGCTCTGCAAGCACTTTGGAATAGGGACTAGAGTGCAGAGAGTCTAAAACTCAGTGCTGGGGACTTTGATCTTAGTTTTTACAGGCTCCCCACAAATTGGCATATGTAGTGGTGGCTCTAGGAAGTCTACCACCTCAACCAATGTGCTTGCCTACTACAGTGAAACTAGCCAAGCAGTTATGCCATTTCACCAATGCTGGGATCCCAACCCTAGTCCACTGATGGGAAAACTGAGGCTGAGGGAAGAGTGGCTTACCTAAAGTCCCGAGAAATCCAGCAAGACTCAAAGCAGGGGCTGGAGAAATGGCTTCTTGAGCAAAGCGCTTGCTTCTTAAGCAGGAAGATCTGAATTTGTATCTCCAACGCCTGCACAAAAAGCTGGGGCTCTTTGTGCCTAGCACTCTAGTGCTAGAAGGTGAGAGGCTCCCTGGCTACCCCGACCAGCCCTTCCAGCCGGTCAGCAAGCTCCAGGTTCAGTGAGAGCCGTTGTCTCAACGTACAAGGCTAGAGAGGTGGCTCAGCAGTTAAGAGTGCTGGATGCTCTCCCAGAGGACTTCGGTTTGATTCTCAGCACCTGCGTGGTGACTTGTAACTGTCTCCTAACTCTAGCACCAGGGGATCTGACATCCTCTTCTGCCACCAAGGGCACTGCACACATGTGGCGCACAAACATACATGCGAGTAAACATTCATACTCATATAAACAAACAAACAAGCAACTTAAAAACAAGATGGAGAGTGATTTTAAAAGGCACCAAACATCAACTTCCGGCCTCCACACAGTCAAGCACAGAGGCCTCAAGGAAGGGAGAAGACCATTGGAGTGACCTGTGTCCTGCCCCTGCATTGAGCACTGAGCACTGAGATGGCACCCGACGGTTCCAGTGATCCCTGGGCTCAGCCTGGGAAAACTCCAGATTCTTGACCACCAGACTCCACTGTGATTCTGCTTCTCCTTCACCTTCAGTATCCCTGGTTCCCTGAAGTGGGGGTTTCCCTTGTGGTAAACCACCAAGCCCCACCCCTTCCTGGCACCCCCTTTCCCCTGAACCCCGGTTCCCAGAGGATTCCACAAGAAGTGGTCTCAGACTCCACGAGACGCTTAATAAATTCCACGTTCCGAGTTTCTTTGGGCGTTTTAGAGGCTGATTTATAAATACAATACCTCTCTCAAAATGAAACAATCAACATAGGATAAAAATTATTGCGTTATGAAAATCGAGGTCAGATGGAGGTGCCATGCTTTAGATTAAACCGGCAAAATAGATCTTTCATACTAAATTGACTCCTTTTTGTCTTGGAAATGAATGTTTAATCAGTTAAGACTCGGAAGTTGAGGGAGAAAGCCGTGAGCATATTTAATTTTTTTGTAAAGGGGTCTGCTTCCAGTATTGTACATGATACCGGCAGGATCGGCCGAGGAGCTGGAGCCACGTGCCCATGAGAACTAACAGTCAAGCAGGGGACCAGAAGGGATTGGTAACCTCTGGGCACAGAGCTATGAGGGTTCTGGCATTGATGAAATGGCCACCAAAGATCAAAGTCACACCTACTTCAATAGAGATGGCATCTCTAGGGGATCTGGGTCTGTGGGGGCAATACCTGAGGCACCTGGCATCTGGGTGTCCTCTGTGCTACCTGCAGCCTGACTGTGCAATCCTTCACACATGCACACACACACACACACACACACACACACACACACACACACACACACACACACACACACACACACACATGACTGGGAGGTAGACAGAGAGGACTTAGGATGCTGTGACCTCTGTGGATTCAGCTTGAGAACTAGGTAACATTTTCTCTCACAGAGTATAGCATACAGGTCGGCCTTGTGCCCAATTGTCACCTCTCACATGAGGGGTAAGGCGTTTTCCAAGAGTCATCTGCTGTCCTGTGACAGGCTGAGTCTCCACCAATGCTCCTGAGGTCCCAGTCAGTATTGGTAGTGTTTGCCTAGTATGAAAGCCCTGGGTTCAGTCCCCAGCATGGCATAAACTGAGAGGTGGCACATGCCTGGGAGACAGAGGCAAGAGGATCAGAAGTTCAAGGTCACCCTCAACCACATGGTTCTAGTTCAAGACCATGAGATCTTGTTGTATTTAAAAAAAAAAGGGGGGGGAGGGCTGGAGAGATGGCTCAGAGGGTAAGAGCCCTGACTGTTCTTCCAGAGGTCCTGAGTTCAATTCCCAGCAACCGCATGTTGGCTCACAACCATCTATAATGTGATATGATGCCCTCTTCTGGCATGCGGGCGGAGCAATTTAAACAAAAAAAAAAAAAAATCTTAAAAAAAAAAAAAAAAAAAGGAAAGAAAGAAAGAAAAAAAAAAAAAAAAGGAAGAAAGGCCACAAGGCCTAAGAATGACTGTCCCTGGCAGTGAAGGTGGGGGAATAAGAGAAAGAATTCTAAAGCTTCCATGGAGAGACTGCCAGCTGTGACCAGCTACTGCCTAGTCAGGTTGAACTGAGTCACCGAAAGAGGACTGAGGTAATCAGTAGGAGAGATGGCACCCTAACCCTGGCTTTACGTGGAGGCACGGCTTTATATACATTTACCATCCCAGCTGATCTTGCTCCCAGCCAACCCCCTGCAGTGATGCCCTTGGGCAGATGAGGCCACTGGGGCATTCCTGTCTTTGTACTCCATAGAAATTGTCTTTCTTTTATCATATTCCCACCCCACCAAGGCCAGTGCCCCTAGTTTTGAAGCTATTGCCACCCCCTGAGTCAGGGGTCTGTTCCAGGCACACAGATCCGCACCTGCTAACTGAACATCCACAGCATTTTTTAAGAAGCAGGTTGCACCTGTTGGCTTCACAGCTCTGTAACAACATCCTTGGGTCTGCTCATAAAGTTTACCAAAAATTAGTTTGGCTCCGAAAATTCAAGTCTAAGCCTGGGAGTTTGAGGGTACCCATGGCTTCGAGTCTCTGTTGAGGGTAGCAAAGCATGATGGGAATGTGAGAGTAAAGAGCCAGGGAAAAAAGACCAGAGTACCACAATCTCTTTGTCCCTAAGGGCTTTTCACTAGGCTCCGCCTCTTAAAGGCCTACAGCACCTCACACAACCGCCGCCCTGGGGTCTGAGTTTTTCATATTGGCTTTTAGGGACACTACCTACACCTGAACCATAGCACAGGCTCCTGGTTTTCTCTCCATATGTATCTAGAGTAAGTCAAGGAGTCTCTGAGATCACAAAGCCTGTATCCAAGCTGAAGATGAGCATGTCAGGGCAGGTGGGAAACAAACATACACACACACACATGCACACGCACACGCGCACACACACACACACACACACACACACACACACACACACACACATCGCTAAAGATATCAAGTCCTGTGTGGGCCATTGCGAGGGCTCGGAGGGTAAAGGAACTTGCTGTTAATCTGACAACTGGAGTTTTATCCCTGGGACCCACATAAAGGAAAGAGAGAGCTGACTGCTGCAAGCTGTCCTCTGACCTCCACAGGTGTGCCAAGGCACACGCACGTGCATGCGCACACCAACACCACCCATGCGCGCACACATGCACATACTTAAAAAAAAAAATACTAAGCCACAATCCTTGTAACCGTAATGTAACAGAAGCAAGCAGTCTTTACAGACAGAGTTCAAGCTAGCGACCACAACATTCACTGGGAGACTATTCTAGATTAAATTCTACCAGAAGTATCCATATGAGAAGGGCACCACTGATAGAAGAGGGGCCAGAGTTTAGGGAAAGCTACAGCCACCAGCCAGGGAACCCTCTAGATTCTAGAGTCTAGGAGCTAGAAGAGGTAAAGATGGACAGTCCAGGGCCTCCTAGGGAACCCTGGCTTCCTGGGACCTTGATGTGAACTTGAGTGTGGACCTTTGGCGTTGTGAGTGGGAAGGAGACACGCCCTGTGCCCCCCCACCTCCCAACCCCCCATACTCCTCCCTCCACAGTCTCCAGTCTCTCCATATTACCCCCCTCCGTCTCTCAGTTGAGAGGTAGTGGTATAAGAAAGCATTTACAAACCCCTCCACATGCTGTTTGACAACCCAGCAGGTGCTTCCGTAATCCCTGCCTCACGCACGCGGCAGGCATGGCACACTTCCTTTCTCCTCGACGTTCCCACGAATCCAAACTCCTCTGATGTCAAGGCTCCTTGCCTCCTAACCATCCCTACCCAGCACACGGTCCTTATCTGGCTTTCCGGTCTGGTGGGCGCCTCTGCCCTTGCACAGAGCCCATCTAAGTGGTGATTTCCAAGGGGAGCTAGGAGTGGTCTGTGATCAAGTGGCAGCAGGTCTAGTACTGATCAGATCCTGGGAAGGGAACCGGGAGACTAGTCACAGTATGGATGTGTGCCGGCCAGGGGATATCTGCTGCTGTCGCCCACTTTGTTTCTTGGACAGGGTCTCCTGTAGCCTGGAACTTTCCTAGCAGGCTCGGCTGTCTCACCAACAAGCCTATGCCTGTCTCAGACTCCCCAGCGCTGGGATCTGGGACCATGAGGAAGGACATGCCAGCATGCTGGTCATTATTATTATTGTTGTTGTTGTTGTTGTTATTGTTATTATTATTAGTTTTTTTTTTTGAGACAGAGTTTCTCTGTGTAGCCTTGGCTGTCCTGGAGTCACTTTGTAGACCAGGCTGGGCTCGAACTCACAGCGATCAGCCTGCCTCTGCCTCCTGAGTGCTGGGACTAAAGGTGTGTGCCACCACGTCCAGCTAAGCCTTTATTTTTAATACAGGTTCTGACGGATCAAACTTAGGTCCTCATGTTGGCAAGGTCACATGACTGTGGGGTCTGAACCAGTCAACCACTTGGAAGAAGAAACTAGGTTCCTGCCTTGTTAAGGGGGTCAAAAGGCCAGGAGTCCTGGAGATTGGAGCATCTATTTCCATTGAGTTATTAATTAATTAGGTATTGACAAGGTCTCACTATGCAGGTTAGTCTGGCCTGTTCATGAACTCGTGATCTTTTTGCCTCTGTTTATATCAGACTACAAACTGGGCTATGGTTTCTGGGTAGCTATAGTGGTAGCAATTAGGATCCAGCCAATACCACATGACTCTGGTAGGGAAGTCAGGTGAGCAGCTTGTCTTTCAGCCTTAACTCGGGAGGCAGAGGCAGGTGGATCGCTGTGAGTTTGAGGCCAGCCTGGTCTACAAAGTGAATACAGGACAGCCAAGGCTACACAGGGAAACCCTGTCTCAAAACAACAACAACAACAAAAACAAAATATAAAAAAAGACTGCTTGTAACCCATTCTGACACATTAGAAGGTAACTTCCACTTGGATCCAGTGGTTGGCCCAGCCAGCCAGTGCTCAGCCATGATTCTCCTTGCCATGAGGGTGTTAACTGCCACAAGCCATAGGCCTGCTGTGTGGAAATGGGGGGGGGTCATGGGGCCACAATGACACCACCCATACAGCTCCTGCAAAGAAGCATCTGGAAGCCTTTGTTTATCCGTGGCTACGCCAGTACCTATCACTCACTTTACCATTACCCTAAACATGAATGTAAAAGTTCTAACTCAGCCAGGCAGTGGTGTTGCACACTTTTAATCCCAGCAGTCGGGAGGCAGAGGCAGGCCTATTTCTGTGAGTTTAAGGCCAGCCTGGTCTTCAAAGTTCAAGGACAGGCAGGACTGTTAGACAGAGAAATCTTGCCTCAAAACCTCCACCCCTCCCCATAAAAACAACAACAACAAAGAGTCATAACTCTAATATTAACTGTGAAGGGATGGGAGGGAAAAGAAACACGAAACAAGGTTGCTTAGGAATCGTGGAGAATGCCCCTTAAAGTGCCCCTTCTACTGACTTCCTGTAGGACTTGATAGTTCAGGCTAGCCATCATGCTAAAACAAACAAACAAACAAACAAACAAATACAACCCCTTTGGCATGGGATTCAGAACCTGATGCTGCAGGCTCTCACTCCCCAACCTCATAACAACAACAAAAAAGATCCCATGCTTCCTCCCTCAGATCACTAGCCCCTGGCCTTTTCCCTTTGCAAACAGTATCCCTATCCTGGAGCACCCTTCTCTGCCTCTGTCTGCCTGCTGTCTTTTACCTACCCTTGAATTTCAACCTGGTAACCCCCCTCCCTGGCTACTTACGTGAAACACCCAGAACCTGCAAACAGACAGAGGCAGAAGGTAGCCTGTGGTAAGTGAGTGTGGTAGTAAACACCTGAAATCCCAGCATTTGAAAAACTCAGCCAGTGGGCCAGCCTAGGCTACATATTGAGTTGTCAAATAGCCAGGATTATAAAGTGTCTCAAAACAGAACAAAGCCAAATAAGGAAAAGCAATGGGTGGTTGTCTTGGGCCAAGGGTTGAGCATGGTGGTTGGGAGGGGTGACCGAAGGTGAGAAGTCTCTTCTGGGTGTGGGGGATGAAAACATTCTCAACTAGACTGTACCGTTACCCACTCTATGTGTGTGAATTGATAGAACACTTATATCACAATAAATACACTAGAAACAAAATTGAAATTATATTATTAACAGCCAATAAAATCAGTCCCAGGTTGCCACAAACGGAGCTGTTTAGAAGTAACAGTTTCCTTCCACACCATCCCCATATCGTGCGGATTCCCCCCTGCAATCAGCCAGCAGAACTCAGTCCCTGCACGTGACTGGGGCTCCTCAGCTCAGCCCTGCCACCAGCTCCCCTCAAGCCCTCCCTTGCTGGAGCCACGGAGCCCACGTGGGAGACAGACTCACCGTGGGTAGCTGGCCTGACAGCAGGTGGCCATCTTGGGCCAGCATGTTGGAGACCATGATGGCCGGAAGATCCATAGCCTGGTATGAGTAAGCAGGGAGCAGGCCGTTGGGCGCAAGGCCGTGACACAGCGAGTGGTAGCCGGCTTCGTGGTCGCCCAGGTGCAGGAGGGATGGCTCAGGGAGGTTGGGAGGTGTTATAGGAGGGATCTCATAGTCTTCATTGTTCTCGCTCTGGCTGCTGTAGGTCTGAAAATATCAGAAGGGTAGGGGGTGGGGGTCAGTACCTCAAAACTACGGAACGTAGTCAACAGCATCAATAATGGCAGCCGTGGAAACAGTGACAACCCCTTGGCGAAGAGATGACCCCAATGCAAGTTGGAAAGCCTACTGACCTAACTCGGACTCCCACTCCACTCCTCAAGGAACCTCCCTCTCTGCAGACAAGAGCCTGGATTCCTGGAGCATTGGGCTTCCCTGTAGCTGCTCCTGATCTTCTGGCACATCCGGCCCACTGCCACCTGAGGACCACTCTCCCTCAGCCGCCCACTTTACAGGGAGGGACTTGGTCCAAGGAGGAGAATGGTCAAGCAAGGCAAGCAGAGGAGCTGGGGACTGGAGTGGCCAGATGGAGGCATCATCCCTGGTCCTCTCTTGGTCCTTCTCTTGGTGAGTGGTATAAATGCGAGGCAGACTCACAGCTAAAAGGCCCTTTCCAGTCTCACTGGGTTATTTTCCCCACCCCAGTGAGCTGGCCAGTGACCCCGAGACAAGGCTAGTAGACACAGGGAGCACTAAATGTGCCTTTCACATTGTCATAGCTGTCACGGGTTTTACCATAGACCACGCTGAGCAGGTACCTTGGGCCCTGGCTTATGTGGCACAGGTCTGGGTATACTTTAGTAGGTGGAAGGGAGTGAATTTTTTAAAAATTGTTCAGGGGTTTTAATTTTTTAAATTACTTTTATTCAGTGTGTGTGTGTGTGTGTGTGTGTGTGTGTGTGTGTATGTATGTATGTACTTGTGTGCCATTGTGCACATGTGGAAGTCAGAAGACAGCTTGTGGGGAGTCTTTCCCCTCTGTGGGTTCTGAGTATTGAATTCATGTCATCAGGGTTGGTGGCAAGTGACTTTCACCCCCGAATCATCTTGGTGGCCTCAGATTTTTTTCAAACTCTGCCCTCCATCCATCTACTGAAAGACTCAAATGACCTCACTTTCATCTGCTTAATGTGATAACAACCTCACCTTCTTCTTTTTCTCTATTCTACTTTCTTCCTCCATCCATTCCTTTTTTTTTTTTTTAATTGATAAAGGGTTTATTCTGTGGCTTGAGCTGGCCTTGAACTCTCAGCAGTCCTCCTGTCTCAGTCCCTTGAATGCTGGGATCCCGGGCATGTTAAATACCCTGCATCCCTAGAACAAACCTTGCTTGGCCCTGATCTGTCACTCATTTTGTGCAGTGTTGGACTTGGTTGGTTAGTAATGTTGCATCGGGTTAACGTGCAGGGTTAGCTTCAGTCTCCCCGTGTGCTGCTGCTCACACTGAGGGTGTTCGTCTTCCCTCGCTATACTCTAGAGGTCAGACCCAACAGAAGGCACCGATGGAAACTAGAAGAGAGAGCAGAAGAAACTGCCCATGACCCACCAGAGAGAGATAATGAGATGTCACAGACACAAAAGATAGGCAGATGTCTCGTGGATCCTGTTTTAATGGGCCAGAGGAATGCTGGAAGAGGTACTGGGCAAGGATATTCCAGGAGCGATGAAGGACATCGGAGGTATTTGTGAACAGGAGAAAACGTATGTTCAAAGAAGGAAAGAAAAGTCGGAGCCACAGTAGCACATGGGACTGGGAGGTGGCTCGGTGGCAGAGTGCTTGCTTGCTTGCTCAGCACTTGAGGTCCTGGGCTCTTTCCCCAGAGGGAGGATGGAGGAAGGGAGGACGTGGCTTACTGTTTTGTCTTGCTCTATGAATGCAGCATGAGGTTTAGGCAGACATTCCCTGAAGTCTAGCGCTATGCCTGCTTCTCAGGGACTGATAGATGAAGCCATGAGTATAGTGAGGTTTGGGTAAAGTTTTGACAAAGCAGGGACACTATGGCACATTCCTCAGACACCATATAGGGACCTTACGATGCCCTGGGAAAGAGTGAAAACTGCCTTTTACAGCCATGGTATCCAACATCGCCCCTGCTATTGTGGAGTTCTCTTTATCCCTTGCACGCCCTTCCAGCTGGCCTCGACTAGCCTCTCCCTGGGTGTCAGGGTTCATCCTCCATTCCTGTGGCTCACCTGAACACCACAGCTGGACGTCTCAATAGCCAACAGTCCCTTCCTCTACCTTGCACTTGTGTCCTCTGACACAAACCTGAATCCCCTTCATTCACCTCCTAGTTCCAACAAAACTGCTCCAAAATGTCTTTACAATCTGCCTAGTCCACTACCACCTCCCACGCACGGACAAGGACGACAGCCTCCGCCTGGTCTCCCACAGCCATCTCTTGTCCCTCTACTCCCTCTGGTAGCCAGAACAAGCTCTCAAGAGAATCATCCCACAAAGTCACTCCCACTTCAAATGCTGATAGCTCCCCTGGCTTTATTGTTATTGTTAACATTTTAGTTAGAACAAAAAAAATAGGTCTTGTTATGACATTTTCAGAAAGATGTGTAGTTTCCTGATTCCTTTCCTTCCCTAGCTTAGCCCCTTTCTACATTCATGTGACATATACATGTATATGCATATATATGAGAGAAAACAGGTGATATTTGTTTGAATCTGGATATTTAACACAATGAGCTCAAGTTCCAGTCTTTTCTCTGCAAATGACATCATCACTCTGTCCTTAATGGCTGAGTAAAACTCTGCTATGTATCTATCTATATCACATTTTCCTTGCCCACCATCTAGGCTGCTACAGTACCTTTCCTATTATTGGTAATGCTCCCAGGATGTGTGGCTCTGCTGCCTCAGATCCCCAGGAACCCCACTGCCTTTGGGTTCAAGACCTTAGTCTCAAACATGACCCTGCAAGTCCTCCCACGGCTTGGCCATTGCCCGTTCAGGGCTGCCACACTGGTTGCTCTTGGTAGAATTCCAGATGAAGGGACCTCTCCAAGGGCACAGAACAGGTGCCAGCAGCTCACGGGCTCAGCATCCACATTGGTGGGTTCCTTAACCCACGTGCCACACATGGGTCTGTGCACCGTGCACTGTGTCTGTCTTCAGCTGCACCACCAAGATGGGTTGAGGGCCAGCTGTCTTTAGGTGGAGCCAACCACGGGTATCACAGAACTCCAGAATGCGAGTCCCCTGCCTGCCTTCCTACTCAGAGTCACCTTCTTAGCTGTCCAGTCTATCCTCTGGAAAGACAGCTACCTCCAAACTCCACACCAGGGCACCTTTGCCAGTCTCCCATGGTACTCAGTATCTCCTACAACTATTTGTGGTGCATCTTTGCCTTCAGCTTAGAAACCCATCCCCTAAAGCTCCGGGCTCCATGAAGCCTGGAGTTAAGTCTGTTTTGTTCCTGGTATAGTTTTTAGCACCTACAAAGAACTCAGTTGCATCATAATGAAGGAGCTCACAAAATGGACCAAGCTAGGCTCTAGGTTCAAGCCTCGTCCAGGTTTCCATATCTGTCCCTCCCAGAAAGCCACTGCCCCTCAGGTACTTGTTTCTCCTGCTTTTGAACGCTACCTCTGTCCCTGTCCTCCAGCACCCAGAACTGTTACTGACACAGGAAAGGATGCCAGTGAAACGTCAAATGACCACAGAACTCCATTCTTCTTAATCCAAGGCAAAACCTCAAGGCTCTGGAACACACCCAATCAACCAGAAGCCTTTTATGAAACAAGCACATGTTATATCAAAATATTGAAATAACACAATTATGACACTTCCTCCCCAAAAAAGCAATTAGCACACTTAACAAAATAAGCATGCAAACACACACTTGTCTCTTTGGGGTGTAGTCAGATGCCAAATGCCTGAGCACAAACCAGTTTGTTCTGGGCTGACTTACAACAAGTCCCTACTGTGTGCCTGTCTCAGTTTCTGGCATTTCCACACACTCCCCCTTTAAACATGTCTGTTCCGAAAAGACTGTGTCCATCACCTGTTCTTCAGACAGGGAGGGTGGGGTTCAGAGAGTGGAGAAGGTGTGTCAGTCTCTAACTTAGGCTTTGTGAGCCTGAAGCCAGCATCCTCCCACACTGGGTCACCTCTCCCAGACTCTGCTGTGCAAGAGGCCATCCCCCTCTTAACATGCTACTCTGCTCCTCATTATGGGGGTCTTGAAAATCTAGAGAGCGGCATCAAGGTAGCTAAGAGGCCTAAGAGCTCTGGTACACACAGAAAGGCCGACAGATGTATTTTTCATGTCCCAGATGAAGGAAGGGAAGAGTGTGGGCCTGTTCTAATACCTAGGGCTAGGTATAAGGTCAGAGGAGAGCTGACCAGCCCCTAGAATCTGTCCTGGAATTCTCTTTGTAGACCAGGCTGGCCTAGAATTCAGAGAGATCTACCTGCCTCTCTCCGTCTCCTGAGTGCCGGGATTACAGATGTGTACCACCATGCCTAGCTTGGGAGGAGGGATCTTACGGTCTAGCATTGCATCCAGGCATGGTGGCACATGCCTTTGACCCCAGAACTCAAGGAGGCAGAGGCAGTCAGATCACTGTGAGTTCAAGGCCAGCCTGGTCTACAATGCAAGTCCAGGATGGCCAAGGCTACACAGAGAAACCCTGTCTCAAAAAAAAAAAAAAAAAGATGTCTACTATTGCATTTTATTTTATTATTATTTTATTATTTTTATATAATAGTTTATATTATATTTTATTTTGTATAAGAGTCTCATGTAGCCTTGACTTTACCATATAGCTGAGGGAAACCTTGCATTTCTGATCCTCCCACCTGGCCCTGCCAGGATTACAGGTATGCACCGCCATGCTTTGTTTATGTAGTGCTGGAGTGGAACCAGAGACTCAGGCACAAAGCAAACATTCTATCAACTGAGCTGTACCCCCAAAGCCCAGCTTCTTAAAGCGTGAGTCACAAACCCTTATCTACAAAACACTTGGCAACAGTAAGAAGATTTTGACCATGCAAAAACCAAAAGTTAACTCAGAGTCAAATGCATGACAAATCTTAGATGTTTCTGTCAGCTGATGTCCGTGTTGCACTGTGTGACTCACTGCTGATGACCATGTTGCACCGCGTGACCTCACTGCAGCCTTGGTTCTGAGCACACAATCCATGCATTTTGCACTGTAGACAAACCAGCAACACCAATGAAGGTTACTTAAAACTGCTCCAGATAAAATACAGGACTACTGGGCTGGAGAGATGGCTCAGAGGTTAAGAGCACTGACTGCTCCTCCAGAGGTCCTGAGTTCAATTCCCAGCAACCACATGGGGGGGGGCGGAGCTTACAACAATCTATAATGTGATCTGATGCCCTCTTCTGGCCTGCAGGTATACATGTAGGCAGAACACTGTATATATACTAATAAATAATAAATCTAAAAAAGATTGCAGGACTACTGTGTGCTTTGAATTTTGGCATTCTTATTGTACAGTATCTTCTGCTTCTATAGAAACATATGACTTTTAGAAAAAAGGACTGTTAAATGTTTTTCTACTCTCATTCCACAGTATGTAAGCATCAAAATAGTATACATGAGATTATATTCTGTTGGAAAGGTTAATTACAAATAGTAATTAAGAATTGCTATTTGAATTATTGACTTGGATTTTTAAAAAACGTTCAATGAATTTGGCTTGGGATTAGTGCAGAATTGCTAACAATTTGTTTTATCTTTTGAGGAGGCAAGCGTATAGTTTGGCTCTGACTTCAGTCTATCTTCACTGGGCCTTGTTGCTTTGGGCTTATGGCGAGGGGGGGCATCGTGGTGGAGAATGCACAGTGAATGAAAGTTTCTAACCTCATGGTGCCCGGGAAACAGGGAGCAAGGAAAGAACTGAGAGCCCAGTGTCCTCCTCAAGCGCATGTTCCATGTATGAGTTTCCAACAGTTTCTGAAGTGGCCCTAAGCATACTTCTGCCATTTGTACTGTGTATCTATGTAAAGTGGCATCTTCAGTAAAAAACAACCATCAACTCCTACAAACCCTAAAGACGGTCAGTCAAGAGCCAGGTTTTCCTGTAAAAACAAATACGCTCCCCTATCTCATTAGTATGCAAACTTGCCTTTGTCTTTAATAAGTGCTATTATTAAATGGACTGTTTTAAAATAGATTGTTTAGTGACATACTATCAGTGAATTTGATCTGTACACGCTTTATATACATATATAGATGGGATTCTGAGAAATGTTTCTGTGCATGTCTCAGAATCCAATATGCAAAGGATCACGAATAGAGAGCTCTCAGAAGGCCCGACTCAAAGCATCTCAGGCTCGGGGGGTGAGGGGGCGGTGCGGGGGCGGTGCGGGGGCAGGGGTAGGACATGAAGGCCAGGCTTCTGGGCTGTGGTGAAGCCATCAAGGGAGGGACTAAATCAACATCCAGTCCACCAAATGCTTAGACTAAGCTCTGTCACCACCATGAAATGAAATGACAAGTTCTGAATCACCTTTCTGGAAACATCCTCACAGTCAGAGTCTTGAGGATGAAGCATGGACTCAAGAGACTCTAGACACACACGGAATGGAAAAGCACCACAATGTCTGTCGTTCTAACTTGGTGGCTGTCCAGTAAGGATTGCTAAGATGCAGGTGTAGCTTTAGATTAAGACTGACCCAGAGAAACACTTCAGAGTTCATTAGAAGAGGTCACTGACACCCGAGCATCATTTAGACTGCAAGGCAATTTGAAGCTTAAATGCATTTGTTACAATGACTAAAATTTATGGAGGTATCAGAAACTGTTCAGAAGCCATGAGCACAGTCACAGCATGGTACAATGCCAACTCTGTCTGGTTCCTAAATGTTTTCATTTCAAAGCAAGACTCCGTTTCTATTCGGCATCTTCTCCCTGCTGCCCTGAGCCCCTCAACCGTAGTAGCTGTACACTTATTTTCATGCTGGCTCTGAGAATTTATCTACTCTTGCATTTCTTTTTTAAGTAAATGGAATCTGGGTTTTTGTTTGTTTGATTTTTGTTTTTACTTTGCATTATGCTTTCGAAATTTATCTGCACTCTACTTAAAAGAAAGTTTACCGCTGGGCATGGTGGTGCACACCTGTAATCCCAGCACTCAGGAGGCAGAGGTAGGTGGATCGCTGTGAGTTCGAGGCCAGCCTAGTCTACAAAGTGAGTCCAGGACAGCCAAGGCTATACAGAGAAACCCTGTCTCGAATAAGAAAGAAAGAAAGAAAGAAAGAAAGAAAGAAAGAAAGAAAGAAAGAAAGAAAGAAAGAAAGTTTACACAATGTTCATGTAGCATAGAAGTGTTTTGAGATTGATAACACATATCAGAGCTTTAGTCCTTCTCATGGTTATAAAATATTTCACTATGTGGATTTGCCATGATTTGTTTATTTGTCCACTAATGAGCATTAAATCTCTTTCCATCTTTGGCTACTGTGAATAGGGTAGTCATGAATAAATGTGTTTATGTATTTGTTTGAGTATCTTTTTGAGTTATTTTTCATACATACATACATACATACATACATACATACATACACACATACATAGGAGTCAAACTGTAAGGTCATGTAATCCTGTTTGACTTTTGAGAAATAACCAAGGAACTTCCCACAATGGCTGCATATTTTTAAGGTCTTGCTGAAAATATATGAGGGTTTCCATGTCCCCACATCCTCAGTGCCAAGATTGTTAATGTTTTTGTGATGAACATCCTAGAGGTATGTAGTAGGATCTTCTCGTGGCTTTGGTTTGTGTTTTCCTAAAGACCAAATACATTGACTCTCTTTGTGTTTCTTGGACATCTGAATCCCTAAAGAAGTGCTTTTCAACCTTCCTAAATCTGCAACCCTTTAATACAGTTCGTCATGTTGTGGTGACCGCCACCAGGCATAAAACTATTTTTGTTGCTACTTCATAACTATAATTTTGCTTCTATTATGAGTCATAATGTAAATATCTGATATGTGACCCCTGAGGGTTGTTCAAGCTCCCCAAAGGGGTCGCCGCAACCCACAGGCTGAGACCTGCTGCTGTAGAGACACGTCTGCTCCACTCCTTTGTCCCTATTTCAGGTTGGGTTGTCCGTCTTTCTACCATTCGAATTTAATTTTGATGATGTAAAACCCATCTCTTTTTTGTCGTCCATGTTATGATGTTGCATTCAGGAATCCACAGTCCTGACAGTTGCATCACAGTATGTGCCATGAGATACAGTCCAGCTTCGTTATTTTGCATGTGACTGCTCTTTTGTCCCAACATCATTTGGTGAAAATTGCTCTTTCCATATAAATGGTCCGGTCAACTCTGCCGAAACTCAGTGGCCCGTGGATATATGAGTTTTAACTTTGGACCATCAAGTTTATTCCACTCGTCTATGTGTCATCATGCCAAAACCGTGTTACTTGTGTTTGAAGAAATTAGCAACTGTGAGCCCTGTAACTTGTCCCTCGTTCAAGATTACTGGTGCTATCCAGATTCCTTTGAAACGACATGTGAATTTTCAGATCCGTTTTTTTCCATTTCTGCAATAAAGTTTCACACAACTTGACACAACTAACAGTCACCTTGGAAGGGGGCGGGGTCTCCACTGAGGGACTGCCCAGACCAGGTTAGCCTATGACCATGTCTGTGGGAGGATTGTCTTCATTTGATGGATGTGGGAAGAGCCAGTCCACTGTGGGCGATGTCAGCCCTAGGCTGCGGACCCTATGTTGAAAGGGAAGCAAGCTGAGCACGAGCCAGAGGTGGCAAACCAGTAAGCAGGATTCCTCCTCATCTCCAGCTTCAGTCTCTGCTTGAATCCTGGCCCCAGCTTTCCTCAGCTGTGGGTTATAACCTGGGAATTTAGCCAAATAAACCCTTCCAACTTGCTTTTGGTCCCAGTGTTTACCACAGTGACAAAAATAAAAGCAAACTAGCACCAAAGGTCAGTGGAAATCTGACAGGAACTGCACTAACAGGTAGGATTCTTGGGCATTCGTGTTATCGTCTAATGGCCACACACAGGGCAGCGTTCCCTTCATTGTGCGGGTCCTTAGTTCCCTTCAGAAGTTTTTTTTAAAAATGGCTTTCCATTAACAACTCTTTCACATTCTTGCTTAAATTTATTCCTCTCCTCTTATTACTCTGAGTGCTGTTGTCTGTGGGAAGTCCTCGTAGTTTCTTTTTTGGGTCATTCATTGTTGGTTTATAGAAAACATAATTGATATTTTCATGCTCCTTTCATGTAGCCTGATACCTTCCCAAGTTCATTTATTAACAATCTCTTATAATTTTAAGGGAAGGCAGAAAGTCCATAGCAGGAAAACAAACAAACAAACAAACAAACAACAACAACAAACAAAACACCAGAAGTTGATTAAACGACAGTCTAATCTAGAAGCGAACTAGACGGTGCTCAGTCTTAAAAGCGGCAGCTGTAAGATGAGGCAGCAGCAGCTATAACAGAGCCTCGTAATCTCGGCTGGCCCCTGAGAGATGAAACTCTCTCTTTTGATTTAAACCAAATGATCTAGCAGATAACATTTGCAACAGACATGTTCCAAATAAAATGACAGGAACAGTTAAAATTAAACAGATGTTATCAGGCAAATGAAAAGTAATGTAGCGGAATTAATAGCAAATTAAGGACAAATTCAGAGCAAGACGTAGTAAAGAGACTTAGAGGAAATACTTTTGCTGACAAATGACACAACCTATGAAGAAGTGACAGACATAAACTTTCTTGAACATGAAATTTTCAAGGAGCCTAAAACGTTAAAAGCCATTGGAAGTATAAAACTAAACCGGAACTGGTTGGTACACATTTGAAATCCCAGCAGTCAGGAGGCTGAGGCAGAAGCATTGTGAATTCCAGGCTAGCCTGGGCTATGCAAGAGACCCCCAAACAAACAAACAAAAACAACAACAGGGCAAAAAAAAAAAAAAAACAAAAAAAAACCAAAGTGAAACAATTTAACACATCTCTTCAGGAACAGACAAGTCAAGCAAGAAGAAATGAATAAGGGGGTGGAAAAGATGGATCTGTGTTAAAGACACTTGATAATCTTGCAGAAGACCCAGATTAGGGTTTCAGCATCCACATGGGGGCTCACAATCACCCCTAACCACCGGTTCCTGGGAAACCAACACCCTCCTCTGACTACAGTTATAAAACTAACACCTTAATAAAGCCTGATGTATGAACAGTGGGAAATATATACCCTTTACTTGAATAACTTTATTGGAAGATAGGAAAGGCAAGACGAATGGATTCAGCACTCAGTTAAAGAAGGTAGAAACAGAAAAGCTAAATCGGTAGGTAAAAGAAAAATGAAATCGAGACCCCATCTTAGATAAGAAATATATGATAGAGTTAGTCTCCTAAGAAAATCTAATTAAAAAAAAAAAACTAAACTAAGCTAACAAGGGGCTGAAGAGACAGCTCAGTGTATTAGGTGCTTGCTGCACAGCATGACGACCTGAGTTCAGATCCACAGCGTCCATGCGAAAAGTTGGCCGTGGCTACATGCACATGCAGCCAGATGGGTTGGGGTCAGTGAAGATAGGAGGGTTGCTAAACCAAACACTGCATATGCATCATCTGCAGATGGATAGCTGGACTGAACCAGTATCTTGGCTGTTGCAAACAGACATGCAGGGCTCTCTGTGGGATGCTGGCTTAGTCTCCCCTTCAGGTATACATAGGTATTTTATTTTACTTTCTGTTGTTGTATCTTGGGGGAGAAAAAGAGTTGATTTCAGCTTACAAGTTACAGCCCATCACTGAAGGAAGTCAAGACAGGACTCAAGCAGGAATTTGAAGCAGGAACGATGGAGGAATGCTGCTTTCTGGCTTGCTCAGGCTCAGTTCAGCTTAGCTTTCTTATCCAGCCAAGGGAATGGTGCCTCCAATAGCAGGTTGGACCTTCCTACATCAATTAGCAATTAAAACCGTTCCCCACAGACATACCCATGGATCAATCTGGTCTGGCCCATCCCTTCACCGAGACCTCCTTCTCAGGCAGCTCGAGGCTGTGCCAAGTTGACAGTTAAAGCTCACCCAATCAACAGAGTAACGTTTAATGGTGTTCTCTTTCTCTCTAAACATGTCCTGGATTAGACATTAAGTTCATATGACCACCTGCCACCCAGTCGCTTTACCAAGAAAACCCTGCACCCTGTAAGTGGCCCTCAGCTGAAATGATAACATAATTCGCCATTTCTGGGTGTTTTTCCAAGGAAATGTTCTAACCCAAACTCCATCAACCTGGGGTGGTAATCCCAACCCTGAACCATCTTACCATGCATGCAGGGGGCTTAAGAACTCTGCAGGGAATGAAACATGGCTGTGTCAAGTCCATAATGCCTAATTCGGGTTAATCCTCTTTGATAAGAGCCCTGCATCACCCACCCCAGAGATGCTTAATAGAATCTTTCTGATTCTTGTCTCACAGCACATCAGACATGGAGCTCTGAGCCACTTCTGACAGTCAGAACGATTATGCCTCCGGGTTGGCCTGCCACCTCACCTTTCTGCACTTAAAATGCTTCTTGACAGATAGATAGATAGATAGATAGATAGATAGATAGATAGATAGATAGATAGATAGACAGACAGACAAATGATAGACAGATAGACCGATGATAGATAGATAGATAGATAGATAGATAGATAGATAGATAGATAGATATGATAGCTAGACAGACAGACAGACAGACAGACAAGCCTGAATCAAACATTAACCAAATGAGAGCAGGAAAGCTGTACTATGCAAACCAACACGGAGTTTGCATGAGGTGGTGAGGGACATGGCACCTTGTTAACCCTTTGTTCACGGACAGAACCTCACTCAGAGTTGAGCAGGACCACCCAGAGGAGTGTGTCCAACATCCTCAGACACTGTCAGCCATAGCTGTTTCATGGCTGTGCCTGGTCCTGGAGCGCTTGAGTTGAAAAAGACAGAAACAGGACGTGAGCCTTGTTTATTGTGCTCTGCATAGAAAGGAGTGTGACAGCACCATGAGCTCGAGCTCACGAAATGGCCAGACTCAAAGACTAACAGGGGGCTTCCTGAGTGATTTACCTTGGGGAAGGAAAGACCCCTGGGAAAGTGGGGCGTTGGTGGTAGGGTTTGGGCTTTTTGTAGGGAAGATGTAGTTACAGAAGAACTCAAGATGACCTGGGTAATCTGAGGGCCCCAGCACCTCAGTGAGACAAAGCAGCCTGAGGAGGAAGCTGCCATGCTACAAAGGAGGACTTTCACTTCCACGGTCAGGGACAGAACTGCTTGTTCATGTATCTGTTTGCATAGCATTATTTCAACTTTCATTTTTTACGTGTGCTTGTAAGTATGTATGTGCATCTGTGTGTTCAGTGTCTGCAAAGGCCAGAAGAGGGCACTGGATTCTCTGAGGTGGAATCACACAAGTATATGAGCTGGAAATTGAAGCTGGGTCCGCTGATACGGCAGCTAGTGTAAACACTAGAAAACACTGAGCCATTTCTACAGTTCCTAGCTGTTTGAATAACATTTTTATAACCACATGTCCACCTGTCTCTTGGCACTTTTACTTGGGCGTCCTAGAAGAGGCCTCAGCAAACTTTCTGCAAAGGTAGGTCCAGCTAATAAATATTCGAAACAACTATTCAACTTTGTTATTGTAGCTTGAAAACAGCCATAATTGATATTGAAAGTAAAGAGTATGGTTGCGTTCCAACAAAGCTTTATTTACAGAAGGCAGGTGGAAAGGAAGATCTGGCCCACGGGCCATGGTTTACCCACCTGTGATCTAACCAATAAGGAAAGCCAATATATCAATAATTGAGGTCCTTCCAGTCCTTGTCCCAACTGAGTGTGTTCCCTTCTCACTGTTTCTCTACTTGATGGCTCATGCCAGAACCTGAGAGTGGGGCTCAACCTTGCCCCCCTTCTCCCCTTTCATCTTCTACTTTCCACTCTACCTACTCCAATGAGCTTCAATGTCCTGCAGCCTCTACATGTCACTGTGTCACAAGCCCTCCCACTATACTCCATCTGCTAGTGACCACCCTGGGTCAAACAGTCACCTCACCGTTTCCCCAGGACGTCTGTAATCAGCTCCTCAATGGCTTTCCACCTACCCTCATACCTTCTTGTCCCTCCCCACCTCACCCCCAGCAGCCCAGTCAACAGATTATAAATCCAATCACCCTACTCCCAGTAGCTGACTTCTCTTTCACATTCATGATATCGGGTGAAACACACCAGGTAGCCGTCAAGATCCCAAGCAAACTGCTCTCCAACCTCCACTTCCTATAAACCCTTCATCGCCATGGACTAGCACTGATGGCAGCTGACACACCAGGTGCCTTCCCTTTCTGTTACCTTGCTCAAGAATTGTGTCTGCATGGCTGGCTCCTCGTCTTCCTGTAGATGAGAAGCCCAAGATCAGCTCCGCATTGGGACTTTCCTTGGCTACAGCAAAAAGTTACAGGTCTTCCCTTCCCTCGCAGCACTCCTTCCTTCATAATGTTTCTTACCCTCTGAGGGTTTTTCCAGATCACTTTTGTGTCTCTTATACTTAAGAGAAGAGTCTGGGAGGGCTGGAGCCATGTCTGTTTGCTCCATGTTCAGCTTTCGGGACCCAGAGCAGTGTTTGGCACTTAGGAGAAATCAAGAATCTATGTAGAGTGTATGCGAAGCTGGTCACTGAGACTGCCTGACTCCCTGTGTAACCTCGCCTGACCCTCACACCTTCCTTCACCACGAGCAAAGGCGCTTTCCTTCATTAGTGTGAGTCTGTAGTGCAGCTAGAAGGCCTTGAGACATCTGCCCGCTCCAGCCTGCTCATATGTCAGGACGTGTACTGGCTAAACTGATCAGTGACAAGATAAGGCTGCAGCTGTGAACAGGTCAGAGGACAACCTCGGGCATCTGCCTTTGCCTTCTGCATTTGCCACTCTGTGCTCCGGGCTGGCTGTTGCCCACCAGCTGAGAGAGGCATGTCGGACTGCTCAGGGCTGCATCTCAGCAGCTGCTCTACCGCCCGACACATGGTAGACACTTAGTCGGCATGCTTTTTTGTTTTGTTTTGTGGGGACAGGATCTCACTATGTAGCTTTGGCTGGCCTGAACTCACTACGTAGATCAGGTTGACCTTGAAGTCACAGAAATCTGCCTGCCTCTGCCCCCTGAGTGCCAGGTAGGATTAAAGATGTACCACCCTGATCAGCATCAGCAAGTTTTTGAGTGGAGACATGTACGATTGAGGACCAGGGATCCACGGTCCCTGGCCCAGCTGTGTGCTCCCTTCCCAACGAGTTCTTAGAAGTCAGCCAAGCTGGGAAACAGCTTTGCCCTGACAGGAGCTGCAGAGAATTCTAAGTTGGCCCTGGGTATCTCTTGTCCCTGGGCATCTTCAAAATCACCTTTTCAGGAGGTATCAAGTCCCAGAGGTGATCCCAAAAGGCTCTATGACCTTGGCCAAGTCACTGCCCCTTTCTGGGCCTCACCAATACTGCCTATAAATAGAGGGGACTGACTTGGGGGTTTTAACACAGACTTCATCCTGCCCCTGGGCCTAGCTTGCAGGTATGCAGGCAGACCTGGGCAGAGCTGCTTTTGAAAGCATTTAAAACTGTTGAGTAGGCTTTCTGGCCCTTTCTGTGCTAAAATAGCTTCTGGGGGAAAGTCTATTATGTCTCTTTGCAGGTATTTTTTTTTTTTCCTTTTCCATCCCTGCCTTTTGGAAACCACAGAAGTAGATTTACCTTTTAAAATGTGCCTAGCCAGCACCAGAGCAAAGCTGCAGAAGTTCTCAGAGCATAATGGCTCTTGCATGTACCCCAAGAGCAGCTGAGCACTGCAGATACAAACTGTAGGTTACCCAAGGAGTGCTCAGATTCTACAAGGTCTTCAGATTAAGGTCCCAGCACTGTTCTAGCATCGAGGGGGCTTGGACCAGATAATATAACCTCCCTGTGACACCAGCCACAGGACCTCCAATGTGTCTCCCTGGCTCCTCTGCTTAGGCCACTAGCCCTTGGCCCTTCCCCACTCCTCCTCCAGGTGATGCTTGCTCATTGACAGGGTCATCGCTGCACTCCGCTGCCTTGCCAGAGTGGGTTCCTCTGAATAGAATGGATAAAGGCCTCCCCCTCCTCCTCCTCCTCCTGTAGCCGGGACCCCTTGCTCCTGCTGCAAGGCCCTCACTCTGGGGCTACAGCCTGGAGCTCATCCACGGCCTTGAGACTTACTGAGCACACACCCTGGAGCCAGGCTGGTGCTGGGAGTTGTGGTGTGGCTCTTGGAAGAGGTGATGCAGCCCTGAGGTTCACATCACTTCTCTACAGCTTCGTTCAAAATGCAGTGGTCCAAGTACCATGTGTGCAGGGACTCAGCTCTGGGTCATTTTCACACGTGAGCATTCGCAGTACGCATTTATACAGCATGTACCACGTGTGCAGGGACCCAGCTCTGGGTCATTTTCATATGTGAACGTTATCATCCATGCAGTGGGTGCTGTCACCCAAGCCAAAGAACAACCTTTGAGATAAGAACCTTGTCCCAAACCCAACACAGACAGACTGGAGCCAGGGACCAGCCTTACAGTCTAGCTCAGGGGAACTGTCTGTGGAAACAGCCCTCAAAGGGACTTGGAGATGATTCTCCCTTCCCACCAGCACCCTCTCACTAGCTCATAGCCCCAACTGCCACATTAAACTTCCCTAGAGACCTTAAGCCTAAGGCACCCAGCTAAGCCACCCCGAAACCCTAATCGGGTGGGGCGAGATGTGTGCTGGTTTGTTTTTTTTTTTAATCTGGCTTGTGTGCTTGCCTTCTCTTTTAAAGTATCATTAATTTTTTTCCTTCTGCATGCCCCGCTGCTTGTGCTGTGCATGCACGCATGTATTCATGTTCATATGTGTATAACAGCATCCCCCTGTGGTGCCAGGAAATCACCCACAGTGTATCTTTCACTGTATCCAGTGAGGGAGGCTCTCTCAATCAAGCCCAGAGCTCATCAATATAGCTTATCTTACCAGCCTGCTGCTCCTGGGCATCCCTAGTCTGTCTCTACCTTCTGGGGCTGGAATTATAGATGGGGCATTAGTGCCCACCCAGCAGTTGTGTGGGTTCTGGGGACCTGAACCCCAGTCCTTTTGCTTGCATGTTAACCACTGAGCCATCTCTCCAGCCCTGTTTTGGTGAGAGTGTGCAGTACCGGAGGCTCACGACTGACACTTGGCAAGCCTGCCCAGACGTAGCTCCAGCCTTCTTTACCCCCCCCCTTTTTTTTCTCTTGAGACAAGCTCTCGTTTAACTGCCCTAGAGCTTGTACTCATAATGACTATGCACTTCTGCCTCTTTATGAACAGAGAACTTAGGCCTCCTTGTGGATGCTCCTGTGCTTCCATGCCATGTCTTCCATTTTAACTGCCCCACAGTGTGGGCCTGTTCCAACCCAAGCTAGGCACCCCTGAGCACAGGCTCCCTCCCTGCCTAACCCTGGGGCAGGCAGTACTCCCCTAACCCCTCTGTTTCTTGGTCAGTGCTGCACACATACAATGAATGACCCTGGAGGTGGGTGGAGTTGACAAGCTCTGGGATGCTGTAGGTCCCTGCACACTGGAGGCACCATGGCCCGAGGCATCAACAGCATAGACTTTGCCACGGACAGATGAGGGTTCAAAGTCTAGCTCTGCCACAGTCTGGCTGGAGAGTCCTTGGCCTCACAGAGGAAGAGACAGTTCCTTGGAGTCACAGAATAAATTGCAGCTAACTTAGAAGCAAGCTAGGTGTGGCGGTGCACGCCTGTGACCCTGGCACTTGGGAGATGGAGGCAGGGGAATCGGTCTTAACTACATAATGAGCTTGAGGCTTCACTTGGGCTTCATTAGGCCACGTCAAAAGAAAGGAAGGAGTGAAAGCAAGAAGAAAGGGAGGGAGGGAGGGAAGGAGGAAGGGTGAGTGGGTGAGCAACTGCTCTGAAACTAGAGCCAAACCCACCATCCAGGGTGTTGAGTCTGGACACACTGGCATGTACCCGCCACTACACGTGGCATGTCTACTGATATGCAAATCCTTTCACAAGCCCACTCGTGGAAAAAAGTCTAGGTGGACACCTGCGGGAGTTGCACACTCACTCACTCACTTGCTCACTCCCTCCCTCCCTCCCTCCCTCACTCACTCACCAGGCTCAGCTCTTCCTAGAGACCATGTCCCCAGAAACCCGCAGGTTAGAAGGGAGGCCATCATTGAACTGTAAGGGCAAAATTAATGCCATATTCTATATATAACGTATATCCTGCAACTAATGTCGAGGTCTGTGAACATTCTGTGAGAACTTGTCCTCCAGGTGACTTCACTTCTTCCTGCATTCCAGGAATGACCATGCACTGTGATAAACTAGACCTGCCAGCAGTCTCCAGAAACTCCACCGGAGTGAATTAGATACAATTAACTCCCAATGATCCTCTAAGATAAAACAACTTCCCTGGAGACTCAGTCTCCACCCGACCTGCCAAAAGGTTGACATTCCTGTGACCCATAACCTCCCTGAAGATCCAGCCTCCACCCAAGCTGCCTAAAGGTCGACATTCCTGTGACCCACAATCCCCGCTTCCCTTTATAAACCCATTGTCCTTGAAGCTCTGGGTCACAATTGTGATCCAAGGCTGGAGCCCATAATACAGGACCCTGTGTATGTTGCATCGGTATCGAGTCCTAGTGGTCATTTTGGGAGTCTTGCGATCTGAATAATCTCAGTATTACACTGGGTGATCTCGGTATTACAGAACAAGTAAAAATAAGAATCTCAACCCTGTGTGTATGTTCTTGTTTTTGTTTTTCGAGACAGGATTTCTCTGTGTAGCCTTGGCTGTCCTAGACTCATTTTGTAGACCAGGCTGGCCTCAAACTCACAGCGATCCGCCTGCCTCTGCCTCCCGAGTGCTGGGATTAAAGGCGTGCGCCATCACGCCCGGCTAACCATGTGTGTATGAAACACATGTGAATAAGCTCTGCTCACAACAGGCTGGAACACGTGTGACTATGGCCTCCATTTCTCTGAAGAAACCGAGGTAGTGAGCGGTAGGAGTAACTGTCCTGTGCAGAGCTGCTTGTGAATGACCATGTCTGTGCGTGTGCTTATGCACAAATATGTGTGCATGTATGTGTACGTGTATGTGGGGGGGGTAGGGAGTAATCCTGGCCTGGAGAAACTGCCACAGACATCTTCAAATATTCTATCAGCCAGGTCTTTTAGGTCTATAGAAGCCAAACCCCACCACACCTGTGTACAAACTGAGAGACATCTGTGATCTGAACACTCCCTAAAACTGTGTTCATAAAGATAGAAGTACATGGGCTGGAGAGATGGCTCAGCGGTTAAGAACACTGACTGCTCTTCCAGAGGTCCTGAGTTCAATTCCCAGCAACTACATGGTGGCTTACAACCATCTACAATGAGATCTGGTGCCTTCTTCTGGTGTGCAGGCAGAACAATGTCTATGTAATAAATAAATAAATAAATCTTTTAAAAAAAAAAAAAACCAAAGATGGAAATACAGGTCATAGCCAGCACTGCCAGGCAGATGTGAGGAAGCCTCTGTCTTCTGCTTCCCGGAGGCAAGCCATTGTTGGAGCCATGTCAGACCTCACAGTCCATCCGGTGGCTGAAGGAAATTTTCCTTCCCAGGAAGTTAAGCAAACTGTATGGGGTGAGTCCAGCCTGGCTCCCAGTGGAACATATTCGCCAAGATATAACTGGACAAATGGCCAAGGCTAGCCCAGTCATGGCCAGGCTCTATGCGTAGAGACACCTGAATAAAACCTTGTCCTGAAGGGCAGTTTCTCTTCAGAGTATCTCTTCTCACACCTCTCGATAAAGACCCTGAAGCACCCTGGCAGCTTGGCAGTGAGGTGGGAGCTACTGAACAGTTACACTGAAGTATTTATTTCCTACCTCAGACAGAGCTTTACCATGTGTTTGTCATAAGTTCTTCTCTTCCAGATGACCATGACTGTGAAGTGGACATCACTGACACCTGATTCCAGGAAAGTAGTGTGTGGCATCCTCTGTAGGCATTCCACAGGGGCTTGTGTGCCCAAATTCAGAAAACCCAATAGATGGCAAAGGCTGTGGAAATGGCTCTGTGGCTAAATGCTCCTGCCGCACAAGCTGGCAACTTGAGTTCAGATCCCCAGATCCCAGGTAAATGCACAGGTGTCTGTCTGTCATCACAGCATGCCATCCTCTTAGGGAGACAGGATACAGGCATGAACTCCAGAAGCCTGGCAGTCAGTGAGCCTGGTTACACAGAGGCAGAGAGATCTTGTCTCATACAAGATGAAGAGACAAGGACTGAGAGGTGTCCTCCGGCCACTGCCACAAAGGCACTGTGACACTCACATGACCTCTCACACACACACAAATATAAATAAACCACATGGATGCGTCACCGTCACTGGCATCCTCTTGGACAGGACCACAGAAGCATCCAAAAAACAAATGACCGAAAGTGAGTCTTTCAGAGGAACCCAAGAAGAATGCTACCCCATGTTTCACGTGCTAATCAAGAAAATGCAATTTGGCATATTTACTAATATGTGATCTAGCAAAATAATAAACACACTGGCATGAATACAAATACTTGACGGTGTGTTTTCTTCCTGTCGACAGACAGGAGACCAATAGGAAAGTGAACAAGTCACCAGCAACCAGCTCAACAAAACTTCACAAAGCGTATGTATATGTACAAACAGCTGAAGAGAAGAAAGAGAGCCTCCTGGCAACCCTGCCTCCAGACCCTCAAAATCCCTTTGCCCTAACCAACCCTCTAAGGCAGTGCTTCTCAACCTGTGGATCACGACCCCCTTGTGAGAGGGATAGAGTTGGTGACCTTTTCTTTTTCTTTTATTTTATTTTAATATTTATTTTTTATTTATTTATTTTTTTGGTGACCTTTTCATATCGATCTCCTAAGACCATTGAAAAGCACAGATATTTACATTGCGACCCAAGACATTAGGAAAATTACAGTTACGAAGTAGCAATGAAAATAATATTATGGTTGATGGTCACCAGGACACGAGGGACTGTATTAAAGGGTCGTAGCATTAGGGAGGTTGAGAACCAGTGGTCTAAAGAGAACCGGAGCTCACCTTTCCAGCACCCTGGATAAGTTCACGTCTGTTTTGTTGACTGACTCCTTTTCCCCAATGCGTTTGTGAGAGTCACCGCACATGACTGCACCAGTCTTGTCACTGCTGCCTAGTGTGCCCCTGGGCAAGGCTAGTGTCCAGTCAAGTATCTAGCCTACCCTTGGTAGATGTTTGGATTCTTGCCAGTTTTGTGCTTTGATTTTTTTTTAATTGTTATTTTTAAAATATCCTGCCCTGAGGCTCTCAGAGCTGAGCTTCTCTGTTTACCTCAAACATACGCGTCAACCCCTCTGTCGCTGTGCCACAGTCCTAGCGGAAACATTCGTTCTCTTACCTCGTTCACTGCTTCTCGTGTTTAAACTGCAAATTAGCTTTATCCAAAGAGATGGCCAGTTACCCTGCACTGCTATGTGGGTTTCTTAACTACTCTACAAGTTAGGTATTAAAGCTTCCGTTTTACAGAGGTGGGAACTGAGACCAAGAAAAGTCCAGGAATCTGGTCAATGTCACAGGAGCAGAACAGGGAAACCACAGAGGAATACAAAGGATAGACTAGCCATCAGCCTTCACCCTCACTGGGGGATTGTCAGGAGGGAAACACCAGGCCCCGCTGAGGCACAACCTCACTCCCGGGCTCTTCTTCCCATCAAAGCCTCAGGCAGAACAGGTGTGTGTGTGTGTGTGTGTGTGTGTGTGTGTGTAGGGGGGAGGGCATCGTGAGTTGTGAGCCAGGCACCTAGGAGACCAGGCTGACTCCACCAGCCAAGGTCAGGGGCATCCTTTACTAGTTTTGTGACTTTTCTAGGGGTTTTCTTGGTACATTTAAAGGCAAGATAATTTCACTAGCATCTTTCTAGTTTCGTGAGTTTCACTGAATAAGTCAGCTGAGTGGAATTCGTTGGCTCATCTTTCTGAGACTACATCTGACACCTGAGCCGGACACATTCGGGGCAGATGCAACCTCAGTTTTTCCTTCCACAGGGATGGGAACCTTACTAACATTTCCCTCTAACTGCCCTTTGCCGTGTACCAGACGCCTGGGTATCAATGCATCCTATTTACTCTTAAATGCATCCCTCTGAGGGACGTCTAAAGATGCAGCTGAGTCTTGGAAAAGCTGGTTAATCTTTCCAAACCCACAGTTTTCACGTTAGCTCCCCGATTAGCCCATCTCACTGACAACATTTCCTTATTGTAACCTCAGTTGACTGACAACAGTCTCAAAGCCGCTGGACGCATCTCCAGGTGCCTTCTGAACGGGTGTGACCTGAGCGAGGTGGAGAAGGACACTCACCAGCAGTGTGGACAGACATGGTCCTTCCTCAGCATTCCTAGGCAAGTGGCAGAGGAGGAAAACCTCCAGGTGACGAGAGATACCCTGGGAGGGTCCTCCGAGGTGTCGCTGGACGCCCCACTCATGGATGTTGAAGACTAGAGCCCAGAGAGGGCAGATGACCCACCCCAGGGCACAGAGTGAGCGAGGCTTAGAGCCCAGTGCTATTCTAGGTGGGCCCCTACATGCGGTCATGTTTCTCTTGCTCCCACACAGCAAGGAACAAATGTGTAAAGCCAGGGCCACTCTGACTCTCCCCCCCAGTGAAAAGCTAGGTCCTACGGGGAATAGTCATTTTGAGATGGGCTGGGGGAGAGGGAGGTACTCCCATTTTTATGAAAACGCTTGAAATTACATTTCCAACCCACTAGCAGCCCCTCCCCCCTCAGCACCGTCACTGTTTCCACCACAGTTGGAAAGAGCGAATGCTTCCCGGGATTCAATTTCCCTCGTAATGGTCGGAAGGAAACAAACTATAGGCTGTAAACACTGACTACATTGTATGAGAAATAGCTTTATGATGGGGAGCCACGATGAATATAGCCTAAGTCCCCCCCACACTAAAAACCTGTCCCCTAATGTCTCCTATCTGAACATCTCACAGGCAGGAATCCATGACTTTAAAAGACTTGTATTTTTAGCCGCCAGAATGCGAAATGAAGGTGGGAGGGACATAAGACTCCCTCTCCCGGCAGGTCTCTCAATGAATCCCAGAGACTCATGCATTTTTTCCCCCTGAGCCTGGGCTTCAGAGGGTGTGTGCACGCCAGCTCCCCGGGACATACACTCCATTTTCTCCCCATACATAGGGTGGGGCTTTATCTCCTCCCTGCATTTTACTCTCCAGCTGGGAAATGACATTCAATTTCATCAGATCCGAAGCAAATCTATGGAATTGAAGCCTTTTCCTTTCAGGCCCCTCATATTTATTCAGAATTTATGAATCATGTTCCAATAACACAGCCGTAATTATTTTTAAAGTGTGATGCTTGTGGCTTCAACAGGAAACGGTTGCAAAAGGCCTTTTCGCTCTTTGATTGTTTGTAATCTCAGGCGTAATCGCTGCCGTTGCCTTCTCTGAACCGCAGCGGGTGAAACACAATTTCATTTTAATCTTCACCCCAGTTTTAATTAAAGCAATAAAAGCCATGTCATCTTTGCCCTTTGCAATGTACACAGACCCGGAAGCCAAAGTGACTAAGCGCAGAGCCTCAGATTTCAACCCTGGCGGGAGGGTCTCCTATCCACCCGTGCTTGCGTTTGCTGAGAAGTGGTTTTGCTTCACAAAGCCTCAGTCGCCTAGGCTCCCTTCCTCGCCTGCTGGATGGGGACAACTGTGCCTAAGCAACAAAGGCATCTGTGTGTGGAATAAAGGAGCCCTCTGACTCCAGTGCCTAAACCCATCAATTTTCAAAACTATGGCACCAACCAAGGACAATATGTGCAGTGAGCATCAAACCCCTACCCAGATCTAGCTGAGGGACAGGACATTCTCCACAGCTAAGGGGAGCCTGGGGACTGACTTTCACACGAACTCTGGTGCCCCATATTTGACCATGTCCCCTGGATGGGGAGGCCCGAGGGCACTCAGAGGAAGGATAGTAGGCTACCAAGAAAAAACTTGATACCCTATGAGCATATACAGGGGGAGGAGGTTCCCCTCAGTCACAGTCATAGGGGAGGGGAATAGGGTGAAAGCGAGAAGGAGGGAGGAATGGGAGGATACACAGAATGGGATAACAATTGAGATGTGATGTGAATGAATGAATAAAAAATTATAATGCAAAAAAATTATTATTTTGTGTGTGTGTGTGAATACTTTGTCTTCATGTGTATCTTTACACCACATGCATCCCTGGTGTCCTCTTCCTAAGAAGACAAGGACATCAAATCCCCTGCAACTGGAGTTACAGATAGCTGTGAGCCACCCTGTGGGTTCTGGGACTTGAACCAGCGGTTCTCTGCAAGAGCAAAAAGGGCTTTTTAACTGCTGAGACATTTTTCTAGCCCATTTTCTTGTGGGTTAAATCCAACCCTCTTTTCTGATTATTAGTGGGGAAATTGAAGCTCAGCAACACACCAGCAAAGGTAAAAGGAGCTGCATGAGACAAAAACTTAAGAAGATCGGAACGTCTGCCTTTTTCCCATTCTGGGCATCCTACACTGCCCCCTACTGGAAGGAGGCTTCCAATCCAAAGCCACAAGGACCAGTCTACACTTCCTGCTACAGTGTGTAAAATGTGTCCTCCCACAAGATCTCTGAGGGAATGTGTTATCAAGCCTTGGGACTTGTCTTCAGCCTGCTGGGTGAGTATGACAGCTTTAGTCTCTCCCTTGTACGTTTCCTTTCGGTAAATTATTGGCTCAGGTCTCCTTCCCTTCTCACCCCTGTGGTTCTAAACTGATTTCTCGTAAGCCTTGATACATTAAGGAAGTTGGTCCTTCAACTACGTTGTGAGCTGAAAGTATTCTTGCCCAGCTCACACTGCCTCTTCACTCTGGTGTTCTGGTATTGCAAACATCATTTCATGTAAGTTTGTGGCCTAGTTTCTAAACCTTTTCCTCAAAAGCTTCCAGGAGGAGTGTCTCCCTGCTCCGAACCGCAATGCGTACTAACGGCGATTTTATTGGTTCACTTATAATTTCTCTCAGCCCATTTCGATCTCTAATTGATTTCAAATTTGCCTTTAATTTTTTTTTTTTTTTTTTTTTGAGACAGGTTAGTGTAGCCCAGGCTGACCTTCAACTTGCTATGCAGCTGAATACGGCCTTGAACTTGTAATCCTCTTACCTCACAGAGTTCTGTGACTGTTTTAATTCGATCATTTCTGGACAGAAAAGGGGCTGTGGATCCAGCACCATGTTCCCTAACCACTGCCCCCCCAGCACCATGTTCTCTAACCACTGCCCCCCCAGCACCATGTTCCCTAACCACTGCCCCCCAGCACCATGTTCCCTAACCACTGCCCCCCAGCACCATGTTCCCTAACCACTGCTTCCCGCCAATGCTCTGCACATGGTTTCTAAGGCTTTATGGAAGGACACAGAAAGTGTCAAAACAAAAGTAGGGGTGGGAGAACCATTATTAGGCTCTCTACACATCTCTCTTTTCATAAGTTTCATTTACTGCACACACACACACACACACACACACACACACACACACACACACACACACACACCAGGCTTTGATCCACAGGCTGAGAACCCACAGTTTACATGATGGCTCCAAACTTGACAGCCGTCTAACTGCTTTTAAATGAGCCTCTCAAATGTCAAACGCAAGTCCAATCTCCCGAAGCCTGTCTGCCCCAACACAGAAGACAGCACAGCCGTGCCTGAGCCTGAGAGTCGTCCATCTCTCTTCCTCCCTTCTTTCTCTAAATCTCTTAGCCTGATTTCCAAAATCACATCTCAGGCCATCCGCTTGACGTCACTTCCTGTGTGTCTACTGCAGTCTAGGATTCTTCACCTGCCTAAGCCAGGTCCCCCTGAGTCCACTCATGCTATTGGGAGCTTTGGCAAACCTCCTGTCATCAATCTCAATCTAGTTACCTCTCCAGTCTCTCTCCCTCCCTAACACACACACACACAATTTTTTTTTTTTTTTTTTTTTTTTTAGGAAAAATCAAGAGAACTTTCAAGTCAATCTTATTTACAGCCATAAAACTGGGAAACTACACACAGCCAGGAAAACACCACAAGACACTAACATTTGCAGTACCTGGAAGCGACAGACATTTGCTGGGCAAAGATAACTAGGGGATTCCCATAAAGGAAGCGGTGTTCGTGTTGATGCAGAATTGACCAGACGCTCATCTTGTGCGGCCAGAATATTATTAATGGGAACAAAACAATAGAAATAAAGCCATTGCTGTTTTCTCTGAACACTGGTGGTTGGCACGGGCTCTTAGTTTAGATTTGCCCTAAGGAACGTGAGATGAGACTCGTCTGAGACACTCAGCGTAGGAAGGAGTATGGAGTTCGGGGAATGAGAAAGGGGGGAGGTGGGTGGAAAGAGGGGAGGGAATGGGGTTGTGATTGGGATGAACAAAGAAATAAGTTAATGGGGGAAAAAAGAGGGTAGGATGCAGCCTGGCCCAGGATGCCGCCCCCATGCAGGTTACACTGGGGGGTGGGAGTGGGGGGGGGGGTCCTGTAGAGCGAGTTATCCTTCGGAAACATGAGTTTGGCTTTCTGACTCCCCCACCTCCTCCCAGGACCTGGTACCCACTTGTCAGAGGCCACACTTCTAGCTAAGTTAGCAGTCAGCACCCTCAGCAGCTGGACCTGGGTACTGTTGAAGAGCCCCTAATTCACTGCCAACAGAACCCACATCCCCGCCTTTTACTTCTCCCAGGATCCCAAGAGGCAGGTGTCACTCTTCCTGTCAGTAGGAAGCTAGCATCACTGTCACGGAGACATCCGGCCCATACTGGGCACAGAAGAGCTAGGAACACGGGTCCAGGTCTATAGGGGGCTCAAGTCTTTCCCAGGTAGGCAGACACCCCTTCTTCTTGAACATTGCAACCGGGACAAGATGGATCCCTGCAGCTCAGGGTCTGCTCGCAGACAGGAGGGAACCGATCTCTGCTTGAAACATCCTTGAAGCTGCTGTTTGCTAGAGTCATAAAGTGCCCAGTGAACCCTGCTGCTTGGGTGAACGTGGGATGTTAAACGTATTTATGAGTTATATATATATACCTTTTGGTCTCTGAGACCTTCATTTTCCCATGATCATATGAGTCCTACGTTATGAAAGTGTGTGTGTGTGTGTGTGTGTGTGTGTGTGTGTGTGTGTGTGTGTATTCAAATACAGACTCCAGGGAAAAGAGAGAAATTCCTAGCTGTCACTTGCCATTAAAGGCCAGGGGCCAACATCACAAAGAGCCTGGGTCAATTCATTAACACGACCAGCATGAACTTCATATTCTGTTTTTCACACGGCTGTTTGCAAAGGGGCTACAGCATTTTGCAGTTCCTCCCTTTTCAAGAGCTAGCACCTAGTTCCCGTTGCTTGAATCTCTGCTTGGCCTGTGCTTGGCTTTGGCCAACGGAAGGAGCTAGAAGCACTCATAGACCAGTTCCATGTCTAGGCCTCAAGAGGTCTGGCAGCTTTTGGTCTTGCTGCCCTGAAAAGCTGTCCCCTACCTTGTGAACAGCATCGGGCTAGCCAGCGATGGGGGGGGGGGGGGGGAAGGTGTCAGGAGGGAGGGATGAGAGCTCCTGCGGAGCAGAAGCAAAACTCCACTAGCAACTAGCAAGAGGCTCTTCCATCTCTTCCTGTTGCCGCTCCAGAAAAGCCGCCCAGCTGAGCCCAATCAGACAAACTGCCAACCAATATGACCAGAAGCTACCTATACATCTGTTGTTGTTAGCCACTTTATTGTGAGGCACTTGTTTTACAGAAAAAAAAAATAAAGAAAAAAGAAAGAAAGAAAGAAAGAAAGAAAGAAAGAAAGAAAAGAAAAGATATATGATGTGAAGTCTAGGCTGCATTTGCAATTGTGCTGATATAAAGTTTGGCTTGTGCAACTGGCTGGGCTCAATCTCACAGAATTCTAATTATTATTATCATCATCATCATCATCATCATCATCATCATCATCATCATATGGAGGATTGCTATATTAGGTATATGCACTAGGTAGCCAAGACTGGTCTCAAATTCACTGTCTTCCTTCCTCAGCCTCCCAAGTGCTGAGAATCCAGGCACACATCACTGTATCCAGCCTCTAATGTCTTCTCTTAAATTAGGTGACAACAAAAAGGTCTACAAGAACCCTTGAGAAGTCCAACTACCCTGGTCTCCTGTCAGAGAAGATGAGGCCACGCTCACACATCACTGGAGTTCCCGGAGTGCTTTCTCAGTGACACCCACAGCCTCATGGAGGATCTTGCAGTTAGTATAACCTCCTTCTGCCATGGAAGTCACAGCCTCCAGCTGAGCCACCACATGCATAAGGTAGATGAGCACAGACAGTAGCAAGAGCCAGACATGAAAACATATTCAGTGGCTGGAGAGATGGCCCAGTGGTTAAGAGCTCTTCCAAAGGACCCCGGGTTCAATTCCCAGCACCCATACAGCAGCTCACAACTGCCTGTAACTCCAAGATCTGACACCCATACACCAAGGCACATAAATTAAAATTTAAAAATTAAAAAAAAAAAGAAAACAAATTGGTGCCATGAGAGACAATCCTGGTCCCAGTTTGGAAGTGGAAGTTACGAATAGCAGCCTGAGGAGGTGATGGGTTGGCTTTGAAGTCAGAGCACAGCATGCTACAAAGTTCCATGTGGACTTAGGAATGACTCAGAGGTCCAGAGTAAGCTCTGATCTCCTGGGATGGCCACACTTCCAAGCTGATTCCGGACAACCAAGCATTGTCAGTGTGACATCACCAGGGCTTGGAGTCTTGTTCACCATTCCCACAGGCTGGCACATGGCAGAGCAACATAAAAGCAGCGTTGCTGTGGCAACATAGTGCTCACATAGGGGCAGGCCAGAGAAGGGCTGTGAGGTGTGGCACCCCCAGTATCAGCATCCTTGCCTCTTGAACTGCATTACATTCCTCACTACAGAGTTCTCCATGGACCACGAGCCCACATTGCACTCATTTATGGCCCCATGGGACCTGTCACAGAATAAGGTACACTATGCCTGTTGAATTAATAGGCTTTTGTTTTTCTCCAGCCAGAAAATGTGAGCCAGCCATGATGGCTGAAGGGCCAGCCAACCTCACTTGCCAAGACAGAAGGTGGAAGTCAAGAACAGGGCCAGGCTTGCCCTCCAGCTCCGCAGGGTTCCCAGCAACTAGGAAACTCCTTGATCCCCCCCCCCCCCCGTCCAGCATCTCTAGCTGCCACCATCCTGCAGGCTCTCTTGCCTTAGGGTGCCACTCTCCATATTGTTACAGCCTACAGCAAGGTCCCTTTCCTTGGTCACAATCTGTAGTGAGGATGCTCACCGGGTGAGAGAAATGTTTACTCTCTCTTCCCTGTGGAAAATTCAGTGCCGTCTGTGGCCCCAGAGGTCTGCATCACTGGATAGGACCTTCCAGGAGACCTTTGCCCTCTTGCCCCTTTGTACCACGTCCATAAGCCTTCTCAGTGGCTTCAGATAACCGATTCCATGTGAGAGCTAGGATCTGTTGACTAGTGTGTAGACACACACTCCAGGTGTCCCCACAGGTACTGTGGAGGAAGAAGGCAGTGGCAGAGAGCACAGAACACCTGACCCCACTGCCATGAAATCTGTTCCTCACATAGGAAATGTGGGCGACACATTTAGAGTGTTATGGTCTCAGCGATGCCCACCGTAAGCCAGCGGTATTCAGGGTCTCCACTTACAGCCAGCACTGTGGTCCTGGTTTGACTGTCTCTCGTAAGGACACAACTGATATTTCGAACAATGAGAGAATAGCCTTAGGCCATGTCCTACAACTCTGACAAAGGCGGCCCTCCTACCTCCACGCTAGCAGCATCTTGGCTCTGCAAGCCCAAGGACTCAGACCCCCCCCCTTGGGGAGGGGGGGACTCACCTGGCTGGTTGACAGGAGCTCTGGGTTTCCGTCACTCATCCCCACGTAGGCACTGTCACCATCAAACTAGAACAAAGAGAAAGACGTCATTCTCATTAAAATGTTCCTGGCAGGAACCAGGACCTGTATCCCAGGGAGGTAAGGGGGCGGGAGTGGGGGTGGACCGAGAGGAAGAAAATCCATGGGCTGCAGGAGCAAGCCTTGGAGCCCAGGATGCCCAAGGCCCCATTGATGCAGGGCCAGTGGTCCTTGTTCTGCAGACTCTGGAAGCTCAGGCCAGGACCACCAATCACACACAGACAAAGACGGGCAGTGTCTTCCACTGTTGATGTGTTGTCATAGCAGGCTGCCTTGTCAGGCACTGAGCTGCCGGCCCCTGAAAGCATACAAATGACTCCTCTTGCCAGAGTGACTGAGGCAATCAGCTAACGCTGGAATCCCATGTGCTAGGAAGGGCCCTGAAGTCCGCTGCCTTAGAGCCATCGACAGCCCACCTCAGAGATACCCTCTACATCTTCCTCCCCTAAATGGTTTTGTCCCCGCCTCTGACTCCTTTTACCCATGGCCACAGTCAAGAGGACAGTGGTGGGAACAGACAAGGGAGTACAATCCTGTGTTGGAGAATCTGCCCCTTCTGGATTCAGGAAGAACTGCTCACCATGGGGAACGGAACGGGTGCAGAGGGAGAAACGTGCGCCCTAACAGCACCTACTAATGTGTGTCCTTCAGCTGGTGTCCCAGCTTTTGAAACTCCTCATCTTGTCAAACGGGGGTAGGACAGTGGTCCCCTCTTTATGGGACACTTTAGAGCAGCTTTCTCCCATGCCATCAGGTTTAGCTCAACTCCAGGCAGCCCTTTTTCCTGGAGAATGGCATCTTTATAGAGGTTCCCAGGAGCAGAGGCAGAGGTATGAGTGCACTTTTGAGTGAGCAGTTGCGGCGGGGCGGGGGGGGGGGGGGGGGGGGGGGGAGGGGGGGGGGGGGGGGGGGGATGGGGGGCATTAACCTGTATGGACATCGGCTAAAGGAGCTAAAAAAGGTCACTCACTTCACCATCATCCCATGGTGACATGCCATATCATGAGACATGAACTCCACACACACACAGAGGGTCGGGCTCAGCATGAAGCAAGGGTTGATGGCCCTTCACAGTCTACAACAACTAGCCATTGTTGTGCCCTGACCTTAGGGGACACACAGAAGCACACATCTTCTGAGCAAGATGGCCTCCACTGGGCCAGGGACAAGAATCTGGAGGGTTGTATCTGCTGAGGGCTACATGTCTATAGTTATTACACACACACACACACACACACACACACACACACACACACACACACCAAATTATAATGCTCTGTATATTGCTTTGTGTCTCATTTTTTTTTTTCTAATGGAAACACACCTTGGAAAGTACTCTGTATCAAGACATAATTGCTTCTGCTAGTCCCCAGAGTCCCACAGCGAGAAGGCAGCATAGACACTCAACTATCTGAGCTTTGGCCCAACCCACGTTCTCTCTTTTGCAATTTCAACATGGCTGCATTAGTTGTTGCACAAGGGTATGAGCCTCTCTATGGGCTTGATTTGTATGAGGACAGTTGTGCAGACATCGGATGTAGGAGCTCTGCACTCCCTCAGCCATGTAGATATCTATCCAAGCCCTTCCCTCGGCACTGTGTACAATGACCCGCTTCGAGGCCAGCCCCCACCCCACCCCACCCCACCGCACCCCACCATGGCCTCAGAGAGCCAGCCTCTCCCACTCCTGCCTCTTGTCTTTCCCATAGCCTATAACTTTCTAGCACTCTCTATCACGTCTTCATTTCCCATGCTCAGTGCTTAAGTTGGATTCCCCTGCCACACCAAATGTTCCCAGAGATGTGGGAGTTCATGCTATGCATGAAAGGGAAGCTTAACCAGGGAGCTGAGACATTTTCTAAAACATTACAACTAAACAGGGTGATGTAAGTTAATAATACATCATGATATGTAACTAGAACTTGTCCTAAATCCCCATGTAACAGCCATCAGTTACCAAACTACGGCTGGAATACAGCTATCAGGCAGGAAAAAAAAAAAAAGTCCATCTCTTTTTTTTTTTTATACAGTGGGCAAGTGACAAATAAATAAATAAAATTAAATAAATAAAAAATGTGAATTGACTCTACCTGGATCCAAGTGCCAGGCTTTCTATAGAGGATCTCAACGGTCAAGTGATGACAACATCCTTTCCCCCACTAAAAAACAAGGAAGCATCCAGGTATGGTGGCACACGCCTGTCATCCCAGCACTTGAAGAGGTAGAGGCAGGCAGATCTTTGTGAGTTCAAAGCCAGCCTGGTTTACAAAGTGAGTCTAAGATAGCCAGGGCTACACAGAGAAACCCTGTCTTGAAAACAAACAAACAAGGAAACACAAAGAGAGGGCAAGTCGCTCAATAGGGAAGAGACCACGTGAACGCCATTTGTTTTCTTTGCCTAGATTCTTCCCTATCATGCTACAAGCTCCCTGTAAGCAGGGACCAAGGCTTTTCTAGATCCTTCCATTTGTCAACAACCATCCCAGGGCCCTAGACACAGTAGACACTTGACAAGAGTATTGGAGACACAGGAGAGAGAAGAGTCACCCAGAATGAGCAGTGGACCATGGCCTTAGACAGGAAGCCCTACTGGAGAGGGTCTGGGGCAGGTGAGGGGTGGGGCAGTGAACACCTGTGCGGTCACCAGAGAGAGTCTCACAAATGGGCTCATTCATTCACCCATCAATTCAAATGACATCTAGGAAGGAGCTGCTGTATGTTAGCGTGAAGCTGGCTTTGACTTAGTTGGTGGACTGTTCCCACAGAGCTTCAGCCTTGCCTCAACTAGGAGAGTCTTCGGTGTCTCACACAGTGTCCTGAAGTATGCTGGGCTGAACAGCTGTGAAAGGGGCTAAGGCAGAGGGAGACTGTTTGTCTGTCTTCCTCTGTCAAAGCTACTGGGCAGAGACTTTGAATCCAGGAAGTGACGTGCGGGTAGTCCTCAAAGGCTCAGAGGGTTCTACTCCCTTTGGCCTCCAGAAACAAAGGTCTGAGGCTTCTCCCTTGTTCCTCTCCTCATAGAAGACTCTTTCTGGAAAAAGAACAAGTTAGCTGAGGAAAGAGTCTCAGACCTACCTACCTCTCCCCTCAGAGAAAGCATGACCATCTTCCTCCACATGTGCACAGACCAGATGGAAAACAGTCACATCTCCACCTCTACCCAGGACAGACTGAAGTGAGCAGAGAGTCCAAGCACACATACGCCACAAAACCAGATTTGTGTGGACCCGTGTCGTGCACAACTCGGCCCCACAGGTCTCATATCCATGCGTGATACCAGTGTGCACAGAGCACAGGTACAGGGCACATTTGCAGACTGTGCAAAACTGGCACACAATCCCCAGAACACGCACAGGAAAGGAAAGGAGGCGGTGACGGATGTGGAAACACACCACACACACCTACAACTGTCTGCTGGAACTCATGTAAGTGTGAACACAAACACGCATTCCGTGTTCCCAGAGAGACATGTTAGGTGGCACGTGGGCAGAAATCCTGTGCACATCTCACAATTTATCGGACCCTCTGCCAAAATTCATTTTTCACACTGCACAACCTTCTGTGTGCTTTAAAATGTGGCTAAGAATTGCTATGAAACGTCAGAACATCCTCTTACCATTGCCTGGAATAGATTAATTTTCCCCATTTCATATTCTAATTATAATTCCTTTCCCCGCTGCCATCTTCAGTCCTCATTACAGCTGGAAGATTGTTCTGCAAAAGCCAGGCTCTTCATCTTCTCTTCCCAAGAGTTTTGTCATGGAAATGAGTTTTGGAATCTGAAAGAACCCACTTTTTTTTTTTTTGCAAATATCGAATGTGTAGGGATAACCCTTTCATGTCAGCCACCAGGGATTAGCTCACAGAGGCTTCTAAAGGGCCTGTCTCTCTCCATACTGTGTGGCTGCCTCAGGAGTTGGAGCTCGTGGGCCTCTATTCCAACAGCCGCCCCAACCTAAGCACATCATGTCTCCCTGAAGGATTGTTCTTATCTTAAAAGATACCTCACAAAAAAAAAAAAAAAAAAGCAGCCAGAGTGAAAAAAGAGGAGCCCTGATCTGAGAGACAGAGTGCGGCTCCATCTGTCTCACCTTAGGCAAGTGCCTTACATATGAGCCTTGGTTTCCCCATTCTTTCTGGCCTAAGTCTCTGACTCAGGATAGATAAAAATACCTATCTCTCACAGACACGTGCTCTGAGATGGAGACACACGGGAAGTGGGCAGATGAAAGAAGGAAGAAAGTAACGGATGGATTGATGCAGGTACAAAATGAATGAGGGATGGATAGACAGGTGGATCTGTGGATACAGGACTGATAAATGATGGATGGAGCCAAGGACTGAAGGATGATGGATCCACGGGTAGACTGATGCAGGGACGAATGAATGAATGAACGTGTGTGTGTGTGTGTATGTGTGTGTGTGTGTGTGTGTGTGTATGATTGTATGTATACATAGGTGGATGGATGGATGCATGTATGCATAAGTAGGTATATGAAGAAACCAAAGAATGATGGGTAGATGAATGGATGCATCAATACATAGATGTATGGATAGACAGATAATAGATTGCTTGATTGATCAATTGATACAAGGAGCAATGAGTGAATGGTGGACAGGTGGATAGATGAGTGAATGATCAGTTCGTGGGTAGCTAGGTAGATGGATGAATGATGGGCAGATGAGTGTCAAGATGGAGGAGGATATACAGGTGGAGGATGGAGAGCATACATTTCACTGTCCAAAGGAAACATCATATAAGTCAGAAATGTGATCCGCATGTATAATTTACATTTTCTAGTAGTTGTCATTTAAGAGCAGGTAAATCTCATTTTAATGAAGCATTCTATTTAGCCTAGCATATTTATCATATGATTTCAACATACAAGCAACATTAGTCTATTAATTGTTGATAGGATGGTTCAATCGTGAGGAAAAATGGAAAGGCTGCCTGTGTGTGATGAGTGGGTGTGGATGGGATGGTTGAGTCAAGAGGGAGGATGAAGAAGTGGATAAGATAAAATGGCTGAGCATGAAAACACGGGTGTGTGAAAATATTGGGATGGCAGATAAGCAAATGGGTGGTGAGGGTGGGAGACTGGGATGCATGGCTAGGTGGGCGGGTGCCTGGGAGGAAACAGGCTAGATGCATGGTGAATCAGGAGAACTTTCCCTGAGCAAGATTACATCATCACAGCTGTACTACATCACCATCTCTCGGGTACTCACTCATCTTTAGGCAAGTCACCCCAAATTCCAATCTATAGTTTCTTTTTTTTTTCAATCTACAATTCTTGGTAATTTTCCCATTTGGCCTATGACCACTTCAGATAAAACACCTCCATCACTGACTTCAAGGGCTTGGGCTGTCTCTTTCACTGGCGCTTCTAGTCATAACAGATACCACCGCCACACAGGCCCAGCTCGATATTCTGTGTGACTCTGAGCTTGTTCTACCGACGCAGTCTTCTCCAATCTGATCACTCACGAAAGCTTTCTGCCCGGCTCCTCCACTGACCTGGCATCATGAGGCTGTCCCTTTGCTCTCCAGACCAAGCCCTGCTTGGTTTCTATAGTAACCCCTAAGACACACACACACACACACACACACACACACACACACACACACACACGTCCATGTGTGTGTTTTTGTGTATGTATGTGTTTATGTATGTATGTGTATATATATACACACATATATAAGCCATATATGTATTTGCATATGTATGTTTACATATATGGGAGCCATATATGTGTGTACATGTGTATGTGTGTATGTATACATATTTGTACACACTCACAAACACATCATACAGCCCTGGATGCTGTGGGGGCCTCTGACGTCTGTCTCCTTGCTCTTACCTCATCTTTAGCCCAGAACACTCTCTTTTTCATGGCTCTGCTCCCTGAATTCCAACTTTTTCTAACTTTTGTTTCTTTGAAGGCAATCTGGCAACATAGTCTACCCTATGTTCTTTCACTAAAAATTCACACTTTTTTTGTTCAACCTAAAAGTGGGTAAGATCAGCTGTGGGCTTAATTCTTTTTGGCACAGTGCAAAAGCTTTGGTGACAATATGGATTTCACAATCTGAGTACCACTTCCTCTGGGTACTAGGTGGGTGGCCTTGGACTTTGATTCTCATGCTCCCATTTCTCTTGCCTATAAAATAGCAGCTCGGGGCTGGGGAAAGTGGATAAAGTGTTCACCTTGCGAGCGTAAGGCCAGAGGTCGGATCCACAGAAGGAATGCAAGTTCCGTTAATGCTGATGTGGTGAGGAGGCCCACCTGTAGCTTCAGTGTTTGGAAAGTGGAGGCAAGGGATCTCCCGAGAAAGCTGGCTAGTAAGGCCAGCCAGTCAGTGAGCTCTGAGTCCAAAAAGACCCTGCCTCAAAGAATAAGATAGAGAGGGATGGAGGAAGACTCCATATGCGCACACACCTATGTGCCTGTGCACCCATACGAACATATGTGCCCACATGTATTTGAGCATGCTTACACACATGCACACACTAAAGAAAACAAGCTATTATTCCTGTCTTATGACAATTATGACATCTGTTATCAGACAGCCAATAGCGGGAGTGGCTGCTTGTCTGCCGTGTGCAGTATGCTAGGTATCCGATGGGTCATGGTGATCAAGCATGGCCCTCCTTCCGGGAGCCATGGAGAAGTGATGGCTCATCATCTTTCCTGCCTTTCCCCGGCTTTGCAGATGACAACTGGCCATTCCCTGGCCCCAGCTCTAATAACAGGTGACCACAGACCAGTTCACATCCTGACCTGCCAGGGACAGTTTTGCATTTGGCCAGCCTCTGAAAGCCACATGACAAATAACATCCTACTTCAACGGCCTCGCGCCACAGCTGGGTCATGTGGCCAGCCCAAACACATCTTCTTTCTAAGCATATTGAGTCTTTATGCTTCCCTGAGCCATGCAAATACCAGCCCCTCAGCTTGATGAACTCAGAGAGCAAGGCACAGAACATAGTCTCTTGCTGCACCCTTAAGCAATGGGGTATTCTTTGACACCCGAGACAGGGATCTGGACTCAGTTAGCAGAAGAAGAGAAGCAGGGAGGATGGCTTTTCAACAGAGGCACTTCCGGGGTCAGACATAGGCACAGACAAGGCAAAGAGCAGGAACATGACATTCAGGTTGCTGTGAGGATGCGCCAAGGACCACCTTTCCGGACCCAGAGCTATGCCTGGGCATCTCATTAGAACCCTGTAGAAACAGCAAGGCTGCCATGACCAGCCCCCCACGAGAGTGACGAACAAGGTGAGATTCCGGGTAGTTGGAAGCTTGCCCGGAGCCACTCAGTGCTTTTAAATCTGTCCTTGATCCCAGGTACCAAAGCAGCAACTGCGAAGAAACAGCTGGTCCTCTGCTCTGCACAGAGACAACAGGTCAAAGATGAAGGATGAACAGCCCTCAGCCCAGCCAGTCACAAGGCGCCAGGCGATGTGCCTGCGGCGATCTGAAGAGAGCCGATCAAAGCGGCTCGCCACTCCTGCCAGGCTTGATGCAGCCGTGACAACACTCAGTCTGCAGAGACAAACTTGAGCTCAATAGACAGTGGCAAGAGTGTGGCAGCTGTGATCTGGGGTCTGCTGAGAGTGTGGTTTCACGTGGGCGTCTCAGGAGACAGTCACAGGGAGAGAGAGAGAGAGAGAGAGAGACCTCTGCAGATGCGGGGTGGGGGGGTGGGGATCACAACTGGCGTAACGAAGGGAACCCTCGGGCTTGAGCAAGTCCAGGCCCACCGCCACACGGGGAAAGGCAATTATAATTTATCCAGCTACAGATGCCAGGCTGCCAGGGTTCAAACGCTGGGCAGACTGCATTCTCCACCCACCTGCGATCTTCACTTTTGACTGATGTCTGTGTCTTGTGTTCCTCACGTGGGAAATGGGTATGACTAACCCTGGGGTTAAACAAGTGAAATTGTGAAGGGTGCCTAGACCCTCATCTTGGAGTCCAGAGAAAGCTATCGGACACACCTAGTTCAACAACATTGGTCATGTTCTATGGAGAGGCCGCCCACCGAGTTCTGAGGTCTTCACCATGGAAAAAGAGGCCCATACTCTGCCTGCAGCATACCACCTGACATAAACCTGTTAGAGAGTCTGGCCATGAGGTGGTTTTTTCCCTCCATAATAACTTGTTATGTTTCGTTCATGAAATGTCAATCATCCGCGTATGACCTGAACGGCCCCCTCCCCGAATGTTATACCTGCCTGCTGCTGGGTGTCCCAGGCTCTGCTGTGCATGGCGCTGGGTGTTCTTATGTCACTCACCCTGGAAGCCCAACACTCCAACTGAGGCCCAGAGGTTTGGGGCTTTGCTTAAGACCACACAGGCACGATACCCTGAGTGAGTCTGAAGCCCAGGCTGTGTGGAAGCCCCCAAAGGCCCACTTTCTTCAGAGGTGTAGCCATTGGTAAGTTCCCACACTCCTGTAAGTGATCCTAATGAAACTCATCAGTTACCAGAAGGAAAAAAGGCATGGAAGTAGAGAAGAAAGAGGAAGAGGTTTGCAAGAGTCCACAGAGGATACGAAAGAGCAACAGGGAGCAAACATAACCAAATGCACATTGTATGTCTATGAAAACGTCATATTGTAACTCATTACTCTATATCATTAACATATGCTAATAAAAAACTTTTTAAAAAAAAGTTCACACTAAAAAAAAAAGTTCACATTGGTTTCCCACCTCAACTTCATGCAAGCTGTGTGGGCCTGAACAGGTGATGTCATCTTCCACAGCCTGGATGTTTTCTTGATTCATCAGGAAAGGGAAAGTCCTGACAATCGCCTGCCAGAAAGTCTAGGAATGGCCTCATGAGAAAGCCCACAGCTCTGGGCCCCTGGAGGACCCTTGTTCCCACTAACCACAGAAGCTGGTAACATTTGTTTTAGTCAATAAAAATCATCAAGAAATAGTGTGATGGCTATGGTCACCATGGTAATCACAGATGAGTGTCGCCAGGTGCCAGGCTCCTATGGAAGGTGGACTCGATGTACCTCACAGATGGGGACACCTAGCACTCCCACCAGGTGCTGTCCACCAGCCACCCAGAAACGTGCTTTGTCAACACCAAGGTGTTTGAGTATTAAACATAGCCAGCTGTCAAAGATACAAAAACAGCAGGGATGCCCAATACTTTGTCAACATTGTTATATTGACTGCACATCGAAATGATCCTTCAGCGGACCTAAGTCACCAGAAGATACCACTAAAGTTAATTTTGCCTGCCTCTTTTTTTTACTTCTCTCGTATGTGGCTACAAAGATGTTCAGAATTATATTATGTGGTTTGTCTTACATTTGATTTGTTTCTGTTTTTCTAGCACTGGGGATGGAACCCAAGGCCTCCTACACACTGCCCAGATGCTTTGTCACTAAGTTGAAATCCAGCCCCACTTGCATCCATTCTCTACTTGACCATGCTGATCTAGATTCTGGACCAACCACTATCCTGTCCCAGACCCAGAGTTCTGGACAGAAGAAACTCAGCATCAGCAATAGCGGAATCCAGGTCTCTCTGTCAGTGTAGGGAAACTGGGGCTCACAGAGAGACACGTAAAAGGCAAGAGGCTGACAGGGAGTCATTCAATCATTCAGGGAATGTTCGCTGTCACCTCACAATGTGCTGCTCTGAGTTCTGGGGTGCGGCAGGAAAAAAAGCTGAGGGCCATGCTGTCACTCAGGGCTCTCCCTGCTGCCATTTTCAGGACAGGGTGGGTTTGCCGGAGAGGTCTTGCCTGGCTAGGTCAGTAGATTGGGCAGGAGGTCCCACCATCCACAATCCCCTCAGTTACAGATCTCTCGGCTTGCAGGTGGGTGCTCCAGATCTACCGCAGAGACGTCCCCTCCTCCAGAGCCACTGGTGGGTCCTACCACAGCACCTCAGTCAGCTGCAGCTGCCCAATGGGTATATCATGGTGGCCTGGTGCTGCCTCTGGTAACTCACATGTCGAGTACATTACCGGAGATTTATGGCAAAAATTATCCTCTCTCTCAGCTCCATTTAAAGCCATTTGGAGCTCGCTCCCATCCCCGATTATAAATCTAATTGCACATTCCAAACAGACAAGCGCTCATTAAGCTTTAATTATGCACATGTTGTTTTCAACAAACATTTTCATTTGGCCGCTGTGAGGGGGAATGGTGCCAAGGGGGCTGCAGGCCTGGCTGCTGCTGCTGCTGCTGCTGCTGCTGCTGCTGCTGCTGCTGCAGGGGGCAGGGGCTGGGAACTAGGTCAGGGTGTGGCCAGATGAGGTTGACTATGGGGCAGAGCTAGGAACCCATCAGACTGGGCTCCACATGGCTCTTCATGGGAATCCTAACATATGCATGCACAGCTGGTCCCAGCTATATCTCGAGCATCTCCCTGACCCTGGTCCAGCCTAAGCCAATGCCAACGAGCCTCTCTGAGGATGGGGAGAAGGGAAAATAGCCTCCTCTAATCCCGATCTCACCCATACCCCACAGTGCAGCTGGTACTCTGCTCTTCACCCCTTCATTCAAGATCCTCATGTGACTCTGCTCAAACCACTTTCTTCCAAGTCCCACCTCCCACCAAGGAAGACCCCAAAATTGTGTTGTTTCTTCATTTCTGGACAGGATCTTGTGATGTAGCCCATGCTGGCCTTGAACTCACAGCAATCCTTCTTCAGAACTCTTTGCGCTTGGGACTACAGGCATATGTCACTCACCACCGTGGCCACTAGGGGTCAAAATCCTTGATGCGAAAGTGGCACTTAAAAGCATTTGAAAATATGCCTTGCCAGCCCAACCAACTGTCCACCCATCCCACTATAAACAAAGTCTCTCTTCTGCCCTGAGGTGACTTGGGTCCCCACATGCACCCAACGGTCTGCATGCTGGGACTGTGTCTCCACCACAGCTCACTTCTTGTTCCTTTTCATGTGCCTGGTACCTAGGGCAGTGTCTATGCTGCCCCTCCAGAAGCCACACGTAGGCCAGACTGGCTGCCCCCACATGCCACAGACATCTATAAGGTAAGATAGTTATTGGACCAGGATGTCATAAGTATCTAGGACCATTCTCCTACTGTGGGTGGCTCTCTCCAAGGAAGAAAGGGCATCCCCAGCTCACTAAGTGGCTACGAACAAGGTCTTCTGCTTTCTTAGTGTCTTTATCTGTGTCTGGAAAGGCTAAGCAAACTCTCCGGGCCCCTCCATGGTCCCTTAAGTGTGTACTTGGTTCAACAGCCAAACCTCTTTCTTCCTGTCTGAAGAGGGATGAAGAATGGAGACCCACCCATGCAGGGCTGCCAACGGGTCACAGGGCAAGCAGGGATGTCTAGCTGGTACACACTTGGACACTGGAGGTCAGGATGACAAGCACCCTAAAGCCACCAAAGAGGCTTTCTTTCCCATAAAACTGAGTGAAATAAGCATGGATTTTAAATTAGAAGCAAGAGTTGGCTCAGCATCTATGCAGCTCCTTGGAAACAGACTCTGAAGGTGACAGCTACAAGTGGACATTCAACGGGGAAGCCAGGAAGCAGGACCCATAGTGGCCTTGTGCAGCCTGTCCCAAGGGGACTCAGCAGCCAAGATGGCCCTGAAGAGAGATGTCCCAAATCAGAGTGGGGAGCCATCAAATCCAGGCTTCCTCCTTCACCCAAAGCCATCACCAAAGCAATGCACCCTGTACGCACCCTGTGATGCACCAGGAGCAGGTAGCATGAATGCCTCAGTCTTGGAGACGAAGTGGGTGGGTCAAACGCTCACATTAAGTAGCTTGCACAACAGTGACACAGAGCTCGCTGAGTGGATGTGCCCACATTAACTCATTCGGACCCTCTGAAACCCCATATGTTAAGTAACCAGGATCCAGGCTGCCACCCGACAGGGGAGGAACGAAGGTCTAATGAGGTGAAGCATGTTTGTCTAAGACTACACAGCTAGGAAATAGGAGATACGTGGCTCGAATCAGAGCCCATGCTCCTGTGACCAGGCTAAGTCCTCTCGGTGCTCTTGCCCTGTGCTTCCCAGGACAGCTGTGGTTAGCAGCCTCGAGCCCTGGGCTGCCCAGAACTGCCAATATTTGTGCCTGACAATGATCTATCTTCTGTGCGGTTGGGAACAAGGCCCAGAACAGATTCTTGCCAGAGACAATTAACTAAAAGCCGCAAGAGCCCTGTGTAGGGCGAGACAGTGTAGGGGTACGGGGTGGGGGGTGGGGGTGGGGGAGGGGAGCCGAGACAATGAGCGGCAGATGATCTGGAAGATATTTTCTGCCCAGTGCTGCAAAACAAGCCCCTCAATCATGCCACAAAGGGCTGGCACTGTTGGAAGGGAAATATGTCAACGACAGTGCTTAGTGTTGGATGATGAGGCGGTTTTGAGAGAGAGAGAGAGAGAGAGAGAGAGAGAGAGAGAGAGAGAGAGAG
>OU015742.1:71688844-71719766 GCA_907169655.1 Acomys percivali
GAGAGAGAGAGAGAGAGAGAGAGAGAGAGAGAGAGAGAGAGAGAGAGTCCTTTGAAATTGTAATTTGACCTAGAAAGGCTTTTCTGGGTCACCTGAACCTGCCACTTGTGCATCTAACCCCAAAGCCAGCGAAGACAACACGTGCCAGGCTCACTTCCCTATCCAGCGCCCACAGAGGAGAGCATGTTTGTAAACACTGCTGGTAGATATGTAAGCGCCGGGTTACAATCTGTCTTTGGGCAGCACTTTGGGTGGAGAGGGTACTGACTGCATGTCTTAAAGCCTGTAGACCTGGGTTCAAGCCCAGGCTCTGCACTTGGCTGCTGTGTAGCTCTATGAGCAAGCAGGGATCTCGGCTCTCTCAACCTCAGATTCCTCCCCTGTAAAGAGTGGAAGCAGGTGTGGTGGCATATGGCTACAATCCTAGCACTGAAAAACCTGAGGCAGAAGAGTCCTGAGTTCAAGGGTAGCCAGGGATACATAGTGAGACCCTGACACAAACAAAGAAATGGAAACAAAACAGGGGGTTCTGTACCCGGCAGTGAGCAGAGTAACGCAATGCCTTCAAGAGGCTAACTTTCTCCCCTCACACACGCACCCTCCCAGGCTGGGGGTCACCCCTCTGTTCTTCACTCCTGGACTCTTCTTATCCCCCAGATCTCAGCTCTTCCTGGAGCCCCAAAGAAACCATGGAGCTCGGGGCTGTCTCAACAGGCTTTTTCTCCCTCAGAAAACAGAGATGTAAACTGCCCTGATTTGCACAGCCTATACCTAGGAGTAATTCTAATCTGTCTTCACAACTGCACCACTCAGCTTAGGAGAACTCACAAGGTGTCAAGGCTGGTCACACTTCAAACTTCTCTGCATTCCCACAAGGGAAATCAAGGATAAGGCTGGTAGATGTCCTTCAGCTACGGGCAACATCGTATCAGCAGTTACCACCTAAGCCTGTGTGCCCCCCCCCCCCCCCCGCCCAGAACAATACAGTTATGGCCCAGTTCCTGCCAGAGCTCAAAGGTCTTTCCCAAGCCTTGTCTTGAGCACTTGTGATGCTGTAAGCCAGGTATGGCTCAAAGGGGCACCTGAGACACAGAACGGATATCCAGGGAAGCTCAGTGCTCACAGGACATGCTGACCCTCAGAAATAAGGAGGCACTATGTTGGGGATTGAGGGTACATCTGTCAGGTAGAACAGGTAGTAAGACAGAGTGATCCAAAGGTAGATCCCTTGGGGGTGGGGTGAGAAGATTGGTGCGTGTGTGTGTGTGTGTGTGTGTGTGTGTGTGTGTGCGCGCGCGTGTGTGAGTGGGTGCGTGAGTGCGTGTGTGCATGTGTGTGTGTGTATTAGCGGAAGATGACTGTCTCCAAGTCACTGAGGTGGGTATCAGTGCAGAATAGGAGAAATGGGACCAACAAACACCAAAGAGAACACGAGGAGAACCTACAGGAGTGTTCACAGAGCAGTGATAGGAAGCTTGCTTTGGTGAGGGGGTGAGGCATTCTGCACAGTGGCCTGCAAAGCAACGTGGCAGCGGCACACAATGAGACCATGTATGTGGCCCCAATGCCATCTTCTGACCTCAGCTGGCACCAGCTCATGTGTGATGCACACATGTTCATATAGGCAAAACACTCATACACATAAAATATAATAAATGTTAAGACTTTTTAAAAGGTGTGTGTGTAAGTGTGTGCATGCATGAGCACTCACGTTTGTGTGTGTGTGTGTGTGTGTGTGTGTGTGTGTGTGTGTGTGATGAGGGTGGATGTTAATGTTGGAGCTCTTCCTTAACTGCTTTTTGCCTTAGTTTTTGAGACAGAGACTCTCCCTGAAACCGCGGCTTGGCTAGGTAGCCAGCACGCCCCATGGATCCACCTGTCTCTGTCTCCTCAGGGCTGGAGTTACAGGTGAGTACACTGAGGTCTTCTAGCGGCTGCTTAGGATCTGAACTCAGGTCCTCACTCTTGCACGGCAAGCACTTTGTCGACTGAGCCATGTCCCCAGCCCCAAAATAAGGACTTCAAAACAATAAAACAGAGGGGCAAATTTGGAAGGTTAGCCCCAATGAGGCGAGGAAACACTGGGCCTAAGGGGGGATTCCCTCTGTGCCAGGAATCATGGGATAGTCTTTGAAAAACAACCTCACTCAACTTTTGCAACAGCCCCAGGTGACAGATGACAACATCACATTCTACAGAGGAGAAAACAAGAGGAATGTCACTCACAGGCTGTGGGGTCACACAACTAGACTGTGGCAAAACCAACTCATAATTGTGCCAAGAGTCACGCTCATCACCGGTGACTTTATTTTGTCTTTCCTTTTGGAAACAAAGAGATAAGACAACGATTATTTAATAAACATGGGACGTCAGGCTCATTCTGTTTGGGAACGTTGAAGTAGATAACCACAGCAAGGCACCAACCTCAGGCACCACAGAAGGGTTAAGTACACAAAAGCACGTTGGAGGCAAACACTCAGACAGGGGAACACAACGCTTATCAGATCCGCAGAGGCAGGGTGACTTCCTCAGCCCTTGAAGCAATCACGGGGAAAGAGATTGACAGGTTCAAATACACACGCATTAATATCTTCTGCAGGAGGGAACGTAATAAAACAGAAATGAAAAGGACATCAGACTAAGAAAATATCAGCCCCAACGACGAGACAGTTAATATATACGATGTAGAAATGGCTCCGTCGACTCGAACTGAAAGCAAGATGCTGAGAGGCAAAAAGACGTGAGATTCAAACAGCAAAGTCACCTGAGAGGCAGCAATCCAAGAAATAAATGTGTGCTTGATTCAGTGGCAATGACCTAAACCAGCAATCGTGGAGCTAGCATCTTTTACCTCACACACAAAAGATCTTGAGCTGACTGGAAAGCAAACATGGTGGTCACCAGTGATCAGCCAGCAGGGAAGAGTACCCAAGACCTCTGCTTATATCTGAAGCCATTCCCTCCTCACACTGCCTCGCTGCCTCAAGGACACCCTAGTATCTGTGAGGCACAGGCAGTTTTTGTCCTCCTGCAGCTTATGGTCCTCTGATAGGGACTGGAGCAGGAGTTCAAAACAGGGTGAGGGACAGGTTTGCTGGAGCCTTGCCAGGGGCCATTCACAGAGGAGGTAGCTTGTAAGCATAGGTGAGGGAGGAGGGGGCGTGAGGCAAGCAGAAGGTTAGAGGATGTGCCATCCCCAGGCCTGGGAGCCGAAAAGAAAGAAGGCCCCATTCGGAGATTGTGATGGGTTGGCAGGGAGAACCAAGGGGGCAAAGAGACAGAAAAACTGAGAGAAAGGGCAACAGGGCTGCAACTGGGAATGGACATAACGGGCCAGAATTTGAGCTGTGTTTCAAAAGCAGCTGTGGATGGTTGGGAGAGGAGATGGTCCTGCCCGCGAGTGAGCACACGTGGCTGTGGCCCCAGGTGGAGCCAGGAGGAGATTCTGAGTCTGCTTTGCACACAGAAGAAACCCTAGGCCAGGCATGGTGCCGCACGCCTTTAATCCCAGCACTCAGGAGGCAGAGGCAGGCTGATCGCTGTGAGTTCGAGGCCAGCCTGGTCTACAAAATGAGTCCAGGATAGTCAAGGCTACACAGAGAGACCCTGTCTCGAGAAAAAACAAAAAAGAAAAGAAAAGAAAAGAAAGAAAGAAAGACAGAAAGAAACCCTGGATAAAGCACCAGTAAGCAGAGGCTGGGGGATGCCTGGGTTGCTTGGTAAAGTGCTTAAAAGCTGGGCATGGCAATACAAGCCTGTGATCCCAGTTCTGAGGAAATGAATACAGGCCAGCCTTGGCAAACTGGTGAGCACCAGTTCAATTAGAGATCCTGACTGAAAAGAGAAGGTGGGGAGTATTTGACTGATCACCCCCCTATCCCCACCCACACACACACGGGGGGGGGGTGTAGATGTGCATATATACACACAGACACACACACCAACAGCAGCAGCAGTAGTGGTAAATAGAGCAGTTCAGCTGTAGCCCCAAAGGAGAAGCATACACCGATGGCTACAACGGGAAGTCTGCAGCCAGAACAAAATCACCACAGCTGTAGCGCTCCACAGAGTCAGTCGCTGAGGCTCAGGGGTGAATGAACAAGGGCAAAGGCCCACTCATGAGACAGAAAAGGGGTGACTCACACTGGTGGCAAACCCTAATTTCCTCTCCTTGGTCACACACTTCCTTTTGATTTCTTTTTCTGACAATTCAAAAGAAAAGGATATTTTCCTCTTAAATTCATAGCAGAAATGTTTGCATGTGTGGGCTCTTCCTGCCCCGGGTTTTAACCTCTGCCCTGAGCCAGCAGAACCCAACTTCGCCCCAGGTGAATGAGAGAGGATGTGGGCTACTGGGAAAAGAGAAACTGAGGTTCTAGGCCACGCAGGGCCAAAGGGAGCAAGACGCAGGGCTCCGTGCCAGCCAGAACCCATGCCATTCAGAATTCTGAATCTGCTTGGTTGGCTTCCAGAAAAGCGATGGCAAGAGGGTGACACATGTTGCCAAATGCATTTGTGCTGGCAAATCGGGAGGCGACTATTTACACGAGTGGATTGGTACTACACAGAGCAGAGCGGAGCTGTGCTCCCTGCGCCAGCCAGGCCAGTTTGAGGGCCAAGGGAGACAGCAGTCTATTTACAAAATAAGGTTTGCTCACAGAGGCCCATCTCTGCCATTGAGAGGTTTCAGATAAAGGAGTTTTGCATTACATTTGTGTTAGTCCCTTGCTGAGAGACAGTCCCTTGCTAGGGGACCATCTGTCCAAATGTTCACTATGCGGGTGGGGACTGAGACCTAGAAAGATAAGGAACGTGCTCACTGTCTCTAAGTGGCTGAGCTAGGCTCTGAACATATTATGACTGTCGTCTCTCCCAATACCCTCATGTATTCCCCCAAGAGGCGGAGACACCAGGTAGAGCAGAGGACATATTAGAGTACAGGGGGCAGGTCTGTTCTATCAGAGCAGACAGAGGCTTCTAAGCATTGGGTTTTGCTAGTGCTTTCTGATTTGAAGTGATATGTAAGTTCCTCATGGCTGCCCAGACAAATCACTGTAAACGGACAAGTGTAAAACCCACACAGACTGGCTGGGGCTCCGAAGTGGAGTGCTTGCCTAGCATGTACAAGGCCCTGGGTTCTATCCCAGGCACTGCCAAGCCACAAACTGACAAAAAGCAAAACAAAATAAGTAGCAACAACCACAACACACACACAAATTATTCTCACACAGTTCTGGAAGCCAGGAGTCCCAAGATCATCTCTCGAGACTTCAGACCATGTCAGGGCAGGAACACCACTGACTCCAGGGGGGGAAAAACTCATTTCTTGTACGCCCAGATCCCAGGGGCCACCTGTGTCCCTTGGCCTGTGACCCCTTTCTTCGCCTTCAAAGCACATCAGCTCAATCCCCCCTCTCTCCTGGCATCACCTACTGTCTCAGACTCCTGCTGCATCCCTCTGAGCAGCTACCACAAATGTCTTTGGGCCTCCAAGGACCCCAGGACAACGCCCTCAACTTGGGATCTTTATCCTTATCATATCTGTGAAGCCCTGTTTGCCACAAGACGTGACAGTCAGGTTTCAGGGTAAGTTCCCACAGGCCGTGGGCTAACTGTGCCTCTGCCTGGAGACAGCCAGGGAGGATGCGCCCACCATGACAGGCATAACCATAGTGCCTCAGTGCCTCCCTTTTCTCTCCTCTTAGCATGGGACCCTGGGGTTAAGTTCCTCTTGTGACGCTGGTTTAGAGCGAGGGTCTCAGAGCAGAAGCAGAAGGCTCCGTGTGCTCTGACAGAACAGCCCTGCCCCTGTACTCTAACAGTGCGCTATGCCCTCTGCTCTGCCTGGGGTCTCCACCTCTTGGGGGAACACATGAAGGTGTAGGGAGCAGAAGGTCTTTTCCTGTGGAAGTGAAGAACAGCAAATGTAGGAACTCCAGGCTGGCTCTGCTGGGGCAGCAGGACGAGAGAGAGAGAGACAGAGACAGAGACAGAGACAGAGACAGAGACAGAGAGACGAGGCCAACCGTCATCCTGAATGATTCCGTGGGGCAGAATCCAAGATCCGCTTCTCTGATGCTTGCCACAGAACACGTGGGAGGCACAGAAATATAGCGTCCTACTCATTGGGATGGAGAGGGAGTCGGAGGGATAAGACAGCACAATGGGGATGAGAACAATACTAAATATATATATATATATATATATATATATATATATATATATATATATATATAAACAACTGGAATTGGGGATGTTTGTTACTGAGGCATAACACAGCCTAACCTGACTAATACACTCAGTGAGCAGGTTTAACAAGCAAGCCACTGGCTGACCATCAGGTACAAAGCAAAGACTTCACAGAGCTAATACATAATCCTGTATATTACTCAATCAAGGTCAGAATCCTTACTCACTGAACAGGCAAGAAAACTGAAGTGTAGAGGTAGAGGTAACAGCTGCTGCACAGCTGAGAAGTGGGAGAGCTGGGATTCGAGACAGAATAGGGTGATCCCAAAGCCAAGCTCACAAGCCAGGCAGTGTCACGTCTGTGACCCCAGCACATGGAAGGCTGAGGGAGGAGAGTTTGAAGTCAACCTGGACTGCATAGCCAGATCCTCTCCCAAAAGCAAGTGGTCAAACTCATAATAACTCTAAGGGTCAACCCTTACGCGGTGCCATATGGGCTTCTAGAAGCCTCTCTGAACCCAGACATCTGTCACTTCGGGGTCTGCAGGGACTTCTGATCAAGGCTAATAAGATCTTGATGCCAGAGTCCCCAAAGACAGGGAGTGCATGCCTCATTCCTAAAGCCCCCGAAAACACACCGAACCCAGACTGAGCCTCTTCTGATAGACTTGATGGTTCTTCATACCCATGTCCGTCCATGAACTGAAATAATATTTATTGAGTGTCTACTTTGTGCCAGGCTCTGTCTGTTATGGGAATCTAGAGATTAGCAGTGAACAAAGGCCACTGGACCTTACTGTCCTGTGCTGGAGAAACCATCAATACTCAGAGAGAACAAATGGCTCGCACAGCACATTAGAGGGCTGTCCACACACGGAAGGAAGGCAGTGAGCAGGTGATGTGCCAGGAGGGACTCCCCGTAAGTCAGCCAAACTGGATTTTTAGGAGGAAGCTACAGAAAAATGGACAGAGGTAGGAAGGTGAGGGAGGGAGCCAAGCAGGTACTGACTCGGCCATGCTGCCCAGCAGCCAGTCCAAAGGCCTTCACATGGGAGTGTGTAGGTATTACCTTGGTTAGCAAGGGGCCATCAATGTGGGCAAGGCAGGCAGGGGAAGGGAGCAGAGGCCAGGGAGATGATGGCGGGCAAAGCACACCCACAGATGGCACTGCGATTACCCTCCCCAGAGAGGAAGCCAGCGCTCTTTCCACACTCTTATCTGGTGCTGTGGTTGGAGGTGCAGGCGAGGGCAGGCGTGAGGCTTGCTTTGCTAGCACATCTGAGGAACCTCATCAGCCTCGAGGCAGCTGACATCCGCTTGGCCTGTGGCTTCTCTTGTGGCTTCTGCATATCAGGGTGCCCCGGTGAATGCTATTTTTTGCCCCTGTTTAGGGACCTGTGACACATTCCTCTGTGTGGGGCACTGAGGGCCAAGGTGCCTGGCCCCTCTTCAAGTTTTCTGTCTACTTGGAGCCAAGGGAAGGGGTCACTGAGATGTTCTGAGTGTCCCAGAAAGAGAATTGTGCCCAGAAAGTAGAAGGGATAGGTGATATGGCATCTTGCTAATCCTCAGAGATGTTAGCTGGCTTGTCCAGGGCCACACAGACACATGAAACCACAGACTGAAGGGGTCTGTCTATGGGGCCGGATTTACTTCTGCAGAGCATTCTTTCCACTTCTGCCTATGTGGGTGCATCCCAAGCAGACCGTTCCAAAAGATAGGAAGATAAAGGTGCCTCATCCGTGGGTAAGGTCCTCCAGAGCCCCACAGTGATCCTAGCGGGACCATGACACACACAGAGGGACAATCAGAGGGAGCTTTGACAAAGCCTTGATGTCCTTGCCAGGTCGCTGGCAGATAAACAGGAGTTAAGAGGTATAAAAGAAACCCGCCGTGGACACAAGGGCCTGGAGTAGGAAGCAGGGCATTCCGGCTGTGGAAAGAGCATCAGACAGGATCCTGGAGGAAGCAGAAACCCTTGGGCGTGGAAGTGGATATGCCCTGGTCAGGTAGGAGAGGCTTTGCGATGGGGCACGGTGGTGCAGAGGAGCAGCCTGCAGCTGCCTAGGGTCTACAGGAGGAACAGGTTTACCAAGCAGTTCACTGACCTGGCTTCAGGGAGGACAGATGCTAATAGGGAAGTTAAAGGCAGGAGGCTATTGCTATCACCCGAGTGGCAGAAGACGGAGCTTTGAAGGCACAGCCAGCAGCATGAACAGGCGGGTTGGGACAGGGTAGAAAGGGGCCATGCCTAAGTTTCCAGTGGGCAATAACAGTCACTAAGATGGGTGAGCATCGTAAGCAGAGGTCTCCAGACTGTAGTCACTGCCATCTATGCTCACATCCTTCATGAGGTGCCTAGGGGGGAGGAGGTGAGGATGGGAGTGGCATGGGTCTCCTAGCTAGAAAAATGGAAGCTTTTACCCCTAATTGCTGCTCCAGTGACAAACTCAAAAGATACTCTCCCCAAAGGGGGCGTGTGTGGGGTTGTGACCTCCTGGGAAACACCTCCCAGAGCCCAAGAGAGGCAGGAATCCACTCACCTGTGGATTTTTCCCCCAGGCCTCTGTTCCTAAGCTGTCTCTTCCAAAGGCACCTCATCTCAGTTCCTGGTCTCAGTAATGATGGGTTGGATCCTGAAGAAGGCAGCTGGGCGGGGGCGGGGGAGAACTGGGGCCAAGGACAATCCTCAGCATCATGCAGGTCTACAGCAGACCCCCACCTCCTCCCCCCCCCCCCCCCCGCCGCCGGAGCCCCATCCAAAGCTCCCCAGGACCCTTCCCCAGGAAGGGGTGGCATTTTTTTTTTTTTTTTTTTTTTTTTTTACTCATGAAGCAAAACACTGCCTTGCGTATCTCCTCCCACATCATCCTTCTAACCTGGCATTCTGTAGAATTTGAGGCGGGGTAAAGTGACCCGCCTGAGGTCACACTGTCATCTCCTGGAGCAGAGACCTACCCCAAGCCGGGCCCTAGACCTAGGTTCAGTTTCTGTTCCTGATACTCTCCAGCCACTCTCCCTTCCCCCGCCATTCCCTGCATCCAGCCCAGACCCCCAATCAGCAGCTGGTGACTTGGCTGCCTGTCCCTGTAAGACCCCCAACACCAGGTTGCCTACCAGTCTTGAGGACACCATGGTGGTGACCAGAGCAATTTCTCTCAGAACACAGCGCCTCCCTCTCTAGACATGGGTAGGGGGTTGGGCTCCCTGGCTACACATGTTCGCACTAGAACATATTGTCCCACCAGGCATCCTGGTTCCTCCCCAGCTGAGCTGGCCTGAGTCATCCATCTACCCACACAACCTGGATATAGAGGTCCTTCTGGCTGCTAGGCCAAGTATGAGCAACCTGTACGTGGCTGTGTTCATGAACATGTGTGTGCACACACCATCACAGAGAAGGTACCAGTGCCCACTTTGTGGGCATAGACACCTAGACACGGGCAGCTTGAGGGGCCCATGTTAGGCCAAAGCCGGGATTTGAAAGTGGTCACTAACCCAGACCCTGGTGCCTGGCAGGGCAGGCACCCATAGCTGTGAGCTGGCTGTGAGAGGCTGGGCCCAGGTGTCTCAGACGACTCTTTGTGGCTCTGTGGGGATTAGGAAGGATGCTCTGAGGAGGGGTGAAAGATGCTGGTCCCTGGTCTCTCTCTGCTCCCCTAATGTTCCACATGAGGGGACATGGGCCTGAGCTGTCAGCTTCCATTTCTGGGATGCACGCGCATGATGCCGGGTCCCCAGCAATGACTGTGGGAAACGGGAGTGCACGAAGAATCAGGCCTTCTGATCTAGGTTCAGCACTGTCAAGAGCAATGACCACCCCTCCCCCAACCACCTCCCAGCCAGCTCCCCAGAGGCAGCTGGAAAATGCCGCTAACAGGAGCCTCTTTCACCTGCCACATTGTATGTTCGCCCTTGGGTCCCTCCTCCCTCTGTTGCTGCCTCTCTTCTCCAGCTGGCCGCTTCCCGTATCCTCACTTGACAAGAAGAAAGGCGGCCTTTACTAAATGAGGGGAGAATTCTGATTGCTTCCCCAAACTTCCTCTGCTGCCATCTTTAGCCGCACCTCACTTCATCCCTGACACTTGCTCAGAAGACCCCTCCTACTTCCAGGCCAGTATCTTTCTGGGTCCTTACACATCACGGGCTGTGGCCATCACTGTTCCCGCTGTTTCTTGTCTAAGACGGCAAGATCTCCCCAACCTACTCGCACTCCCACCAACGCCTACACCTGGCTAGGCCTGCTATATGTGAACTGAATGCAAAATGAATGAATATATAAATATACATATGAATGAATGAATGAATGCTTCCAGAGTGTCCTGGGCATCAACACTGGTGGCTAATCCTATTCAGCAGAGACAATGCCGGCCACACACAGAATTCCTTATCACAGAGGAAGAGCCATCCATATCCAGGCCCTTGGACCCTGCACAGCATCCTCACTGCAGAATGTGGAAAGAACCAGTGCCTGCCTGGCCCCGCCCAGGATCCAGCTTCACCCATCTTGCCCTACAAGGACAGCTTGAGCACCTCCACCCCTTGAGAGCAGCGGGCACCGCTGCTTACCTTCTGCAGAGCCGCACCTGCAATGCACCAGTGTCTCGTAAGGAGCCTGAGCTTCATTCCACAGAGTCATTCCACAGAAGCCCAGGCAGCGAGAGAACGCGCCTGCGACAGCCTCTGCGAGATGCTGCTGCATAATCAGCAGAGAAAGAGGGGAAAAAATGCCAGAAATAGCAGCTTTATAAGCCCTCCCGACGACTCTTGGTCCTCTATTGGCTGGAGGCCCGGCACCCCTGCCCCCCACCCCCACCCTCGCGCCCCGATCCCGTTCCTACAAGGTGAAACGGGAAAACCTGTTCTTTAACCTCTTTGATCCAAATTCATCTTCTATGCCAATTTGGGCCCACGTGTCTGGAGCACCACACCAGGTCTTGGGGAGCAGAAAAGGAGGCAACCCCCATATGCAGCCCCGCTCTCCGTTACCCCCGTCTCCAGAGGAGTGCTGCCTTGGAGAAGCTGCTATACCAGAGGGCCTCTCAGAAGGCAAATTGGCAGCACCTGTCAAGGTACAAAATCTGCACGCCTTTCATTCAGCAATTAGACTCCTGAGCATCCATGCTGTGGCAATACCTGCATCCTGCACACAGGCTTGCCAGAGGATGTTGCTTATTACACATACCTGAGGCAGGATGAACGCCTGAATCCAGAACTGACTGCATACATGAGACACATACATTTTATGGACCGGGGTGAATGGGGCTCATCTGCAGGTGCCAGTTTGGAACTGGTTGGGAGAGGAAGTCAAGGGACATTGTTCCGTTTTTATGAAAATATGATCTCTCTCTCTCTCTCCCCCCCCAGTGTGTGTGCACGTGTGTGTGTGTGTGTGTGTACTCATGCACATGCATGTGTGTGCATGTCCACACTTGTTTATGTGTATGGCATGAGCATGAGCATGTGTGTGTGTGTGTGTGTGTGTGCGTGCATACATAAATTGGGGTGGATGCACATGCACTTGGATTTACATGGTCAAGGGCACCAGGCTGTTAGCTGTGGTCACCCAAAGAGCAGAAGGAGGAGGGGACTCGGCTGCCCCTGCCATCTTTTTTGTTTTTCTTTTGCACAAGCAAGCGTTACATATGTAACTTAAAACACAAACAGGGAAGCCTCCCTCGGTTAATCATCCTTGCTGACACCCCCCAACCCCCCCCCAATCCCCCCAACCCCCCCTCCCGGCATTTTTGTTTTAGATACTTAGTTTTCAGATTACTCCTAGGCTAGATGGTTATGGTGCAAAACAGAGACACAGAGAGAGATGACTCAGCTTCCTGTGGAGGGGCTGTGGCCTGCTGGGAAGACATTTCCATTTCTGCCTTCCTCTCTAGAGCCCTAGAGACAGCTCATGGGGGGGGGGGGGGGAGGGTGAGATCATTCCCAGAGTGAGGGGCAGGGACTACGGCCAGGCTCTGGGTCCAGTTCACCTGGGTTCGAGGTCTGACCCTACACCTCCTGATTGAGATTCTTCTCTGAGCCTTAGTTCACGAATGTGACGGGATAGTTTTTCCCTGAGCTTAGCATGCAAAGCAGGTGTTACCTATGGGAAGAGTCTGGTCTGGTGCCTGGCACAAAATAGGTGGCTCATAAATGTCACTGTTAAGCATGACAGCCCCCATACGAGGCTCTCCCCGCACAGCACAAGTCTGTCTTACAGGTGAGAAAACTCAGGAGCAAAGCTGACTTGAATTTCTGTCTTCCTTTTCAGGAGGACCAGCACACAGTCAGCACACAGTGATTTCTCATGACCCAATATGACCAGTCATGAGCGCACACACGGGCTCTGTGCTGTCTTCATCTACAAAATTGGGCACACAAACGAGCGGACAGTCCACAAAAACTTTAGGAAAGTCACTAGGGAGGCGGCTCAGTCAGTAACAATGTTTGCTTTGCAAACATGAGGACCTGAGTTAGACCAGAGTCCCCAGGACACACACACACACACACACACACACACACAAATGCACACATACACATACACACACACACACGAGAGAGAGAGAGAGAGAGAGAGAGAGAGAGAGAGAGAGCTTCAGAAAAACTCATAAAGAACTAAGGAGCCTTCACTGGGCTCTTTCCCCTGAGCAAGAATCCAGAGTGCCTGCTGCCCTCCCTGCATCAGTCCCACAGAGACTCAGGAAAGCCCTTTGACGGTCTAAAGAAAACACCAAGACTGAGGAAACAGAGGAAGGAGAACCAGCAATTTGTGCAGGAAACTATAGCAGCCCATGAGCATCAACACCAGAACTAATTGAAAAGGAAAACACCAGAGCAGGTGTGCCCAGGGTACCTCAGGCTGCCCAAACCTGTCCTCGCCCCTGTCCCTTGACTTAAGAAGCCCCTGCTGACAACCTTAATAGTAACGGCCTCATTTAAAACCCATGATTATCAGGGTTGATTTCCATGGAACCTTCCCTTCACAGCCTCGAGAACCTCCCAGGAGTGGTAATTGCCAAGTTCAATTTTAGCTCTGTCACACCCAACTGTCGGTGCTAAGGCGGCTGCTACGTCGCCAGGTAAGCTGGTAATGAAGTCAGCTCCAGGCGTCTAATTTCACAATATTGTGATGGCTCTGTCAGCACCCGTAAGAGCTGAGAAGCTGGGAGCTTCCAGTGAACAGGCTGCATGTGGGGAAATGGCTGAAGCCGTTCTGTGCTTTGGGGCTCAGACTTGAGCCCAGGCCTGCAGGGCTACTGTGGCTGCTGGGTCCTGGATGCCTCTTTCCACAAAGCCTATGGCACAGGTGCACCACACAGTGCAAAGTACCCTCTGATCACCACCCTGTGTTGGCCACCTTGTCCCTGTCCTGTCTCTGGCCTTCCTCAAGCTGGGGTGCATCCTCAGAAGATCCTTTTCATGCGCCATGCCAATCAGTTCTCCAGTAAAGGAAATACTGAAAAAGGAATTCAATACCCACTATTCCCTCCCCATTGAAAGCATTGATGAGCCCCACTGTCCTCAGGGCCAGAGCCTCACAGCCCAGCCAGGCCTTCAGCTCTCTGCAGGCCTGGCTTGTACTGCCCAGGTAAACAGGTTCTCCAGCTTTCTTTCCTATAGTTCCACTGAGCCTTTGCATGGATGTAAAGCTCTGCAGATAGATCTGAGCAAAACCCAATAGTGGAGGGGCTTGGGAAATAGTGCAGTCAGTGAGATGTTAAGCATCCTCGAGCATGTACCCCTGAGTTCAAATCCAAGCACCCGCATGAACAGTTAGGCATGCGGTGGGGCACACCCACCCGTAATCTCGGAACTAGTGATGCGACACTGGCAGATCTCTGGAGCACATGAGGATCAAACCAAGGCCACAGCACTTCTCCTGAAAGTGCCCCTCATCAGTACCATCTCCCTCTCAGTCTGGGCATTTCAACCTTCCACGCCTACCTCAATGCTCTGGTTGGTCTTCCAGCAACCTGCAGATCAGTGGTTCTCAAACCGTGGGTTGCGATCCCTTTGGGGGTCCAGCTTCAGATATTTACTATTCATAACAGTGGCAAATTTTTCAGTTATGAAGAAGCAATGGAATAATTTTGTGGTTGGGGGTCTCCACCACATGAGGAGCCCCATGTATTGAAGGGCCACAGCGTTAGGAAGGTTGAGAACCGCTGCTCTGGACCTCAGCAATGCAGAAGCTCTGCCTACCACCCTTACCTCCTGCATCAGAATCTGCATTTTAATGTGCTGCCCACCACCACTGTGAACAGACATGAGCATTAGCCAATACTATGCTGTGGGGTACGCATGGTTTCTTTTACTCTGTGTAGGTGCAAAGCCCAGCACCACCCAGACGAAGGTTTCTCATCCCTCAACACACCTTCCTTGCTCCCCAGAATTCTGCTTCTTTTCAACCATAGAGGAACTAGCCCAGCTAGTTCTGGTGTCTTTTAAAATACAGTGCATAACACCCCCCCCCCTTTCCTTGAGGCACAACCAAACCTTCTGGACAGGCCCACTGAGGCCCCGTTTGGGGACGCTGAGCACCCTGGCCCTCAGGAAGCCCACAATACAACATTGTTATTGCATTAGTCAATCAAAGCCTTTGCTTCCTTTTTTTTTTTTTTTTTTGCAGAAACCAGGCCCACAGGAATCTCTGCTCCAAAGGAAGAGGTCCTCAGCTGGGCCAGAGATGGAAGTGGAGAGGGGAGAAAGTAACCCTTCTTTGGAGACCCTGGCCCAACCCACCAGAGGTTGATTCCCCTCCAAGGGGTACCCATGACCTTTGCAGAACTAAATGCAATACCAGAATTCTATGTGCAGAGCAGACCCCAGGGCCAGCCTGGAGGTTGCAGTAATCCAGCCTCATGTTTGGACAGGAGCCACCCGGCAAAGCTCCGTCAACTCTGCCTGTCGCCTGAGGAGGGAAGCACTCACCTTTGCTAATCACCCTAATTCATTTTTTATTACCGACTTTCTCTTCTTCTATTTGCCCTCTGATTGAGGATATTACCCCAGGCGTTTAAAAAACAACAGATCAGACCACAATGGCAAACACAGCTCTTCGCTGAAATCTGCACTGATGGGCGTATAATTCCATATCACAAAGACCTCGGGGTCTGCATGTTAGGCAGACTGGGCAGGAGGTATCTGCACAATTGAAGGTTTGTCGGAAGATAATGAGCTGTGTGCAGAGGGCACGATAAAACGGGTACCTCCTCCTGCGGCTGGTGAATACAGTCAACCCTTTTTGGAAATAGCACGCCAGGTGCTAGGGAGACAGCTCAGTGGGTATAAATGCTTGCTGAACAAGCCTGAAAGGCCTGAGTTTGAATTCTCAGAACCCATGGAAAGCTGGGCCCAGTAGTGGGCGTATGCAACTCCTGCATTCCTAAGGTGTGAGACAGGAGACTGCCCAGAAGCTTGTGGGCCAGCAGTGGCAAACAACAAAGAGACCCTAGCCAACGTAGTGGAGGGTGAGGCCTGACAATCTACATTCCCACATACATGCATGCACACAGAGAATGAACATGCTAACAAAATCAGGAGCCATAAATATGCCACATGCTCCTCCTCTTCTTTTTCTCCTCCTCTTCCTCCTCCTCCTCCTCCTTCTTCTTCTAAGACACAGTCTTGTGTAGCCCAGGCTGGCATCAAATTCACTGTTTAGCCAAGGATGACCATGAACTTCTAATCCTTCTGCTTCCACATTCCATGTGGATTATATGGTGCTGGGGACAGACCCTCAGGCCTTGTGTATGCTAGGCACTCTATGCGCTGACACAGCCCTGCCAGAGTCCTCCACAACGCTGTTCTCCCAGAGCAGGGGAGGGAATGAGAGGGAGGGGCAGGGTCCACTGACACAGCGCAGGGTAAACGGCATGCTGTTCCCAGAAACAAAACAAAACGAAACAAGAGTGGGGCACCTCTGGCAGACCAGGATGGTGTAGCACCCCTGACAGCACTGAATACTGAGAAGCCAAAGGGCCAACATGAACAGTGTTCTGGAATCTTCAGTGAGCTAGGAACAGATGACCTCCCTCAGCTTTTGGGTAGGAAATACCATGTTCATGATTTAAGGCTTAATAACGAGACGGGGAACCATCTTTTCAGGACAGAGAACACCCACACGTCTTGCTTGCTTAACAGAAGCGTTTTCACACAAGAGACAAATTCCCTTATCTCCGAAGGCCAGGCTGCCTGTGCCCCAGATCCTCCAGTCCAAGCAACCGGGAGTGACGTGTCCCTCCCTGGCAAAGCCAAGGTCGCCTTAGCAGGGAGATAAAGCCAGGTCTTCTGGCCCTTGCCTTGGAGGTCAAGCATGACTTCAAAGCCAGAGGCTGAGAGTTTCCACCTTCAGCCCATCAGACTGGCATACCCACCCTCCTCCCTGGCCCAGCTGGAGATGTCCCTGTGGGAGGCTACCAGGGGATCTCTACTTGTCAACACTTGCGAGTCCCAGGCACAGCTTCTGGCAAGGAGGTAAGGAAGGCCAAGAAAATGGGAGTGACCCAACTCTAGAACAGCCCAGGTGCATTATGGGTGCATTCCTAGAAAACAATGGCCTCCATCCCTCCCTTTTGTCCTTCCAGAACTTATCATTGAGTACCTGTTACATAGCCAACAGCATGGCAGGTGATAGGTGCTGCTCTGCCCGTGAACTAAACAAACACGACCTCACTGGGTTTCACAGTTTATTCGCCAGGCAGGAAACAATCAAGTAATTCCACAGATATATTATGCGCCGCCACCACCACCACTCACCCCGCCAAAAAAAAAATATGCTAGAGCTGAGACCAAAGGGAGGAAACAGTGCCAGCCTCTATGTGTGGATGCACGTGGGAACATTCCAGGCAAGATCAGCAGGCATGGCGGTGTGAGAACAGCCAGGCAGGCATCAGGAGTAGGATGGAGGCACTCGAGCTAACTGATCGCCATGTCCCTCCCCAGAACACAGCCTGGACTTACTGCCAAGTAGCCGGGAGGTCTGAAAAGCAGGCAGTGGCAAGACCCCATAAGTACTGACAGGCCAAAGGAGGGCAGCGAGGCAAGGTTTTAAACAGAGATCCAGTTTGGGGTCATGTGGCTGTGAGTCATAACTCACTGCTTCACACAGAATAGATGGATCCGATACTGCTGCAGAAAGATCTCCACAAAGGCTCCACTGCCCTCCCAGCACTTGACATTCAGTCACTAGACAGAAAAAAATGTCTCTAAACTGCTTTGAGAGCTTAAGTTCCTGGCCTGGGATGCAAGAGGCAGCTGCCTTTGAGAAGAGCAGGAAACAGCGTGGCAACAGGGAGACTGCGTAGAACACCAAGCAAGGCATGCCTGTCACTAGAGAGAAAACTGTCTTGGGGACACCTGGACCCAGACCCATATATATGGTGGTGGCTTATCGTTAACATCAAGGCAGGCACCCATGCAAGAGTGAGAAGGCATGCTCATAATGCCATCACTGGGAGTGGGGGAGACAGAGACAATCCCTGAGCCTTTCTGGCCAGCTAATCTACACCCAAGGTTCAGTGAGAGACCCTGTCTCAAAAGATAAGGTTGAGAACAAATGAGGAAGACACTCAGTGTCACTCTCTTACACCCACATGTGTCTGTGAACTCACACACATGCACACACACACACACACACACACACACACACACACACACACACACACAGATACATACATTTGAGGAGTCAGCCACCCACCTCCCGCTGCACTGACTGCAAAACCCATTGGAGGCAAAATGCTACTGGCACATTCTCAGTCAACATGCTCTGTGGTAAAATATTACTCTGACTGACAGCTTTCACTTGGGCAGCGAGAAACTGTCTACCAATGATGACTATCTGATGAAGTAGCCATCCTTTGGGATGTTCCATGCACTATGTCATTTGTACTACAATATCCCTTGTGGGGACCCTGGCAGCTAAGGAGACATGTGGCTGCTGTGGAGAACCTGCTTTGAGGAGAAGGTGGCTCCCAAACCACCTGCCATGATGCACTTGTTCTTTTGTACTGCCTGGACTAAAACACAGAGGGAGGGACAGCACAGAGAAGAGATTTTGGTCCTGTTATCTCTGACAGCCTGCCGAGGCAGACAGCTGCGAGAGCGCCTCCTGTGGCGAGAGCAGGCTGTGGTTCCCAGTCCAAATGCTCCCAGGACACTAGCGCCACGTGTCTCGCCTGAGTTAATGTCATGAGTTAAGCCTGAACGTGGGATTGACTCCAAGAGGCTACCTGAGGGAACCGCAGTGAGAAAACAGGCTTCTCATAGTCTCCACTGAAGATGGAAATTCCTCAATGGAGGTGATACCCGCTGCTCTCCCAAGGGCCACGTGACCTGAGGGGCCCCCAAGTAGCAGGAAGGAGCTGGAAAACAACTGATCTGATCTCCCAGAGCTCTCAACACCAACATTGGGGGAAGAGTGTGGTGTCAGGAAAGTGGGGTTCAGAGAGGCTGACAAACAGGCTCAGGGTCACCCAGCATCGAAGCACCAAGATGTGAACCCAGGCACTTCATCAGATGCTCAGTCACATGTGGCCCACCACGCGGCTTCGCATTAAAAGTTAACTCACCTCTCGGAGGGGTGAAGAGAACAGAGGGCGCTTGGGGGCTCTTGAAATCACCCATGGAGCCGTCAGCAAAGGTTTGCAGAACAAACAAACGAGCCCTGAAGTTCAGGGTCTACTTTCTTCTCCAGAAAGCCCAGGTCCAGCAGAAACACAGCACAGTGCAACAATAAGATTTATGCATGAGATTGACCTAAGGTTAACTATGGAATCAGAATCATTGCCAACAAGTTTCTGAATCATTCTGAAAATGAGGCCCATCGTCGAGATAAGCACGCTCTAATTAGCAGTAAGGTGGAGGCCACCTATTGGCATATGAGGCCTGAAGTTGAGACCTAAGACAGGAGGCCCCAGAAGAGAAAGTTCTACAACAGGAAAAGCAAAAGGCAAGCACACAAGGCCCTGCACTTGCACGCACAGAAGCATGCGCATGTGCACACACACACACACACACAAGGACATGAACCCATCCATGTGCACACCCTCTCGGGAGGCAGCTTCAGGTAGAGGCCACCCACCGAGACTAGGACAAACCCCAGCTCCTCTGCCACCTGTGTCACTCTAGCCATTTGAGCCAGTCCCCACCTACAAATGGTAAAGGGTCACCTGTGTTTATTTCTACCCTACTTTCCCCACCACCACCAAAAATACCACAAACTTTCAAACAAAACTCACTAAGCAGGGACTAGGTGCTTCAGGCAACTACTGAACATATGTACATATTTTGACATTTTCCCCTTGCTTCTGAACCCCCAAGAGAATGACAAAATCCAAAAACAAAACAAACAAACAAAAACAAACAAACAAACAAAACACCTACCTACCCTACCTACCTTAAGCTACAGGTAGAGATAAATATATACATATATATACCTTCATAATGTATATATATACACATATGTTCATAACTCAGACACTGATAGATCTCTATATGGGAGAATGCAACCAGTCCATGAGAGCCTAGAGGGCAACGGGATGGAGACAGCAACCATAACACACTGAGATCCAGCTGGAAATAAAGAAACCAAGGGAAAGACTGACAACACAGCCTGGGAGCACTAAGGAACATGCATTCCAAGCCACAGCCCCTGGAAGAGCTATCCTAACCAAACCCTGTAAAGTCTCAAGTGAGACAGCAGAGGCTGGGAACAGGCCAAACGAAGAGATCCACGCATCAGCCCAGAGCCTTTGACCACTGGCTTGGCCCCAACCTACATAATAAAGACAGTGATGCTGAACATTTTAGCCGTGAAGCTCAGTTGAAAATAACATCCATGGTAGAAGTGGCCGCAGATGTAAACAACAGACATAGTGGAAGTCACTGCTGGTCTAGAACACCATTTCCCTACCACAGCACAGCAGGCGTGTTGAGCCCAATCATACGCTGTGTTGGAGATTTTCCTGTGCATTGTAAGACTCCAGTAGTGTGCCTGGTCCCCACCTGCTAGATTCCAGAAGCACCCCTTCCCAAAAACTATAGCACCCAGGAATATTCTAAAAGTGTGTCCTTGTGGAAAAGCACTGGCCTGAGAACTCAGAGATACCAGAAAGAGCTGGCAGGATCCTGGGGCTGTAGTTTCAGCCCTGTGTGTTCCTGTCTGCAAATCCCGTGTCTGCATGGTTGGCAGTCATTGTATTTACACAGACTCAAACCCACAGGGTGATTTATCACCTTGGCTTGGGAGAAGCAATAAAAACATATGGTCGGTAATTATTAACTTAATGAGTCATGGTAAATGGTAATTTTATATCTTAGTGAGAAGATGTTGTGTAGCACAGGGTGATAAATTTTGATCAATTACCTTGATGCTTAAAACGTGCTGCGGTGTGATTGGGATTTCTGATGCCTTGTAGCGTGAGCAGGAAGTCTGTGGTTTTACAGGGCCTATTGCTGGGTTTCTCCAGTACACAGTGGGTTGTTATAGAGTGCCTACTGTGTGTCCAGTAATCCTGAATGCTCAGTCACTCAACGGAAAACTTGTACTTGCCAGATGAAAGACCCCGTGGCTCTGCGATCTACTGACTCATAACATAGACCAAGAACCACATGCAGAATTGTCAGGGGCAGTGACAGAGCTTGGCCTTAGGGAAGATGTCACATAAATGGAAGAGGAGCTAAGTGGGGGCATGCTCAGGCGTGGGGGTGGGGTGCTCCAGGTAGAGGGAAAAGCACCTCAGGGATCTGGCCACCCGGGAGCAAGGGTACCCACTAGCTATACCTCAGCCTGCTTGGTTTTGAGTGGAGGTGGGTTTGAGGAACAGAAGCTTCACGTTCCCAAATTCAGACCAGTCTCCAGTCTCCGTGATGGTTTCTTTGTCTTCTGGTGGTGGGAAAGATCGGTGGCTTGTGTTTAGCTTCTCCCACGTGCCAGGAGCAGTCTGCCTCTCAAACACTGGCTCAGTGGCTGGAGGGCACAGGGATCCAGGTCACTGGGCTCCCTGTCTCAGGTTCCTGAGTTCGGAAACCTGGGAAGCACCTGGAAGCTTGTATTGCTGGCAAGAGGGTGGAGCCCATCCTGCTGGTCAGGGAACTGCTACAAGGGGACCGGTCAGTTCTAAAATGCATCTGTCTGCTCTGGACACGCGGACTTCTTGTAGGTCTCGGGTACAGAGCCCAGACCTGGACAGTCAGTCAGGCAGCCTCCTGAAAGTTTCTGATAGGTCCTGGGGAGTTTCCTGCACCTTGGGTTTACTCGGGTTTCATGAAAACATAATCAGAACTGGAGTCACTGAGGGGGGATTTGTGCTGAGGGAAGACTCGGGGTGTAGGGTACACCCAGAAGGAGAGGGACAGGTGCTTAGGCAGAGGAAGAAGTTGGTCATAGACATGAATAGTGAAGGCCACTCGGCATCCTGGAGCTACAGCTATCCCAGGTAAGGAGGAGTTTGCCAAGCCCTCACCCCTGCACGCCATCTGCTGTAGGCAGTGGCACTGGGCGAGCACAGCCCTTCTAGGGAATAATGCTAGTGGGGCAACGTAGGAAGCCAGACTTGACACGTTGTGGGGGATACTAACGTTTGTTTCATCTTATAGTTGAACACCTCACCTCACAGCCCTTGTGCAGCCAAGAAAACAGGCCTTGGAAGACTAAACCTCAGGGATCTGGCCACCTGGGAGCAAGGTCACCAGGCCAAGCCAATAAGTGTTCCAAACACACACACACACACACACACACACACACACACACACACACACACACATTCTCTCTACCACCTAGAGAAGGAATCAATGTTGTTATGAAAGCCAGGCCCCACCCCTTGGAGGCTACAAGAGTTGATTGCTAACAGTTGCGCTCTAGTGCACTGTTCTGAGCACATGGAGATGGAAGTGTGTCTTTCTGTACTGGATACGGTGACCTCCATCGCTGATGTGCCACTTGACAGAAGAAAGGACCAGACTACTAACTTACCTGTGCTGCTGGTGGTAGGGGCATCATGTAATCCTGGGTCTGCTGCATCCCACAGCTGACCCACACTGAACGCCCATCTGGGGACTCTAAGAAACCGAGGGAGTGAAAGAGATGGCCCAAAGAGATGACAGCAGCCACATTGCAGAGGATTTGTGGGAACCTGTGTATTGTGCTCAGGGGCTCCATTGCTCTTGGATGTCCTACCTGCTAGGCACTGCCCTCTAGGCTGGCTCACAGGACAGTGCTGGACCCCATCACTCAAAGACTCTCGGTCTTGGCTCTACCCTAGACTCCAGGGACCTACGACAGTCTTCAGGTCTTGAGGCTGAGTCCCTCTAGGACAGGGGACAGCTGGGCAGCCCTACGTTCATTCATTCATTTACTCATGCCCAGAACAAACATCTGCTGAGCACCTATCTGCCAGGCCCACTCTGGAACATGAGGCCTCCCCTACCCCAGGGACAACATCTCAAGACCCTTTAAAAAGGTTCAGTTGGAGCTCTTCACTGCAGCTGAGATGCTGGTCTCCAGGCTCCTCAGAGGTTTTCAGGAGAAGGATGTTTTAACGCTGCCTCTCCCTGTGAGTCTGGTTTGAAATGGAATCAATCATTTGTTTCCACACCCACTCCTGCTGCCATTAGTGTCTTTGCCATGAGGTGAGGCAGCCAAGAGGCAGCATTTAGAAAGCCTGTACTGTGTTCTCTGGACTTTCGGCCTCCAAGACTGTATGTAGGCTAACCTAACCTCTCTCTATCTCTTTTAAAAATCTTTTAGCTTCCAATTTGTTTGTTTATTTATTATTCAGTCAGACAGAGTTTCTTTATGTAGCTGATGCTGGCCTGAAACCCCTAACAACCTTTTATATAAAGTTAGCCTGCCTCAGGCATTTTGTTATAGCAATGAAAGGCCGACTAATACACTCCTCAAAAGGCATCATCACCCGCCCCACCCCACGCCCAGTGGAGAATTCTTCCATACATAATTATAAAAGACATCCCAGCCTTTCATCTCACCATATCTCACACCTTTCTGTCCTGAAGGGATGATGGTCACTGATTTGATTCCCCTTTGTACACAGTGGAGCAGAAACCCAGAGAAAGCTAGTGACATGTTCAAAGTCACTCGGGAGACTGAAGTGAGAGGTGGCAGGCCTGGACTGCTGCTCTTGACATCCAGAGAGGACCATCTGACCAGGCAGGATGCAGGACTAAATGGGAAATGTGTTGCTTTGAATAGGAGTGGGCCCCATAGACTCGTGTTTGAATGCTTGGCTCAGGAAGTGGCACTATTAGGAGGTGTGGCCTTATTGGAGTGGGCGTGGCCTGTTGGAGGAAGTGTGTCACTGTGAGGGCGGGGCTTTGAGGTCTCCCTCAGCTCCTTCTCCAGCACCTGTCTGCCAGTGTGTTGTCATGCTTCCCATAATGGACTGAACCCCTGAACTGTAAGCCAGCTCCAATTAAATGTTCTCCTCTATAAGAGTTGCGGTGGTCATGGCGTCTCTTCACAGCAAAAGAAACTCTAAGGCAGGCAGGAAGTAAAGAGCTTCCCAGGAGAGATTTTGGTCTCCTGGCCAAGCCCTTTAATCCCAGCCAACCCAGCATAAGACTCATCACTGTCCTCTGCCCCCCAGCAGAAGGGAGCCATGCAAATCTCACCTCTCCCCCCCCCACACTGATCCTGTATAGGCCTCAGATACCCCATGTCCAGGATAGGAAGTAACAGCAACCTCTACTTCATGGATTCTGCTAAAGGGAACCTCCAGTCATTCAGTAACTGTGAGTCCCCAGTCCCCACCCTTACAGGACGCTGCGCCCAGAGCCGTGTACTCGGAGAGCAAACAATTCACCCACTACCACTTACTTGCTGAGCCATTATGAGAAGGCAGTGTGCCAGGTGCTGGATATGGTCCCTGCTTGCCAGGAGCCCACACAGAGCTGTGTACAAATAACCAATGTGGCCTGTACCATGTGACCAGATGCTACATGTTACATTGGGGCTCACTAGATGTGCAAATTCCTCGGGCTACGACCCCCGCCAAGGACCAAATGAATCGAAACCCCTGGGAGTGTGGCCCAAGAAACTGCTTTTTAAAGCTTACCAGATCAGAGGCTGCAGATTTATCTCCCTGGTTATGGTCTCTCGTTGAGCCAGAGTTCACTTCCCAGCACACACAGGCTCCCAACTGCCTGCAGCTCTAACCCCGGAAGACCCAACACCCTCTTCCGGACTCCACAGACATCTGTATAGATGTGTGCATACATGCAATAAAGACATTCACATAAGTAAAAATAATAAAGCTTTGAAAACAATGTATCAAGTGACTCTTACTATGTAGATAAAAATATTTTTTAAAATTTCAGAGCTCTGTCTTCAGCTCCCCTCCCTCCACTTTAAACTTGCAAAACAGCCAGGGCGGAGGGGGGAATGGCTCAGTGGATTGAAAAAAAAAAGTGCTTGCAGATGAGCATATAGACCCACGTTTCAGTCCCCAGAACCCAGGGAAAGTCAGGCATTGAGAAGCGCATCTATAATCCAGTCGTGATGGGGTGGAGGCAGGTAGATTCTGGAAGATTGCTGGCCAGGCAGTCTAGCCAAATGTTGACTTCCTGGTCCAGTGAGAAACTGGTCTTAATATATATAAAGGAAGGTCCCTGTTGATTTTTGCCTTCTGTTACTATGGTAAATACCACAATCCAAACCAACGGGGGGGGGGGGGCGTTATTTCGTTATTTAGCTCACACATTACTTCACTGAGGGAAGCTAGGCCAAGAACCAGGAGCCAGGACTGAAGCCAACACCATGGAGGAAAGCTGCTTCCTGACTCTTCCAGTTGGCTCGCTCAGCTAGCTTTCCCAGACAGCTGCCCCAGACCCACCTGCCTAGAGATGGCACCACCCACAGTGGGCTGGGCTCTCTCAAGTAGTCAGCAATCAGGAAAATGTCCAGCAGACATGGTCACAGGCCCATCTCATAGGATCAATTCCTCAACTGAGAGTCTTTCTTCTGGGTTCTAAGTTGGTATAACACTGAGGAAAACTAACCCTAGCTGTGACAACACCCAGTGTCAACCTCTGGCTTCCACACATGAATGCACCAGAGCAAACACACACACACACACACACACACACACACACACACACACACACAATTTCAAAGCAGCTCTAGGCCTTGGCTCATCTTAACCCTCTTCCCTGCTTCATATCCAGAGACCTATTAATCATGACACTCTATATTTTATCCATAGACAGACAGATAGACAGATAGATAGATGGATAGATAAGCTTGAGAGCAACAATTTGGGTTGGCTTTGTTCATAACCATAGCATCAGTTACCTAGCAAAGTTCTTAACAAAGCAATGATCAATAAATATTTGTTGACTAAATAACAGATGATAGAATATGCCCCATCCCAAACAGTACTAGTTACTGGAGAGCCTGGAGAAAGACAGTGACACCCAGGTTGGCTTTTTTTGTGTGTGTGTGGTTTTTCAAGACAGGGTTTCTCTATGTAGCCTTTTACTGTCCTGGACTCACTTAGTAGACCAGGCTGGCCTTGAACTCACAGAAATCCACCTGCTTCTGCCTCCTGAGCCAGGTTGGCTTTCTAGGGCATATCAAACAGAAGTAAAAGATGCTTAGAACAGAGAGGTTAAATCTCAGGAATAGGTGTCAGGTGGTTGATCTCACTACCGACTTATCAATACCTGGTTTCCTGGTTTGTGGCAAGATCTATCCTAGCTTGTACCCCTCACTCCACTCCTGTGGATCTCCTTCTGAATCTCAGAAGTAGGCAGTGTCCTCCAGAGGATACATGGTGAGAGTAGGGGTGGGGCTGGAGCACCCACATGGTGACTCACAACCATCTGTAACTCTGGTTCCAGGAGGATCCGATGCCCTCTTCTGACCTCCATGGATACTGCATGCTTAAACCTGCATTTTCATACAAGCAGGCAAAATAACCATACACATAAAACAAAAACAAATAAATCTTAAAGAAAATATTTTAAAGAGGGTACCGAGGCACAGTGATATCAGATCGTTTATTCTCCCCACAAGAAGTCTTTTAAGAGAACGTTCGTGGCAGCTTTACTTACAACTTCCCCAGATGAGACAAACCCAAATGACAACCAATAGGTGAAGTAACCAGTAGGGCTGTGTTTACACAATGTGATGTCACTCAGCGACAAAGTGGAACAAATTACACACACACACACACACACACACACACACACACACACACACACCAGACGAATCTGAAAGACAGACCGGATGAAAAGAGAAGCCATACTCAAAATGCCTATGTTGCATATGAAACTCTAAGGCTTAGAGTTAATAGTCCTAAAGCAAACTGAAACGAACTGTGGCGGGGGGGGGGGGGGGGGAGGGTATAGAAATCAGATAAGTTGCCACGAGGACAGAGGATGGGGTGCTGACTGGGAAGGGCACCAGAAGAGTTCTGGGGTAACAGAAATATTCTCTACCTAGGCTGGATTAGAGGGTACATGGAGTTTATGTATAACTACCAAAGCCCGTTCACACTTCATTATATTAAAGTCATACTCAGCATCAACAAGAGGCTAGAGAGAGCCTAGAGGCAGCTCCGTGGGTAAAGACACCTGTTGCCAAACCTAACAACCTGGCCCTGCTGGGTCACACAGTAGAAGGAGAGAGCCTCGGCTTGTCCTCTCACTTCCGCACACGTACTTGTTTAGAGGAGCTAGAAACCGTTTCCTCTAGCCCACAAAGCCACCTAAGGAGCCACGAAGCCAGACCAACTGGCACCAGCCTGCCTTAGCTGAGTTGGGGGCTCCCAGGCTTGTAAAGTGCCTTCCAAAATCTGAATGGAAGGAATTCAGTTCTCTGTGGATGGAACATAGGTCGCCCAGCCTCCAAACCATGACAGAGACTCACAAGGAGACCAGACCCCTGCCTGCTGGGAATTCAGAAGTCTAAATTCAACCACACTATGCCTTTCACCTGCTTCAGAACCCATCAGGTGCTGCTCGGTGACTCACTCAGTCTTGCCTTCCTTGAAGCAAAGAGGAGGCAGTTCCTTTCATGGGGTCCCAGATCCTCAATGCCAGAAGCCAGGAGCCCCCGTGCATACCAAGCACTATTATTACATTTTAAAAGTAACGTGTTTGCCTTATATCCAATAAGCGATTTTTTTCCCTAATGTATGCTAACATTACTGTGATTAATAAATTGCACAAATATCTCGAAGCTAAAATGAAGCCACAGCGGGTTTTTTTTTTTTTTTTTTTAAATCATTGTGTGTTCTCTCAAACAAAAACCACCAAAAGAACAGCTAGTGCTCATGACTTTGATTTTAAAAGGCTGGGAATCTCTATGTAGAAGATTGCTAAGGGGACAGTCACCAAGGGGACCGTCGCCAAGGGGACCGTCGCCAAGGGCCCTTCCAGGTCAACTGCCCCACGGTTGTCCGACATCCTTTGGGCAAATGCTTGAGAGACAAGCCTCTTGTCCTGGCTCCTGGAACAGAGCCCCCAGTGTGTGGGCTGTGTCCTGGCTCTGTAACCCATTCTAACCCACCTCCCAACACGGGGTGCACACACTGCCCTAGTGTGGCTATTACCACACCTTAAGTCTCAGATTACCCTCCACCTCTGATAGTGAGCCAGCCATTGTAAGAGAGCTTGAAGCTTGGACATTTTCTTTCATTTCACAACCATCGGTTTCTGGTGTCAGGAAAAAAAAAAAAAAAATGGAGCTCCTGGTCACATTGTACCTCAAGAACTACCACGCAAGGCCACAGCCCACTGGGGAATCTGCTAACAGGGACCTGGCTCCAAGCTGAGACAGCTGCCCCATCACCCCAGCCGCCTCAAGGCCTGAAAAGCTGGTTTCCTATCCAAGCACATGCTCACACCTTCCTTTCAAGCATTCCACTGGCTCGTCCCACCCCACTACCCTCAAAACTTCCCCAGCTGCGGGCCAGGGTCCTAGAACATAGACAGAAACCAAAATCTCCACCCTCCACATCGGGCGCCCCCCCCCCCAAGCAGGTTGCCACCTGGGAGGTTCTGGTGCTGAGTCAGAGGTTTCTAGAGCCTCCGAATAAAGCGCGCTGGGGTGGGGGTGGGGGGTGGGGGTGGAGGCTCGACAGAGTCCTGATTCCCAAAGGCGGCAGCGGGAGATCCCACTCTGGTGGGGTTTGCAGATACATCACTTCCAAAAGACCTCTTGCGGCTGGTTCTTACTCCCGCCCCTCCCCCCAGCCTGGGTACCAGACTTTAAGGCACAAATCCTCAGTCTCAATCTCCACTACGGCCTCCAAACCAGAGGGTGAACCCAGTCTTGCCCATTTGGTATTTTAAACGTAACAAAGCCAAGGGCAGAAGATGACCCGCTACCTCAGCCTTCAGCTCCTTGTGAAACCCCACTTGCTGTTTTTAATCTATTTTCCCACCATCACACTGGAAGCGGCTCCAGAACCCGCCTTGCCTCTAAGGCACCATCCCCCTCTCAGGCTTCCAACTTTGCGGATCAGCGCACAAAAGATAATCTGCTCTCCCCACCAAGAGATGTGTGCCGCCCACCTTCACCCCGGGACATCCCCCGCCTGTGCGGCCCGAGCCGCCCTAACCAGGGCGAACCGCAGAGGGCTCCCGGCGTCAGCCGCTCCCTTAGGGCCTGAGGACGCACTTGCAGAGGCCCAGCTTCGGAGGCCCAGCGATCTGCCGGACGCTCGGCTCCCGCCGTATCCCGGCAGCATCCCCGTAGCCAAGGGCTGGGTGGACAGCCTGTGGGGAAGGGGACAGACCCCACAGGGTCAAGGAACTAGCCACCCGACGCGCACTCACCACGCAGCGCCGCGGAGCCCGCGCGTCTGCGCCCCGACCGCCCGGAGACCCACGCGCGCTGTTCAATCCGGGCTCCGAGTGACGAAAAGCCGCGCTCGACTCCAGCCTGACCCCGATCGACGCACAGACCCGGGGACGCACCGACCGTTCGGCGTCCGAACTAAGTTTCAAAGTTCCCTTCCCTGCGAGGGAAAAGGACTGGGACAGCGCGGCTGGCCTGACCGTGCCCGCTAGTCTCTAAGAGGAGCTGGGGTCCCACGCCTCTCGTCCCGGGATCCAAGCACAGCCTTCGGCGGTGGCCACGCTTCGGGGCCCTGGCTGGAGTTGAGGACAGAAAGCCTAGAAAAACGGGGGCAAGAGGTGCAACCTCGCTGCAGCCCGAGCCTGGAGGGACGCTAGCTCCCCGATCCAGGGAAAGAACAGTCCTTGATTGGACGCCACCAGCATAGAATCCGAGACGCCATGGGGCAGTGACGACCAATTAGTAAACGGCCCAATTAATGCTCAGTACCGAGAAGTTAAAACCCCGACGCGCGAGGAAGGACCACCGAGGGGTGGGGGTGGGGAGTAAAGGGTGCGGGAGCCTGTGACTATCCCTGGGTATGCCCGGGTGTGATGTGACTAAGTGGCCATCAGGGCGATTTGTTGTTGAGGCTTCTCGTCCGAGGGATGGATCTGTGTGACCATGTGCACTTTGTCATTGTGAGTGTGAGCTGTGACTGTCGGAGCTACTTCTTTGTGTGACTGTCCCTGGTTGTCACTGGATGTGACAGCGAAGGGAACATGTGCAGCAGCGTTTTGTGTGTGTGTGTGTGTGTGTGTGTGTGTGTGTGTGTGTAGGTGAGGTGACTTGTGTGTGATAGTTAGCGGTGTATGTGGGCGAGCGGCTGCGTGTGGTTAAGGATAAATGACTGGCGGCACCATGACTTATGTGGGACGGTGAAGGCTGTGTGTGGTGCCGCCTGGCTGGGTGACAGAGTCGCTGCGCGTCGGCTTGTGAATGAATGCGAAGCGTGGGTGAGTGTCACTGTGTACACGTCGTGCGGGTGGCTGTCGGGCTGACTTCTGCCTGTTATCTACAACTCGGGGCGTGCGTGTGACCGCGAGGGTAACGGTGTGAATGGCACGTGCCCGTCGGCGGGGCTGTTGTGTGCGCGTCCCCCGTGTACGACCCAGAGTGGCCGCGTCGGCCGCCGCGAGGTGACTCTTGCCCCCACGCTCCAGCCCGGGACACTCGGGCCCCCAGCCTACCTTGCTGCCTACCTTGCCGCAGTGGTAGTAGTCTAGGTGCGCCAAGCCGGCCGGCTCGGCCCCGGGCCGCGCACCTACCGCGGGCGCCGAGGGATACAAGCGGACGTCCATGGCGGGCGCGGCGGCGGCGGCGGCGGCGGCTCCCGCGGGCAGTGCCTGGGCAGGCGGCGGTGGGAGCCCTATGCAAGCCGGTGTGAGAGCGCGGGGGGCGGGCCGGGGGCGGCGCCCGGAGGGGAGCTACGCCCTCCCGCCACGCCCTCCCCCCCGCCCCGCCCGCGAGCGCTATTGTTCCGGCCTCGGGCGCCACGAAGAGTAGGGGGCCCCCCAGTCCTCGTCTGGGTTAGGCGGACGCCCTGGTCCCCGCCCAGTCCTCCGCCCCTAGAGTTACTTGCCAGTCCAAGTGGACCTTTCCTGTCCCGCCTTTTGTCACCAAGACCTAGAGGAAAGAGAGAAACTCCTAGGCAACCCCTGTCCAGAAATGGGACAGTCCCCGCCCTGAATATTGTGGGTAGTGCCAATCCCCACCGGACATGTGGAGCAGTAGGAAATGGCTGAAGGAACACCCATCTGGAGATGGGTGCTGTCTTACCTGTCAGAGTGGGCCCCTTGATTCACAGGGATCTCAAACCTCCGCCCCCCCAACACACACACACACACACACACACACACACACACACACACACACACA
>OU015742.1:71743914-71760967 GCA_907169655.1 Acomys percivali
GAGAGAGAGAGAGAGAGAGAGAGAGCGCTTATGTGTGGCAGTTGATGCACAGGTATATGCACATGCGTCTCTCCCTCCCTCCCTCTCTCTCTCTCTCTCTCTCTCTCTCTCTCTCTCTCTCTCTCTCTCTGTGTGTGTGTGTGTGTGTGTGTGTGTGTGTGTGTGTGTGCATGCATGTGTGTCTTTGTGTGTGTGTCTGTGTGTGTAGTCTAGAGGTCAACCTTGTTTACCCTTCTGGAGGTGTCTGAGAATATTTTGAAACAGAGTCTCTCACTAATGAGGCTAAAGTGACTAGTCAGTGAGCCCCAGAAATCTTCCTGTCTCTGTGTCCCAGCTCTGGTATTCCAGGTGTGCATTGCCACACTTAGCTTCTTATATGAACCTCATCCTCACATATGCCCGGAAAATGCTGTACTGCCTGGGCTGTCTCACCAGGCCCTCTTAAGTTTGAAAGAGAAAACAAAGGAAATAAGATCCTGCTGCTGCCTCTTTACCTCTCCTGTGGCACCTGGTTCCAGATGGAACTGAGGGAGGGGACAGAGGCCAGATACTCTAGGCCAGACCTGTAGCCTGGGAGCTGCAGGTTTCCGGGGTCCTCAGAGCAAGGAGGACAACCTCTGCTTTGGGGGAAAGAACACAAGGTTGCACAGAGTCCTGTTTAGAGTGTCGGGGGATGGGAAAGAGCTGACTGCTTCTGTGGCTACTAGTTCATTGTGTTCTGTGGCACCTCCATGTTCTCGCAGGTTAATTTTTCAGAAGCACCAACAAATCAGAAAAGGAGCTTGCCCTGGAATTGCTATTTCGGTGAACGTGACATTTGTAGGCCAGGCCAGCGAAGGAAGCTGGCGGGAGTTGATGAGTTTGTGTCGCTCAGCTTGCATCTCGCAGCCTGGATTCCCAAACAATGTGCGTGCTTGGAGGAGGAGCGGGCTGCCAGGGTGGAAAAATACAGCTGGGTGGACAAGACGCTCAACAGGATGAGGAGAGAAGGAAGAAGGAAGGGAAGAAGGTGCGCAGGCTACCATGGGTCACTTGCTTCGAAACAAACAGGCTCTAGTCTCCCTCCATCCCTTAAAGTGTTACTCATTTCTGAGAAAAAGAAACCAAGCCAGAACGGGCATAAGCCCCTCTACCGAGAGCACAAAGCTGAGAAACAGAATTGGAGTTAATCCAGTGCTGTTGGTGGGTAACTCCTAATCACAATGGGAAGGAGCCCAGGTGATACTGGATTCATTTTTAAATTTCGGTCCCTTCTTTTTCTTCTTTCCTGGGAAAAGGGGGTCCCAGGGAGATTTGGGGACATGCTAAGGTGTGTTGGACCATTTGTGGGGCAGAGCCAGTACCGGACAGGAACTAATTGAATGGAGAAGCTGAGGAGGATGGGTGGATCAGAATTTGTGGAGAGCTGGTCTGCTGAGCGCCGTTGTGGAGACAAGGGGTTTCATGGGAACAGGAGTCCTTGCTGAAGTGTCTGCTTGCTTTCTGTTGCTGTGATACACACCACACCACATCGAAAGCAACTTGGGGAGGAAAAGGGTTTATGTTAGCCTCTCCGTCCATCACTGTCTATCGCTAGGAGAGGGCAGGGCAGTAGCTCAAGCAGGAACTGAATTGTAACTGCTCACTGGCTTACTCCCTGTTTTCCCCCAGTGGTAAGAGGGGAAGTTGGGTGTGTCAGTGGACGCCTGCAATCCCTTCCTTCCTCCTTCCCTCCTTCACCTTGCCCTGCAAGTGGAAGGTGAAGGTAACTCCTTTTAGCCCAAGTTTGCTTTTGGTTGTGGTGTTTATGACAGCAACGGGAAGCAAACTAGAGCAGAAACTGGAAACCAAGAGTCCGGTGACCTGTGATGAGCCTGGCCATACCGTTTTGGTGGGAGGATCATGCAAGTGTTTGGAACTTAGGGTCGAAAAAGGCATTGGGTACTCAGCACTTCATGGGCTGCTCTGGTGGGAGCTTGAAAAGTAAGAATACCCAAAAACAAAGCACAGAAAATGCAGGTCGGGCTTGTTACGTTTCAGAGGAAGCAAAGACTCTTGTGTAGTGTTTTGGATTAAGATCTGTGGGAGTGAAACCCATGCATATGTCACTAGAGCAATGGCTACTGGTCAGCCGGGACTAAAGAACAACTGTGATTAAAGAGAGATTGTCATCACGGAAGGTGAAATAGTCTGGGAAGTAGTTTCTCAGCACAGAGAAGCTGTGGTCCAGGAGTTGGACAAAGCTGCATATCGAGCCGGCGGCTGAACTTAGTCATATGTGAGCCTCTCCTATATGGTACTTGTTTGGCGTGGCATGGAAGCTGCATGGAGAGAGGCTGAGGCTTGGCATCATGGGGCATGGTTGGAGTCCCTAAAGAGAGGCCAGGATAGCCCCTTGCTGAATGTGCAGCCTCATTTCCAGTAGAGACCCCTGGCTATTGGAGATGCCTAGAGCCTGGTATGACCACCAAGCACAGCAGGAGGTGTGGAGTCGAACCGACTTGAGCCTACAAGACAAGCTGTGGGTGGGTGAGTGGGTGGAAGATCTGAGGAATTGGAAATGCCTAAGCCTTTCGGGAACAGAGGAGTGAGTCCCGGATGTCAGACACTGAGCTTTTTACAATGCTAGGTTTGGGGGTGTGCTTTCGTGTGATTACTCCTATGGCCCGGTTCTTCCCTTTTTGGAATAAGAAGTACATAGTTTGTTTTCACTTTGACACAAACTCACAGTTGATGACTTCGGACTTTTAGGCACAGTGAAGCCTTTAAATGCTGGTTTAAAGAGTGTGGGACTTTTAAAGTCGTACTATGTTCTATATCATGATATTATCATACTATCTTGGGAGCAAACAAGAAAGGAAAGGCTAAGGCTTAACGATATGTTTGTATGTCAGGTTGACAAGAGGTGTGTTTTCTCGAGTAATTTTTATCATCAACTTGACACAACTAAGTGTCAAGTTAGTGGGAAGAGGAAATCTCCATTAGAATCGCCTCGAATAGATTGGTCTGTGGAGCATTATTCTGATTACTAATTGATATAACAGGGCCCAGCTCACTTTGAGGAATAGCATCCTTAGGCATCCTTGTCTGGAATATATAAGAAAGCTGAGACAGAGAGAGATGCAGAGACAGAGAGAGAGACAGAGAGAGACAGAGAGACAGAGAGAGAGACAGAGAGACAGAGAGAGAGAGAGAGACAGAGACAGAGAGAGACAGAGACAGAGAGAGAGAGAACCACCAGGCAGCACTCCTCTGTGCTTTCCTCTTTCTTTCGTTCTTTTTTTTGTTTTGTTTTGTTTTGTTTGTTTGTTTTTTGCTTTTTGAGACAGGGTTTCTCTGTGTAGCTTGACTGTCCTGGACTCGCTTTGTAGACCAGGCTGGCCTTGAACTCACAGAGATCCGCTTGCCTCTGCCTCCCAAGTGCTGGGATTAAAGGCATGTGCCGCCACCACCAGGCTCTGTTTCCCCTTGATTCCCTGCTCTTACTTTCCTCTTTAGTGGAGTGTGACCTAGAAGTGTGATGGGAAACAAATCCTTTTCCTCCACAAGTTGCTTTAGGCTGTGGCTTTTTATCACAGCAACAAAAACCAAAGTAGGACACTTTCTGAAAATGAGTCTTATTGTGCTTTGGCCTTTTCTCAGAGTCTTGTCTGGGCCCTCAATGCAAAGAGGAGCAAGGACACTGGTCGTGAGAACCATGGCAGGGGGGTCACAGAAGGCAAGTACTCAGCCTAAAGGGGCGTGCTCACATGGGGATGACCACCAAAGGGGCAGGTGGCTGGTCCCATCACCGGTGTCCTTACAACACTACTGTGTTGTGTTAATGTTCATAATGATGGTTCCTTCTCGCTATTAAAATTATCAAGCGCTTACATCAAATGAGACATGTTTATGCATGTGATTTCCATTCTGTTCCAAGCCCAAAGGATGCTGAAAAGCATACAGTTTTATTTCTAACAATGTCCACTTAGAGGAATCTCCTTCTGGAAGCTGTATGAGAAGGGACATCTCAGAAAATTATTGACAGAAAAACAACTCCTGCATCCCTAAGCTTTCCCCCAGAGTCCCAGCATGGAAGGCCCAGCTTGGCATTTCAGCTTCCCTCCCACAGTTCCTTACATTCCTTGGATATAGGAATAAAACATACATTTGCTTAGCAAAAGTTCTTTGGACAAACTGAGAAAGGAAGTGGCTTTCCCAGTGCCACCCACCGATAGAGCAAAGCAGAGGCCTGGGCTACATACAGTCTGAGATCTGTTCCCAGATCGTGATTTCCTGGCCACGAAGCTGGAAGGCAGGGAAAGTGCATAACCATTCTCTCCATTGCCTGGTCACATAGCTGAGCGCGAATCATTGCATTATTTCCTCTGCGTATCCTGAATGAAGCAGTCCCACCCACCCCACAGTGGGAAAGGAAGAGGTTACAAGATGAAAACTCAAAACCATGAGAAGCTAACAGTTTTGTTAGATTTTTTTCCCCATTTGCAGCAGGCAGGGGAGGGAAACCCTGTTTGTTCATAATTACACTTCTAATAGCACCTGCTTTTAATACTGGTGAGATTTTTTGCAGTTCCTTAACAGTGAGATGGGAAAAAAATAATCATAAAATTTAAAGACTCTGGGTAGTTGTTACAATTAAGTTCAATTAACTATGCCCTTAGGTAGAGTAGATATGGCAAGAAGTGCTTTGTAGAATCCAATTTCCTTGATAAATACACTCTCCAGCATATGAGGAGGTTATTACTTCGTTTGTTGAAAGGGAGAGTGCTACAGTGGAAAAGATGCAGAATTCAGAGTCAACAGATTTAGTCCACGGCACCTTGCCTGGCACAGAAGAGTGACAGCCATGAGCAAATGGGCATAATAACACCAGTTTCAGTGAGCTGTCAGAAAATTAAATGACAATGCTCCGGAAGGAGTGGTTCACAAATGTACCCCAGATATTCATTACAGCCACTTCTGAAATATGAAATCAAATGAGCAAATTATTCTGAGAGGTTCTTTTTTAAATTACCTGAAATGGAGCTAGAGAGATGGGTCCACAGTTAAGGACATGGGGTGCCCTTCCAGCAGGCCCAGGTTCAATTCCCGGGACTCACACAGCAGCCCCAAACCATCTGTAACTCCAGTTCCAGGGGAGCCAACTCTCTCTTCTGCTCTCCACAGGCATCAGGCACACATGTGGTGCACAGACAGACAGACAGACAGACAGAGACAAAACACTCACTCACATACATAGAATAAAAATCAAGAAATCAAGGTTGGGCGTGGTGGCTCACATCTTTAATCCCAGCATTTGGGAGGCAGAGGCAGGGGATCTCTGTGAGTTTGAGGCCAGCCTGGTCTACAAAGAGAGTTCCAGGACAGCAAGGGATATTACACAGAAAAACCCTGTCTCTAAAAACAAAAACAAAAAACAAAACAAACAAACAAAAAGAAAATTGGTAAACTACTTAGAAAACAATGGGTGAACTAAGTGAACAGGCATTGCAATAAAAGTTCACAGGGAAAGACAGACACTCAGATTTGCCATCAACAACTAAGGAATGTTAATGCAGTGCGGTGTCTCTTGTTTGTAATCTCAGCACTTAGCAGGCTGAGGCAGGAGGATTGCCACAGGTCCACTGGCAACCTGAGCTAGAGACTGTATCTCCACAACAAAGGCCAAGCAAGTTCATCTCACAATACTTCTCTGCATCTGAGGCTTATTTGTTGCAGCGTCAGTTTCCAGAAATCTACCATGATCCAAAAATATTAAATGGAATAGTCCAAAAGTAAACTAGTCACACTTGTAGCACTGTGAACCTGAGAAGAAATTTACAAATAAAAAATGAAGTTAAGTAATTAATAACTTGAGTGTCCAGATCAGTATAGGAGACAAAGATGTGGAGTTCTACAATACACGCATGTGGTTGGACACAGGGATAATTTATGAATGGATGTGTGTGGGTACACATAGGCCTTAGATGTACTAGCCCAGATCTTAGTTTTAAATATATGAGAATAAACTAAGTCTTCTTGAAGGGATGGCTGGTCCCAAGGCTGAAGCAGAAACCACAAAATGAGAAGATGACTTTGGAAGATCTCATTGTGCTCAAGGATGTGCTTGATGAATGACAACGTCCTGTCAGAAGGGCATGGGAGCCACTGTGTTCTGGAAGGACCAAATCCTTCCATCAAATAGATAATGAGGAGAATGGATTATAAAGTAGTCATGCATGAACTCCCGCTGATATAAATACATACATCCGTGCACACACACACACCACACACACGCATGCACACACATACATGCACACACGCGCACACGCGTGCGCACACTCGCACGCATACACACATACACACACGCATGCGCTCTACTGTGCAGTAGACTAGTAAACCACACGCAGAAGGAATGACAGGAGCAGGAAGTCCAGCACTTGGCAACCATCTCAAAAGTGGCTCATCGGCAGGAGTGTCCCTGGAGGAGGTTTAACAAGGACAAAATGTCAGCATCATTTCCAAATACCTGCCTGTGACAAATGTGTCAGTTACCAAAAGGAAATGGAGAGCCCAAGGGGGGACACCAGGCAGACACCAACATGGCCACATCACCAGGGTTAACACCGCTAGGCAAGGTGGGCCACCTTGTGTCTCCTGAGATAAAGAGCTCCAGGACTCGTGGTCCTTGCATGCAGAAAATGCAGCCTGAATCTGGGTGGAAGGAAACAGGGTGGAAGGATCATTGTGAGTTCGAGGCCAGCCTGGTCTACAAAGTGAGTCTAAGATAGCCAAGGCTACACAGAGAAACCCTGTCTCAAAACAAAACAAAACAAACAAACAAACAAACAAACAAACCCAGCATGGCTGCATATGCCTATAACTCCAGCAGGTGGATGGGCGGATAGCAGAGACAGGCAGATCTCAACAGTGCACTTGCCAGATGGCCTACCCAAAATGGCAAGCTTCCAGTTCAGTGAGAGATCCTGCTTCAAGGCTCTAGGGAAAAGAGGGACAGAGGAAGACACTGGACATCCTGCTCTGGCCTCTGCACACACACGGGAGGGTGTACCACATGCTCACATGTATACACGTGGGACAGTACGCCATATGTTCACATGCATACATATACAAGGGTGCACCCACGTGTTGGGATATTGGGATATTTTGGTAGTAAGAATTGTAGAAGTACCATTGATGTATTTCAAATGGATTTGATTTTTGTTGACTAAAGTATGTTTAAAGCTGCCAAATAATTGAATAAAATAATCAATGTTAGTGAAAGAGCAAGGAAGACGTTTTTTGTTGAGAAGCTAAATTTGGCATGAAGGGCAGAATGACAGTCGCTGTTCAAAATACTCTTTACTATGCAAGGCATAACAGCCAAAAACTGGAAACAGCCCAGATGTCCCTCAACTGAAGAATGGATAAAGGAAAGGTGGTACTTTTACACAATGGAATACTACTCAGCTTTAAAAACAAAGAAATCCTAAATTTGCAGGCAAATGGATGCAACTAGAAAATATTATCTTGAGTGAGGTAACCCAGACCCAGAAAGACACGCATGGCATATACTCACTTATAAGTGGATATTAGCAGTATGGTACAGGATAACCACACCACAATTTACAGACCCAAAGAAACTAAATAACAAGGAGGGCCCAGAGGTGGGGGAAGGGGTTTGGCAGGGGGTGGGGGTGGGGGATGGGGGACTGCTTGAATCTCACTCAGAAGGGGAAATAAAATAGACATTAGAAGTAGATGAAGAAAGAGAACTGGGTAGGAGAGGTCTTGCAAAGGGGAGTGAGGGTGGGGGTCAGGTGTGGGTAGATAGGGGGTGGGAGGTGAGAGGGAGGGCTAAGAGAGAGAAGAAAAACTTATGGGGGCATCTCTGGGACAAGCTGGAGACCCATGACAGGGTAGGCTCTTGGGAAGATATGGGGGTGACTCCAGCTGAGACTCCTAGCAACAGGAAATATGGAGGCTGAAGTGGCCACCTCTTATAGCCAGGCAGGAGTTCCAGTTGAGAGAGGTGGAATCAACCCACCCACAAAACCATCAGCACAAAACTTATCCTGCCTTCAAGATGTGCAGGGATAAAGATAGAGCAGAGATTGAGGGAATGCCAAACAATGACTGATCCAATTTGAGACCCACCCCGTGGGGGAGCCAACCCCTGACACTATTAATGATACTCTGCAGGAGCCTAACATCACTGCCCTCTGAGAGGCTCCACTCCGCAGTGGATCAAAAGAGATTCTGAGACCAACTGCCAAACATTAGGAGTTTTGTGGAAGAGTTAGGGGAAGGATAGAGGGACCCAAAGGGGACAAGAACTCTACAGAAAGACCAACAGTGTCAACCAATGGACAACCAACTAAAGAGCATGCATGGACTGGCTCTAGGTTCCCTACAAGCATTTAGCTGATGGGTAGCTTGGTCTTCATGTGAGTCCCCTAGCAATTAGAGCAGGGCTGTCTCTGACATGGACTCTGCTTTCTGCTTTTGGATCACTTCTCCCTAACTGGGCTGCCTTATGGGGCCTCAGGGGAAAAGGATGCAGTTAGTCCTCATGAGACTTGATGTGCCAGGGTGGGTTGGTTCTGGGGAGGTGGAAGCTCCCCTTTTCTGAAGAGAGGGGAGGGGGGGAAAGGAGGGAGAGGTTGAGAGGGTGGGACTGAGAGGAGAACAGAGAGGGGGCTGTGATTGGGATATAAATTGCCAGGCAGTGGTGGCGCACGCCTTTAATCCCAGCACTCGAGAGGCAGAGACAGGTGGGTCACTATAAGTTCAAGGCCAGCCCGGTCTACAAAGTGAGTCAAGGACAGTCAAGGCTACACAAAGAAACCCTGTCTCGAAAAACCAAAAATAAATAAATAAATATAAATAAAGTGAATTAATTAATTAATGAGAAAAATATGTAAAACAAAGAAAAAATAATCTGATTGGTCTAAGACAAAAATGAGATTGAAACATTGGAAACAACCAAATTCCATTGATAAAGCTTGTCATATTCCTGTGACTCAATTCTCAGGCACCTAAAAACAATGGAGTATTGTTTGGTGAGTTTGCAAGGGTGCTTATTATATGTTTTGAAAAACAAATTCAGGGCCAGGCATGGTGGCACACGCCTTTAATCCCAACACTGGGAAGGCAGAGGCAAATGGATCTCTGTGAGTTCAAGGCCAGCTTAGTCTACAAAGCGAGTCTAGGACAGCCAAGGCTACATGGAGAAACTCTGTCTCAAAAAACAAACAAACAAACAAAAAAAGACAAATTCACATATACATTTAATTAGTCAGCAATATATGATCATCTATAAATTATTGCAAGGTATTAGATGCACGAAGATTAATGTAGCCTAGTACTCTTCCTCCTGAAATGCAAATTTTAGTTGCTAAGTTGATGCAGACATATGTACGGTATTTTCGCCATCTTAAGGCAAAAGGGTGGGAGGTCCCACTCTCCTACCCTCTTCCTGCTTCCCCCTCTCCCCTTCTCCTCAGGGAAGGGAAGCACCCCACCTTTCTGGAACTAACCCGCCCTCATGGCACACCAAATCGCATCAGGACTAAGCACATCCCCCTCCACTGAGGCCAGACAAGGCAGCCCAGCTAGGGAAAAGTGATTAAAGGCCAGCAACAGAGTCCATGTCAGAGGCATCTTACATCTGCAAACTGTAGAGTGATTTGTTTTTGTTTTTGAGACAAGTTTCCCAAGCTGTCCTTGAACTCACTATGTAGCGAAGAAGAGCTTAAACACGGGATCCTCCTGGAATTACAGAAGTGAGCCACCACACCCCTTCTAGGCAGTGCTGGGGACTGAACCCAGGACCTTATGCCTGCTAGGCATGTGCTCTATCAACTGAGCCACATCCCTAGACTCTCTAGAATGATTTTCACCAAATGCCATTTAGAAAAACAAGAGCATGGGTGGCTGCCCATGTTAGCACACACAGCATTCTATGTCCTTGGTCCTTACTGACAGTTCTTTCTGGAAATTTTATTTTATTTTATTTTATTTACATTAAGCATATATTGCTTGTAGATAGTGGGGCAATAAAGTCATACAACTTCCTCTGACTCAAGGTGAAATAAATAATGACATACTGTTACCCAAACAGACAAAACAAGGACAAGAGAGGCCTCTAATATTGCGCTATCGTTTCATCCCCAGAGAAAATTGACCAAAATTAATAATTGCTGTTGTGGGCCTCAGCACTTTGCCATGCTGCAATTTTAAAAAGCAAACAAACATCTTGTTCTCAAGATAATCCCCAATTGTTTATATTTGGTCTCCCTGAGAAAGGACATTTTATGACTCACCATCGCAGTGGGGAGCAAAGGGCAGCCTTTCGCAGTTTTGATTTTCTATGGCCAAGGCCTGGCTTGAGGACCACCTACCACTGTCCCTGTTTTAATCATGGAGGAGGATACACAGGTCATCAGCACCTCTCTATGCCCTGAAACCCAGGGCTCACCCCCTCCCTGGATCACCCCTGACTTCACCCATAACAGGAGTTCTTGGAGGAGAGGCTGGTGAACTTGAAGGGGACAAAGGACACCACTGTCCTGTCCCTGATGTCTGACTGCAAATCACTATGTCCGCTGCTGTGGATGTCAACAGCAGGCCTAGCAGCAGCGCCCTTGGTTTCATCTCTACAGGAAACTAGGTATTTTCACACCACAGAACAGTTATTGCTGGTATTCAAAAGATCTAGTGCATTCAACGCTGCCTCTGAATTCTGGGATGAATCAGACCTGTTCCTAACCTGTCACTTAGCATGTTACTAAGCGAGAGCATCAATTACTCAGTCAAACCGTTTTTAATATCTGTGTGCACATGCGTGTGTGCATGGCATGTGCACACATGTGTGTGTGTTCATGTGCATGTGCGTGTGCGTGTGTGTGTGTGTTTAGGCCTGAGTAGTAGTCTTTCTCAGCTTCCTCAGTCTCTCCTTACCTTATCTTTTGAGGCAGAGTCTCTCTCTGAACCTGGAGCTCACAGTTAAGCTAGGCTGTTACACTCCACTGGGTCCCTCTGTCTCTACCTTCCCAGTATTGGGATTATAGGCACTATAGGTTGAAGCCACTTGGCCAAGAATTTTTTTTTTAACTTTTATTCATTTGTTGGTTTATTTGCTTTATGTATGGGTGTTTTGTCTGCATGTAAGCCTGTGTACCAAACAAAGTGGAAAGAGAGAAAACTGACTCCCAAAAGTTGTCCTGTGACCTCCACACACATCGTGCACATATGAGGCCGCACTTACACACACACACACACACACACACACACACATCACACACTATAAATTATAATAAAGAAAAGAAAAATAATTCAACAAATATGCTCAGAGAGAAAAGGCTCTGAGCTCAGATAAGAATCTTTGACCTTGAAAACCTGCAAAAGATCAAGGGTCCCAGGAGGCCTCGAAACCTCTGTCACCCCAACTTTTTACAAGATGGCACCTTCTACATGAAAATATGGATTTCTACTTTCTCCTTAGAGCCACTGGCAATGCTGAGTCTGCTTCTGCTGCTGGGACCCACATCTAATGTTGGGATTGGATCTGAGATGGTCCCCAGCTGATGGCACAAGCTGGGCAGCTGTAGGGCCTTTTTAGAGACAGGCCTCAGCTGGTGGCCCTTGGAAGGTGATACTCAGCTCTGTCTGTCTGTCTGTCTGTCTGTCTGTCTGTCTGTCTCTGTCTCCTTTTTCTCTCCTTCTGTGTGTGCATGTGTGCACGCATGCATGTCTGTCGGTCTCTTTCTCTGGATTTTTCTCATGTTTTTTCTCCCTTCTCCTCCTCCTCTTCTTCTTCGTCCTCTCTCCCTCCACCCATCTCTTACCCCCCCCCCAACACACACACATACTCCTGTTACCATACTTTCTCTGTGAAGATGGGCTGAACCCCTGAGAACATGAGCCAAAATAAACCCTTCCTCCTTTAAGCTATTTGTCAGGTGCTGTGCTCACAATGAGGCCGTACGTAACCAATACAATACAGCTGGCACAAGTGATGCTTAGCCTGAACAACCTCTCCCGAGGGTCCCAGCCCTGCTGCTCACGTTATGTCATCTCTGCCTATAGGCCAGCTCTATATTTTGTCTCCTGGGTCCCTCGTAGGCACTTGCTTTTGCAACCTCTGACCAATGTACATTTCACAGGTGCCTAACTGGCCTGATGGTCAGGGAGCCAGGGAACCAGAATCCCAGAATCCCCTGGTTCACTGGGCAGGCTGCTTCCCTGCAAGCACACAGCCTGCCTGCCTGCATTTCACCCCTCAGGAGACCTCTATATCTCTGCCTACCTCGGTCGAGGTTCAGGTCATCCTGGCACAGCCCTGGGTTTTAGTTTCCCTATCAGTGAAATGGGTATGATGTTACCGGCCTGAGTCAAGGTGAGCGACTTAAGGAGGCACTGGCTGGTCCCACATGGATGCTCCCTCCTGTCTGGAGATGCAGTGAGGCCAAGGGAACAGGATGGGAACAAAGTTGGGGAGTGTGAGAAAGAATGTTGCCTATGCTGTCACCCGCTTGCCATGCTTATATGTATGTTTTCAGCCCCAGAATTCTTGTGCGCAAAGCCGAACACCTCAGCTCCTCCTAAGCATCCCTATGCCTCCTGCTCACCCTACTCCCCAGCCCTTGAGGAGAAGGAAAGGGGTTTGCCACCATCCGAGAAGTCCCGGGGCACTAGCACATATAAAAGCTTAAATGACCTTGTCCTCTGACCCCCACTGCCTGGCAGGTAAAAGGCAGAAGGGAGAGGAGTGAAAATCGCCTTTACAAAAGGGCTGCAGTTACCATGGTGCAAAGATTAGACTCCCTCTGTGTGGGCTCTTTCTTCTTGCAGAGCCTTGGTGTTCTTATCTGTCAAATGGGGCAGTCACAGCACAGGCTCCACCATAGCTGGATGCTGAGGAGGTCAAACAAAGTCCTACCTAGTGCACTAATTAAATAGCCCACACCTGGCCTCCTTTCCGAGGGTCTGGCTGCAGAGTGAAAGATGGGGCTCCAGGAAGTTGCAGGGGGCACTCAGGTGCCATCTATATACCCCAGACTCTCAGGGTTACATGGCTGGGTCTTCCAAACTACTTCTCAAAATGGTCCCACATCCCAGATCTTCTCTGTCCTGAGGCTCACCTGGTGAAGCAGGCTTGCAGCCACAGGTGAGCATGAGGTAATGGGCCTCTGACCCACTTCTCCAGCAGACTCATTACCTCATCATTAGCCTTGAAGAGAAGATAGTGGCAGCTGATTAGCAGGACGATGTCACAGCTGGGGCGGGGCGGGATCTGAGTCATCTGCCCCACTGCCAGTGAACTCTCACCTCAGCCCCTGATGCCCAGAATCAGGCAGAATGAATTCGCTGATCCCGTTACAGTGTCTACCTCTCTTGTGTTCCCTAGGGAAGCAGAGCGTTACCCCCCATCTCAGCCTGTCCTGGCTTCTGAGTGGTTTCAGCCAGATATGTGGGATGGAAGGAAAGGCTGCCAGCACTCCCCGCCAGGAGCCTATAGGCGCTTAGTGACACTCCTAGGCCAGGTCAGAAGCTCTGCAGCCATCCTTGCCTGACTGAAAAGGCAGGGGACCTCTTCTAGAAGATTGCGGGTGGTGCTCTGCATCCCACACACCTAGGCAGCGATGGAGCAGAGGACAACCACTGTCAACAGGATGCATTCCCCAGATCTTCTCACTGGGCCTTAGTGAAATCCAGGTTCAGACCACACCCTCCTCAGCTGTGCTGTTAAACACGATGAGCACCCCCTCGTAAACACTTGCATTGTGGGCAATAGCATCAGGGTAAAATACACACGAGATGTCTAAGAAACTACCAAAATACAAGAGCAGAAACGGTCTCATTAATAAATTTCTACTTGGATTGCATGCTGAAATGAGAGTATTTTAAATGTGTTGCAATAAATAGAACACGGCGCTAAACTTCATTTCACGTTTCTTTGTATGTTTTTAATAGAGCCGTTGAAATTGTAAAGTTCTGCATGTGGTAAGCATCTGGCTTCAATAAACATCAAGCTCTGTTCTAGAGACTGTCCAAGCTGGAATTTTTCTTTTCGCCACTGTTGGATAGCTAGCGGGAGGTTCTTTTCGCTTCATCCAGATAGGAATCGCTGGTAGGCTAGGAGAAGGTCCCTTAGTGTTGACAGCCCTGAGTGTTGACGGTCCAGAGTCTGGGATGCTGAGTTTCCAAACCCAGAGGCTTCAGGCTCTAAGCCTAGTTAACTGAAGACTGGTGGCTCCGGGCGGCATTTGCAGTTCCGGCCTTTCCTCTCAGGCAGGGGGTTAATTCTTCTGTGCTTAGAGTGCTTTGAGCAGCTCAATTAGGGCTTCCTAGAGACCAAGGCTTGCAATCCTCAATCTGCGATTGTCCTGTCTTCTTCTCCTTTGCTGTCTGGGATTCTTCATCTCTTCTACTGTAGATCTAAGAGTTACCATGGTGGTTTGAATAAGAATGCCCCCCATTGGTGTTTAGGAAAGGTTAGGGGGCGTGGCCTTGTTGGCGGAGGTGTGTCGCTGGCTGTGGAGGAGAGAGGGGGAGAGGGAAAGGGGGAAGGGAAGAGGGAGGGGGAGGGAGGAGGGGAAGGGAGAGAGGGAGGGAGGGAGGGAGGGAGGGAGCGCCCAGGAACCATTAGTCAGCTCCCACTTCCTGCTGTCTCCCTACTTCTGATGTGATACCATGGGCCAGCCTTATGCCTTATGCTCCTGCCGCCCTTTCTCCTTTAAGTTGCTTTTGTCAGGCTTTTAACAAATATATATCCCAAATCTGACTAACATATTAGTCAGTACAGCAATGACTACCTGGTGACTGATGAATGGACAGATCAATACTGCCAATAAACTGGAGAAAGAGTTCTGAAGGGGGTGGGGCTCAGTGTGTGGAGGGGTACCCCCTCATTCACCAGGGAAACATTAAATTTAGTGTGTATGAGAAAAGTAAGGAAGAAGGAAGAAAACTGGATAAACTGGATCTGTTTTTCTCATCTTGTAAAAAAGGTAAGTTGCAAGTTTAGAACATCATAAGTAAAGGTATTTGAAAAAAAATCAAATAAATCATTTTATAACTTTAAACAAGAAAACTCTTGCTAAATATGGCACATAACCTGAAAGTCACCAAAATGCCTTGACAAATTCAACTTCCAGATGTGCACGCTAGCAACCTTTATTCTCAGAAAAATGCTCCTTGAAGAAATTAAAATACAAGGAAAATGGGAAAGCCTTATTATTAACTCAGGCTAGACAAAGGGCACAGCTGTATCCCAGAGAGAGCTCCAGCAGCTGATAGGAAGTTTGTCAAGATATGTTATCACACCAACAAAGGAGAAACTAAGGCACATGAGAATGAAGCAACAGCAAGCCTCACCTTGGGCCTGTCACAGGCCTTCGGCTAAGTCACTGAGAAGTGTTCCCCTTTCTCATCTTGCTAGAGATAGGTGCCGGGTGAATAGTGTGGTCTTGGGTCTCCAGGCTAGGCTTGCTTAGGGTGTGGTCTTCCAAAGTCAGTGCAAATTGCCTAGAGCAGTCATGGCTGGAGCAAGGTCTCCTGAAGCAGCAGTTACGGTTTCACCAGCCCTGACATCGCTATGTCCCTCAAGGTACTGAGGAACGGTCTTCCCAAGGTGCCCAGTAAGCAGAGAATGACAGCCTAGTCAGCCTTCGAAAGAGGAACTGCTAGACAGCACCTTGCTCAAGGCAGCCAGGTACAAGCAAAAGATCTGACAGCTGTCAATCCAAGAATCAAATTGACTAGTTGCCCAACATCTTAATTTATTTGAAGAAAAAAGTAAACATTAAATAAAGAGTGCTTACTCCTTCAAAAGAAGAGGAAGCCTGTTGTTAACATTCACATGCTTTGTGTAGGACGTGTACATATATGTGCATGCATGAGTGTTTGTGTGTGGAGGCTTTACGTGGGTGCCGGAATTGAACTCGTATTGGTATAATTGCACAGTAAGCTCTTTACTAGTCCCCTGACCTGACACGAACAATCTTATGGTATGTAATAGTGTTCAGTGCCCGGCCAAATCTCTTTTCTCCTGTCTCAGTGGGCATGTGGGTTTGAATACTGTGAGTCTTTGTGAGTGCATGTGTGTTGGGGTATGAAATGGGTGGAAGTGTGTACATGTATGTCGTGTGCACAGACATGTTCATGTTAGAGCATGTTGCAGACAGGAGGAAGTGGGAAGAGGAAGTGTCCCTCACACTCAGGTTTGCCTGGCCCCACCTAGAGCTTCTCACTTTCATAGTCTTGCGGGATCATAAGAAACTGTGGGCTACAAGTTCTGGTCTTACTTTACGGAGAAGGGAAATGAGCAGAGCTGTGTGAAGACTGCATTCCGCCAAGGGCCTCAACAGTAGGGGGTGCGGGGCGGGGGTGGGGGAGCGCAGCTGCCACAGTCATGCTTAGAGGAAGACACCCTGTGCTAACTGCTCTTCTGAGGAAACCGAAGTACAGAGAGCAAAGCCGCCCATCACCCTGGCCTCTTTCCTCTCTCTGCTGTGATGGTTATGGCTGTCAGCTTGACGGAAGAATCTAGACTTGCCTAGGAAATGGGCCACTGGGCCTGCCTGGGGGAGGGGGATTATCTTGATCTTGTTCATTGAGGTAGGAGGATCTGCCCACCGTGGGTGGCACCATTCTCCTGGCTGGGATCCTGGGCTGTGTGAACAGAGAAAGGAAGCTAACCAGCAGCGCATGTGGGTTACTCTCTGCTGCTTGGCTGCTTGACTGTGGATGTGACGGGGACCAGCTCCCTCCAGCTCCTGCCGCTGTTACTCACAGCCATGAGTGTAACCTGGAACCGAGAGTCGCAATAGACTCTCTTAAATCGCTTGCTCCGATTATTTTATCACGGTAACTGGAAAGCAACCAAAACACTCCCCGTTGGCCGCCTCACAAATCCCCAGCTCCTGTGGGGTTCACCTCTTAGCTTCTTCACCATTTTATCTCCACTTCTCCCTGCACCTTTACACTTCAGCAGCAGCAGCTTCTAAAGCTACTGGAGGAGCCTTTAAAATTGCTGATTATTATTATTATTATTATTATTATTATTATTATTATTATTATTATTATTATT
>OU015742.1:71760977-71776393 GCA_907169655.1 Acomys percivali
TTATTATTATTATTATTATTATTATTATTATTATTATTATTATTATTGGGGTTCTATGAGACAGAGTGTCTCTGTGTAGCCTTGGCTGTCCTGGACTCACTTTGTAGAACAGGCTGGCCTCGAACTCACAGCGATCTGCCTGTCTCTGCCTCCTGAGTGCTGAGACTAAAGGCGTGCACCACCACTCCTGGCATGCCAATTCCTTCTCTTGGGATGAAAAGAAAGCATAGGTCCTACATGCAGAAGCTCTCTGGCTTTACTTCTCATCAAAGTCCCTGTTGATGGTTCTGTTCTGGCCCCCCTAGCTTTGTTCAGCTCCCCACATGCCTCACAATCCTTCTTACCACAAACTTTTACATACACACTTACTTCAGCCTAGAATGCCCGTCCCATCGAGAGGCCAGCTTCAGGTATTGCTTCTCCTCGGGCACCATCCGCCTTCTTTTCTTTTTTTCTTTTTAAGATTTATTTATTTATTATTATGTATACAATGCTCTGCCTGCGTGTACATCTGCATGCCAGAAGAGGCACCAGATCTCAAGGCAGAGTCTCTCGCTGGGCCAGGAGCTGGTCAATTAGGCTAAGCACACTGGGCCAGCAGGACCCAGGGACCCTCCCGTCTCCGCCTTCCCGGCACTATGATCGCACCCAGCTTTTTACATGGGTGCTAGAAAATGAACTCAGATCCTCATACCTTGAACAGCCAGCACTCTGCCCATCTGTATCCCCGGTCCCAACATGACCTTTTGTAGTAACGTTTTTGAGGGTTTAAAACACTAACCACTTTGTGACAAGACTTCAGCTCAACCTCACAGCGGATGTGTGTGGACCAATGAGTGAAGAGAATGAAGCACAGAAAGGGTAGCAATTTGCTCAGGGCCACACAGCAGTTTAGGAGTAATGGCCCTCACCCTGGGCTGGCTCTCATACACACCTAGCATTAGCACTTCTCCATTAGCATTCATCGTCATTGTCACCGCAGCTGATCCTGGCTTTCACTAGAGCACAGGCCAGGCCTTGTCGCTGTTGTGATTCTGCTGTTTTGCAGGGCATCGACGGTGACCGTTCCGGAGTGTTCACATCTGTACTTGTCCTTTGGTCCGTTCACATCCACAGCGCAGTGCTGGCTGAGGACCGGAAGCCTGAACAGGCAGGCAGGGCAGTGCGAGCTAATGAGCTCATCTGAAAAGATGGCTCGCTGCGCCTGCCTTTTGTTGAAGCCTTCTGATCAGAGTCCTTATAAAACATCTCAGATTCCTCAGCCCCTCAAAAACCCGACCGCAAGAGAAGACACAGCAACGGGCATGACACAGCCTGGCATTTCTCCTGCGGGAGGGAGGAAGGGCCGCTTGCCTCACAGAGTGCTCCTTAAACAGATCTTTCCAACACCAGCCAGTTGGCTCTATCTAAGGCTGGCTTGGAACAAGCCCTCGAAATTAATCAATAAACCAAAGACTTTTATTTTAGGTATAAAACACGCAAAAGTCCCTGACGTCAAGCACCAGGCGCAGGCTTCCTGGGCGTCAGTGATGAACATGATTAAATGCCAGTCCACGTTTCCCTGTGTGTTTCCTTCTTGAAATCAGAGGGGACACGTCACTCACTGATGTTTGTCAACAAACTGCGTGATGCGTTAAGTGACTGATTCAAAATAAATTAATCACTCGGCTCTCTTTTAAGGAACGGAATAAAAACATCTCTGTGATATGCAAACTTTGAAATGCAATCTCTAGCAGTCTGACGCTCTGGAGACGTTATCACTCTAACATACCCCAGCGTTATGCTGGTTTGGGAGCTCTTCAGGCTTAGGAGGTGGGTCCCAGATTGAGGACAGGAGTGCTGGGAGCAGGCTGCTGGGGAGAAGTAGCAATTTCCTGTTCCCCTGTCTACTTCCTGCCACCACCACCACCACCATCCAGCCCCACCATGATGGGTGGAGCCCTCCGAAACTGTGAGCCAAAAAGAATGTGACAAAATGTCTCATTTTATCAGACATTTTGTCACATATATGCAAAAGTAACTAACATGCTGGTGCTGAATACACACTCACCTCAGGCCCTGGAGATACCTCACCCCAACCCTGTCTTTCTCCCAGACCAATGGAACTCATTTCTTTTCCTCGGGCTGTGATCCCCTCCTTGCTGTAGCTGGCTGGCCTCTCTTTGGCACCAGTACCCAACTCTCTCTCCACACTTAGTCACGAACATAGGTCTTCAGATCAAGCCTTCCTTCCCTCCCCCTCAGCACACGCCTTCCTCGTATCCAAGCAGCCTAAATGCCGCCCTCAGAGAGGCCTTCCCTGGCCTCCAATACTTAAAGATGCCCTTTAGAAACTTCTGGACCAAATCACAGGAGTTACAGGAAGTCACTCACTGATATAAACTTGTTGCTGATTGTCCACGCCACCGCCAAGGTTCCTGTGCCTTAGATGACACAGTGCACATAGTAGGTGCTCAGTGAACATTTGTTGAAGTAATAAGTGACAGGGGTGGTTGGGACTGTTGTCACGAAGGCCTTGAGGGACATGAAGAGCACCTACTTATAAATAGCATAAGTAGGCTCTGAACCAGGTGTGGTGGCACACAGCCGACTCTGCGATCCCAGCACTCAGCACACTGAGGCAGGAGGATCACAGATTCTAGAGTAGCCAGGCTCTGTATCAAAACCAAACAAAATCAAAACAAATGATAGGGGCCGGAAAGATGTCCCAGTGGGTGAAGGCATTTCATCAAATTTGATGACCCAAGTTTGAACCCCGGGACCCACGGGGCAGAAGGAGAGGACTGTGTAAATTGTCTTCTGACCTCCCTGTGTGCAGCGTGCTGTGCATGTGCCTGCACATACACATAGGAAGGGGGAGGAGAAAGAATAAAATATAATTCAACATAAAAATATAATAATAATAATAATAATAATAATAATAATAATTATTATTATTATTATTATTATTATTATTATTATTATTATTATTATTATTATTATAAACAGCAACTGGAAGCAATTGGACCCCTTGAGGAAATGTCTCTGAAGCTTGGCCTTAGCCAGACCTCAGATGCCATGTCAGCTAACTCTCAATTCCCTCCTGACACGCCCCAGCTAAACTGGCTTCAACACGTCAGCCAGGCTGGTTAAGGGCTGGCCAAACCAGGAGCAAAATCTGTTTTTAAAGCAACCGGGAGCTGTACGCAGTGCTCACACCTATAACATCAGCCCGTGGGAGGAGAAACAGGAGGATGACGAGCTTCAGGGCAGCCTAGCTCCTAGAGTGAGACCCTCCCTCATAAATAAAAATAAAATACGCCTAGAACAAACCTCCGTCGTGACCTTGGTGTGTGTGTATGTGTGTGTGTTAACAGTTTTATGACGTGGCTCTGCTACACTCAGTACGGTTCTGAAGACACAGCTGGGGGTCTGGGCTACCTATGAGTCCCACATGAACAGGGAGCCTATTGCATCCTTTGCAAGGTCAGATGGTAGAGGTGTGACCATAGACGGGGAAAGTGTGCAGTGGGTGGCAGCTGGTGCCAGCAGTTCAAGAGACCCATGCCTGGATCTTTCCTGCTAAGCCCCTTCACACTGTCTTAGCAGCCCTGGCATCGGGCAAGCTCTGAAATGCAGACAGCCTCACGACGGAGAACCAATTACCAAGTTTCTGCAGGTGTCTGGCTACCTCCTGGGGACATCAAGAGTCTTAATTAATTATGATCTGAAAGGGTTTGATGTTCCAGGAATAAAAAAAAGGCATAAAAGAGCCCTGACTATTTTCAGGAACGTTAATTATTTAATGGACACTATTCATACAAAATTAGGACTGTTAAATATAGGTTATGATTGGGAGCACTGTGGGTATTTTAACCCTAAACCCTATTCTCCAGCACGTGTGTCCTCAGGGCTGGGCTGCTGGTCCAGCAGAAAAAAAAAAAAAAAAAAAAAAAAAAAAGACAGTATTCTAGTCCGAGCTCTGCTGCAGTGTTGCTGTGAGCCTCTGGACAGGTTGCTGGTTGCCTGGCCTTGGTTTATCATCTGTTACTGTCTGTTATGTGGTTTTCAACCTGCCTAAGATTTGAAGTTGGTGGGTGGGATATAATGGACCTTACCCTGAGTGGGTCATCGAGGGAGTCTTTCTGAGCTGTGGTAGCAACATTAGAGCCACACAGTGGGTGGAGACATTTCAAACCTTCCAGTCAGAAAAAAGAGTGAGTGCAAGCCCCCAGGATGAGTTTCTTGTGAGCCTGATCCTACTTCCCAGTGGAGTGGCCTGGTCTTTTAGCTTCTCCCCACAGCCTTTTGGTGACAGGGAACTGAGCACCTCCAGTAACTGCTCCCCATGACTGAGGCTTTGGGAAGTCAAGACTCCTTAACATATGAACCCCCTAATATCCACAGGCTAGCCTAAGCTATGGTCTGAAGTTAATCTGGGCTAGTCCACAAGACACTCTTGGCCAGCAGAAAACACTCTCTCCCTATATAAGGTCCCTCTTTGGTGAATTATCCCACTTCATTTTGCTTTGGCCCACGGGCCATCATCATCACTTTCTGTGGCTCTGTCCCAGTGACCTCATGGTGTCCTCTACTGCGAATTGTAGTTTATATGCATTTTACCACAGTTAAATGAAACACAACTCTGCCCGGAAGCAGAGGTCTGAATTTTTCAGCTTAACAGTTGCTACCATCAAGAAGTGTCCAAGAATTGTTGTGCTTATCGGTCACAGTGATGGGCGAGAAGATAGCTTGTCAGGTGTGTAATGATTGCCCTTAGACTCCCGACTGTTGGTCCGGGGTGTATATTTGGAAACCTGCTCCGAAGGACTTCCAACAAGGATTAGTGGGTGATTGCTTAGCAGTGAGATCAGCATGCACAACTATTCCAGGCATTTAATTGGCCCTTAAAAGAACAGCTCCGGCAAGCTAATTAAATATCAAGTTAGGGAATGTGCTAATTGATATTTAATAAGGGTGTCAACTGATGTCTAACTAGTCAGTGTGTCGCTTGAAATGTGTCAATTAGATGCCTAAAGATCCCTTCAAGGGGGTTAGGAATTCAATGTGCAGAGGTTGCCATCTGTTAATTTTCTTGAACTTTCTGATTGCATCCCTTTTTCCAGTATTTGTCTGCGTTAGGGAGTCGTCTGTGAGCCCCCCTGCTGACCTTCAGGGGCTGATACATATAGACTCACAGAGGTAGATGCACTTTAACTGGGGGCCTATCCAACTCTGCATACAAACAGAGAGGGCTGGTGACACCCCCCCCCCCCCCCGCCCATCGAGGGCTTTGCTTGCCCTCACACTACACCCCTTACCCAAGGAGACTCTGGTTCTTTCTAAAAACTACTACATCAGAAACCCCCACAGCCGGGGACCTCCTTCACATGTGATCGGAGGGAACAGGAGGTGGTTAGTCAGGAAAGCCTCCTGAGCTTTGAACCCAGGGGAACCTTCACTGACCCAGCCCCACGTGTCACACCGGGTCACCGCTCCCCTGCCACCTACATTGAAATAATTCCTGTCTAAACTCAAAGCAGAGAACACATCTCCCGTCATATCTTGAAACCACCTCAGTCCTTTCATGCGGGAGTAGGGAGATGTATGGGGGGGTGGGGGTGCCAAGCTGGCTTTCGTTTGAATTTTAAAGACATTCTAACTAGAGTGGTGATGGTCAGGGGCTGCAAAGGGTGTACAGCAGACACGTTCAAGCAAGCACCCTTCATGTGTGGACTAAGGCAGTGGTGCAAAGATGTGGGCCATGGGAAGAGCCTGCGGTCCTTCAGGGGAGAACTGGCAGGGATGGGATGTAGGGGTGAGAAAGAGGAGATGTGAGGAAGGATCCCCCCATTCCTGCCTCGGCCACTGCGAGGGCAGCTTTGGCCCTGAGGTAGGAAATGAGAGAGAGCAGGGAGAGAAGGTTCGGTGAGCCAGCTTTCTGTCAGTGTAACCAAACACCAAGTAATTGACTTATAGGGAGAAAATGGTGGGTTTGACTCACAGTTTTGCCATGAGTTGGTCCCATTGCTCTGTGATCTGGAGTGAAGCAAAACGCGAGCATTATATGAATGGCAAAAATAAAATAAAATAAAATATCCATTCACCCCATGGCCAAGAAGTGAGACAAGAAAAGGAGCCAGAGTCCCAAGATCCCCTTCAAGGGCATGCCTCCAACGACTTAAAGGCCTCCCTCTAGGCCTTGTCTTACAAAGGTTCCTTCACATCAACTAGCAGGAGTCTGTGGAGTCATGAGGAAGAACAGTGTTTTACTTATAAGTGGGCTATAAGTGCCCAGGGGTCATCTAAGAGCTGTGGCGTGGTCCCTAGTGGCACAGGTCCACAGCCTGGAACAGAAGCATGAGCTGGCAAGTTCCCCCTGAGTTGCTACCGAGTTAAGTTGGCACTGACGTTAAGGTGCAACAGATGGTGTCACCTGGCATCAAGCCCTGAGCCATCCCAACAACCACAGCCAAGGAGAGAAAGAAACACAGTGAGGATATGAAAGAACACAGCCAAGAGGCTGAGGAGACCCCCACAGAGTCCAGAGCCCAGAGCCCAGGACAGGCAATTTCACAATGGTGGGAGTCAACAAGCCCACCAGAAACCACTGAGAGAGAGAGAGGTCCACATGAAGGCGCATCCTAAGAAGGGTACCACAAGTTGAACGGAGGTGGCCAGCTACCACCACACTGGCTTCTTTGTTTCTGTCCCAGGACCTTCAAGAACTGGGGTCGGTAGCCCAATAGGCATGTCCCATGAAAGCCTTCCCTTACCAGGAAACTGGGACCGAGGGGAGGACATCCTATTGGGACTCTAGATGAGAGAACAATGGGAGAATAGCAAAGTAGAAGGATCCAGTGGGTCCTAGAAACCTACAAGTAGAACATTATGATAGGCAGATTTGGGTCATGGGGTCCCGCTCAAACTAAGGCCCTAGCCAAGGACAATACAGGCGGTAAAATTTAAACCCCTACCCTGATCTAGCCCATGGACAGGACAGTCTCCACACTTGAGTGGAGAGAGGGATTTGACTTTCTCAAGTACTCTGGTGCCTCACATTTGACTATGTCCCCTGGCGGGGGAGACCTAGTGGCACTCAGAGGAAGGACAGCAGGTCACTGAGAAGAGACTTGATACCCTATGAGCATATACAGAGGGAGGGAATCCCTCTGAGGAACAGTCATAGGGGAGGGGAATAAGGGGAAAATGGGAGGGAGGGGAGAATGGGAGGATACAAGGGATGGGATAACCATAGAGATGTAACAAGAATAAATTAATTAAAAATAAATAAATTTAAAAAAAAGAAAAGAAAAGAACTGGGGTCGGCTTTCCGCAGCCACACCCCGCAACCAGCAGCCTGGCTTCTGAACCTGATGGAAGTGATGCAGGCATCCAGCACAGCTCACCCAGGAAAAGCAACAAGGAGAAACAGGCCTGAGACTATTTGCAGAGTAAGAGGAAAGGAGAGAAGGAAAGGAGAGAAGGAAAGGAAGATGGAGATGGGGAGGGGGGTGGAGTTAGCACCGAGGCCAGAGGCCTTCCGCATTGACTGCATTCTTTTCCAGCACACAGGTCCATGCCTCTGGGAGGGGGAGGCGCTGAGGGGACCACAGGACTTGTGAGGCAGCACTTGGCCACCGACAGGCCTCTGCAGCTTCTCTGTGTCCCTGCTTTCCTGATAATTGCGGCACCACCTCATTAGAAGGAGTCCCCCTGACTGACCATTTCTAACATAGCCTCTGGCCTGGGAGTCACTGTGAGATGCCAACTGCTCCCACACATGATTAAGCAGGCTGACAGTATCACCAGGAAGGGTCTGATAAAGCTCAGGGGAGAGGGCCAGGGCCAGGACAGTAACACAGCAAGCAATTCGGGATCAGACGAGTCAGGGTTCGAGTTCTGGGACTCGCTAGCTGGATGTCCCCAACCGTGTTCCTCAGCATGTCTGAAGACACCAGAAAATAGAGAGCAAGTTTAGTCTGTGACTCCTTCTGTGGAGGCCGAACTCAGAGGGGGAAAAGAAAAGGTGGCTTTGGCTCATCAGACCCTGCAGTGGTGCATCCACACGGAAGATTAATAGCACAAGCCTGGCTCCTCTCAATTCCAACTAGAAGGGAAAACCATCAACTCCAGAGCTGTTCTCTGAGATGCTTATTCAGTTACCAATAACAACCGTCGCCATGGAAACAGGCCCGTCCGGCCAGCCAGCCTGGAATTATTCTCAGGCCAGAGCCAGATTAGTCATCTCCAAACCAAAAAGGCTTCCTGGGCCCCAACTTGCCCTCCATCACCCCAGTGAAGTTGAGGGGAAGGCTCCCACCGCTCCTTTCCAAGCTCTTCCTGCCGTGAGGTTCCGCTATGTGAAAGTTGATGGAGGCACGAGACAAAGCCTCTAATGGATTGCACGCTTTCAAATTCTTCATAAAGTCAGAGGATGGCAGCCTGTGTCGGATGAGTTGATGTCAAAGAATAGGAGGATCAGGCACAATGATCTAGCTGCAGCAGCCTGTGGGAGTGGGTGCTAGGGCCGGGCTCCGTGTAGAGAGCCAGACCCAATGGGGCCCCTCAGCAGGAGCCAGCCAGCTGGGAAGCTGGAGCGAGCTCCACAAGGCATAGTGATGTCCCACACTTGAAAAGGACCTCAGTTTCTCCAAGGCCTAGAGAGGGAGGGGGCTGTGGCATGGTAGCAGAGGACTTGCCTCAGATGGGCAAGGCCCAAGGTTTGAGCCCAGCAGACTGAAAAACTTACAATGGTAGGTCAAGATGGCTCGGGTGGTAAATTGCTTGCCACATAAGCTTGAATACCTGAGTTTGGCTCCCCACCACCCCATGTAAAAAGCCAGCATTGATGAGGCAGAGTCAGGAGACCCCTAGAGAACACTGACTGCCGTTCTAGTCAAATCAGTGAATTCCAGGTTCAGTGAGAAACACAACCACAGAAACTAAAGTGGGGAGAGAGAGAGAGAGAACAACTGAAGGAGACGCCTGGTGAGTTGACCTATGACCTCCACTGGTGAACTCACTGGTGCACACACATGCCCAGGCACCTGCTTGCACACAAGCACACACATCCATGAACATACAGCACACATATGTTTGCACAGAGAGGAAGCAGGGACAAGCCCTTCCTACTGGGCACGGAGGAGACCCCACCCCAGCCATCTCCACTCTAGACTGAGCCCTGGCCCTCACAGTCTCCTCAGTGTTACTCTGCGTGAACTGGGCTTCCAAGCAATGGCAGCTCCCTCTGAGGGGTGACTGTGCCGTAGTAGTGAGTTCTCTGTCACTGGAAACACACGAGGTCAGGCGATGAGATGAAGCATTTCTGAAGGGTTCTTGACAGGAAGTCAGCACTAGATAGGCTGGGAACTGGCTCTTTGCTCAACGTCACGATCCTGCGGTGACTCGGGTATCTCTGTCTCATCTCCAATCCCCAGTCTCTTGGGCCTTTCCACTACCTCTTTCCACAGCCACGGCTGGGCCCAGACTGGGGAGTGGATACAAGTTCTCACTCTTGCACAAAGAAACGATCTAAAACAGGATGTGACAGTGCAAGTCTACAGTCTCATGGATCAGGAGTTCAAGGCTAGCCTCAGAGACACAGCAAATTCAAGGCCAGCCTGGGTTATGTGAGACTTTGTCTCAAAAAAGTTTTTAAATGAAAGGTTACATTATATATATATATCAACAAGTATAAATGTTTTAATTTTCCATATTAAAAGTTCTTAATTAGAAATAGTACTAAGTGATCGTCTCACTCTTCCTTTTTTTTGGGCAAACTGCTCAAATGTGAAGGGCTGCAGCATCCTTGTGAGTCATTGGGGCAGGTTCCTCCAGAGCAGTCCAGAGTGGAACCCATAGCACAGTGACACGCAGGATGCTGCCACAGCCCTGTCTCTTGCAGAGACCGCAGCTTCTCTGTGCTGAGGAAGAAGGGTCTGCACTCCGTATTAATCAGCCTCCATTAATTTTTCAAAGTAGACAACAGCCCACTTACTCCCTTCCCACAGTGCCTCATCCATAATTGATCCCAAGCTTCTCTTACCCAAATAGGCGGGGCAGGGGCTGGCCACACAGCTCGGAAGACTCTCTACCACTGGGCTGTACTCATACCCAGAGCCCAGATATCCTAAAGGGCCCAGCACTTTCCCTTCATCGGAAATACACACACGGAGGGGGGAGGGATGTGTTCCCTAACCCTGTGCATGCACTGGAATAAGGATAACTAGAGATGGTGAGTCTGGTCCCTCTTTCTGGCCCAGTGAGTAAGGGCACTTTCTACCAGGCCAGATGACCTGAGTTCAGTCTACAGAACCCACATGGTGAAAGAAGACAAGCAATGCCTATAGCTTGTCCTCTGACCTCCACACACTTGCTGTTAGATAGGTAGATAGATAGATAGATAGATAGATAGATAGATAGATAGATAGATAGATAGATAGAAAGAAAAAAAATTTTTTAATATGCCTGTGTCTCAAGCCCACTTGAGCAGCTTTAACAAAAGCCCATAAACCAGGGCTGGGGGATACAGCTCAGCAAATGCAAGTATGTGTGCACATGTGTGAGCCTGGTGTGTGTATGCGTCTTAATGTGTGAATTCATGTGTATAGCACACAGATCTGTGCAGGAATGTGTGCATATGTGTGAACCTCTGTGTGTGTACATGTTAATATGTGCATTCATGTGTACAGTGCACATGTCTGTGCAGGTATGTGTGCACATGTGTGGATGTGCATGTGGAGGCCAAATGTCGACGTTGGGCATCTTCCTCAATTGTTCCCTTATTCTTTTTGAAACAGGGTCTCTCATTGAAGCCAAAGCTTGCTGATTCCGCAAGGCTGGCTGGCCAAGGAGCTGCAGGGATCTGCCAGTCTGCACCTCCCTCACTGAAACTAAGAACCGGAGCCACAGGTGCAGGGCACTGTGTCCGGCTTTTTGTGTGGATACTGTGGAAATGGAGCTCAGGTCCTCAAGCTTGCTCAGGGCCCCCCACCTGCAACTGAGCCATCCTCTACAGGCCCTGGATTTATTTATCTTTTTAAAAGCTGAGTTTTAGTGAAGGCAGAAGACACTGGGAAAGCTGGAACAAACTGGTGCTTTCATGAAGCTCCAGTCTTCGAGAACTATCAGGACTTAACCTGTCTGCCTGTCCCTGGAAAGTTACCACAGACTAACCTTTAAGATGTCTTTATCTGGGGCTGGAGAGTTGGCTCAGTGGTTAAGAGCACTGTCTGCTCTTCCAAAGGTCCTGGGTTCAATTCCCAGCACCCACATGGCAGCTCACAACTGTCTGTAACTCCAAGATCTGACCCTCACACCAATGCACATGAATTAAAACTAAATAAAAATATTTAAAAAAAAAAAAAAAGATGTCTTTATCTGTTTATTTATGAGTGGGGTGTGTGTGTGTGTGTGTGTGTGTGTGTGTGTGTGTGTGTGTGTGTGTGATGCTACAACACACATTTGGAGGTCTAAGGACAATTAGTAGGAGTCAGTTCTCTCCTCCTATCATGTGAGTTCTAGGTATCAAACTCAGGTCAATTTAGACTTGTAGACAAGAGCTTTTACCCTCTGAGCCATCTCACCGGCCCCAAAACCATCATTTCTAACAAAAGAAGCTAGGGTCATTTGATATCAACCAAAAGGGTGAAACTAAACCCCCTGCTTTTCTATATGTACAAAACTAATTTGAACTGGACATGAGCTGTAAGTTAAAACTCTTAGCAGAGAGTCGGGTGTGAGTCTGTGTAACCTCGGATTAGACAACAGTTTCCTAGAAAAAAAAAAAAAACACCAAAGCAGTCAGGAGCAGGCACTGCTCCTCCAGAAGACCTGAGCTTACACGGGAGTTCACAGGCCCCTGGCACAGCTCTAGAGGCAGCAAAGCCTCGCCCCGGCCAGTGTGGGCACATACAGCGCCGTCCATTCATGTAGCCACATACAGAATTAATTTTTAAAATAAATCTTCTTTTAAAAAGAAAGAACATTTAGGGGCTGGAGAGATGGCTCAATGGTTAAGAACACTCGCTACTCTTTCCAGAAGTCCTGAGTTCAATTCCTGCCACCCACATGGCAGCTCACAACTGTCTGTAACTCCAGTTCCAGAGGATGCGACACCCTCTCACAGACACACATGTAGTCAAAACACCAATGCAAATAAAAAATAAAAATAAATAAAACAAAACAGAAACATTTTTTTAAAAAGGAAAAAACATTAAATGCACAAGCAATATGGTTTCTTTTTATTAGACTTCACATATTTCTCTGTTTGGTTTTTTTTTTTTCTTATTGGTATTTTGCTTTCTGTTTTTGGTTTGGGGACATTGTGTGTTTCTTGGTCTTGTTTTGGTTTGGGTTGTTGTTGTTTTTGGTTTTTCAAGACAGGGTTTCTCTGTGCAGCCTTGGCTGTCCTAGACTTACTGTGTAGACCAGACTGGCCTCAAACTCACAGAGATCTGCCTGCCTCTGCTTCCTGAGTGCTGGGATTAAAGGCGCACACCACCATGCTCGACTGTTTTTGGGTTGTTGTTTAAAGAAAGAGTGGGAGATGAGAGGTATGGCGTTAGATGGGTGTGGAGGTGGGCAGGATGTGGGAGGAGGTGGAGGAGGGGAAAAGGAGTATCAAAATATATTGTATAAAATTTTTTCAATTAAAATAAATAAATGAATGAAGAAGGTTTGACTTCAGAAAGACTTAGAACCTGGGTTTTAAGGGTTGCCTTCTAAAAGAAACAGAAAGACACAACCATTTGTAAGTCATATATCGAATAGGAACCAATATTCAGAATACTTGAATGTTTTATAGTTTAAAAACACCAAAAAGACCAGTAGTCCAATTAAATGAACACAGGATTTGAATGAGCATTTCCCCAGTGGCCAAGAAGCACATTTTTTAAATGTTCATCACATTAATCACTAGGGAAGCATAAGCCACTACCTCAACGAGAGACAGCTTTGCCCACTGAGGTGGCTGAAAGCAAGATGGAGAACAATAAGTGTTGACAAGGATGTGGTCATGGGAACACATGCACTGACGGTCAGAATATGGAATCGTGGCGCTACTTTGGAAGGCACTTTGGCAGTTGCTCAAAAAAGCTAAACATAGAGCTGCTGTGTGACTAAGTGGTTCCATCCTGTGTACACAGCCGAGAGAATCAAAAACAAACATGAAAATACCCAAAGCAGCAAGCTCATGAAAGTCAAAGTCAAAGAGCGGAGCTATTTGTTAATGTGTTACAGCTGCATGACAGACTATTATCAACTACAGAAAAGAATGGGTACTGATTGTGCTATGCCTTGGTTGGGCTCTGAAAGCATATTGGTCCATGAAAGTAGCCAGCCAAAGCACTGAGGATGGGATTCGGGGATAGAGCTCTTGCATAACATTCAGAAGGCCCATGGGTTCCATCCCTAGCTTGCCAAAAACAATAACAACGAAGGGTGGCTAGATAGACAGATAGATGGATGGATAGATGGATGGATGGATGGATGGATGGATGGATGGATGGATGGACAGATGGATGGATGGGTGGATGGATGGATGGACAGATGGATGGATGGATGGATGGATGGATGGACGGGTGGATGGATGGGTGGATGGATGGATAGATAAGTAGGTAGATAGATAGACAGACAGAAAGATAAATAGATAGATGATAGAATAATGGATAAAGGAAGGAGGGGGAGCAGAATGGAAGGAGACAGAGGAGCAAGCCAAAGATGAAAAAAGAAAACCATACTGTATCATACCACTTATCTGAAGTGTTCAGAAAAGGCATAAGGACAGAAGACAGCATGGGGAGGGGAGGTTGGAAAAGGGACTCATACCTTAACTGTGGTCAGGGAAGGCCTCAACAGAAGGACAACAGAATAGAGTCCTAAAGAACCAGAATATGCCACACAGAGTCAACACAGAGATGGAAGCTGGGAAGAGTCTGGGGGTGTGGAGGACAAGGCAGTCAGATGGGCAGAGCCACTGTGAAGGTTTGGGGGTTTTTCCTAAAAGAGAAGCAAGCTTTGTGGGGACCAGTTGGGGCTTGGCTACTCTCTTGGAAAGACCTCTCTTGCCAAAGCATGTTGAAGCATGGGCACTCATGGGATGGTCACGAGTCCAGAATGGAGGCGCTCAGAGCAGCAGACACATGGAGCTGGACAGTGCCAAGTGGTCACATTTGAGAATTATCCGGGGCCTTGGCTGGGATTTGCTGATGCACCGAACGCTTGGCTCCTAGCAAGAGCTTCCCCCACCCCCACCCCCACCCCTGGCTCCTCTTAAAGGCTTTTATTCTTCCCTCATCCATTTGCAGGTATTTTTAGAAAGTCTTCAGGAGGGAGAGCTGCAGAGAGGAGGTGAGAGTTACGCCCCACCCCCACCCCCACCTCTTGGGCTCTCTAAACCAAAGCACAGAATGTCCACAGAGAAAGTGGCACAGGAATGTATTAGGCAGCTCCATCCATAACAGCCCTGACAGGGCTGAGCACGCTCAGCTCAACCGTCCATCAGTGCCGGGGTGTGTCTCAAAAGCACTCTGCTCTTCAAAAGGTAAAACAACAGAAACAGCAGGTGAACGAGAGAGCATGTGTGTGATTCCTCCCACATGCAGCTCCCTCACAATCAAAGCCATTCAGAGCAGCAGAAATGTGCATGGTAGTTATCTGTAGCAAGGGTAGAGACTGGATGGGGGGCGGGAGGGATGCGTGGGGAGTCTAGGAAGATGCTGTCACCTTTCTGGATAAAGCTGGAAATCTCCTACCTCTAGATTTAAGTGGTGGCATGCAGTTCTGACAATGTCATCCAACTGGGCGTGGTGGTGGTGGGGGGAAGCAGGAGGGCCACAGGTTGAGGGAAGTCTCGGCTACCTAGCAATACCGTCTGAAAAACCAAAACTGGGCTAAGGAGTGGTCCAACCCGTAAAGCGCCTGCCTTGTGATCTCCAGAATGCACGTGAAAAGTTGAATATGGTCACGCCACCAGCTCTGAGATGACAAAGATAAATGGATCTCTGGGGCTCACTAGGCAGCCAACCTAGCCTACCTGTCTCAAAAAACAAGGTGAGCCAGACATGGTGGTGCACCCCTGTAACCCCAGCACTTGGGAAGCAGAAGCAAAGGGATCTGTGAAAGCGTCAACCTAGGCTATATAGTAGACCCTGTCTCAAAGCAAACGAGCAAACAAACAAAACCAAGGGGCTGGAGAAATGGCTCAGTGGTTAAGAACACTGATGCAGTGCCCAGCACCCACATGGCAGCGAGTAGCCATTTGTAACTCCAGCTCTGGAGAATCCAACGCCCTCTTCTGGCCTCCTCAGGTACTGCACACACAGTGCGCAAGATATTCATGCAAGCAAAATACCCATACACATAAAAAATATAAATAAAATCAGAAGAAGAAGAAGAAGAAGAAGAAGAAGAAGAAGAAGAAGAAGAAGAAGAAG
>OU015742.1:71779799-71816476 GCA_907169655.1 Acomys percivali
CACACACACACACACACACACACACACACACACACACACACACACACACACGCAGCCATCCCTCTCTAGCCAACACCTGCACAGCACATGTGCAGCACAGTGCGCCGAGTCCCACAGATAGCTCTCTGACCTTATACAAATAAAACTGCCTGAGTACATGTTGGTAAGGCAAAGTGGTGCAAAACCCCAATTTCTTCTGTATGGGTTTCCACAGGCTAAGGCAAGCAGTGGCTTCCAGAAGGAGCTTCAAGCTCCAGTGGTTTTCCCTTTCTCAGAAGCAATTGCTACTTTCATAAACGCTGGGTGGGGGTGAGGGTAAGGGGGGAGATAGTGAAGACAGACACCGGCTGAGCTGCTGCTCATTATAGAGAAGTCCTGATATGGAGGGGGGGTGGGGGGGAACCCAGACGGCGCTATCTTCAAATATCACAGTGTTATGACTTCTAACGGCATCCACCGCATCTTGTTTCATTACATCTGCCAAAAGGGAGAGAGAGAGAAAAAAAAAATTGAATTACCATGCTAATGTCTTCTCTTTTGGTGAAATCTGTGATTCAGGTACGTGGATATAAAATACATCATTAGTCGCTTTTAAACTTGTCTCTAATGATGAAAACACATCTTGGGGCATCAAGGGGGGGGATGGAGTCCAGGCCAGCAGTGGCAGCGGAGCCTTGCACAAACCTTAATGTGACAATACAGTTTCTTTTTCCCTCTGAGATGACAGTTAATTCTAGACCAGGAAGGCTGTCAAAAATGCTTAGTTCTGCTCCACTTGAGTTAATTACCGGCCCCGGGGCAGGCTGCCCTCCACTCCTCTGCTAATGGGGCTGGGCTCCAGGTAAAAAATCCATTTGCAAGAATGTTTTCCTTGCTCCAGATCTAATTTATTGAATATCAAATATTTATGCCAATGCAATTAAAGTGACAACATTGCTCTCCCCTGGCCCCAGCCCCCCAAGCCTCGGCAAGTGTAGGCTGGCCGATGGAATGCTTCAACCGGTCCTCTATACTATGGAAGTGAGGACTGGGGGGTGGGGGGGGGGAGCTGGGGTTTGCGTTCCTTGAAACCTCTTGGCTCTGCAAATTGACCTGACTCCTCCCTTCTTCCTCTGGAAGCAGGTGACTGAGCTGAGGAGTTGAGACAGAAGGATCATCACCCGTTGATGCCACCACTACCACCACTGCCCGCCCCCACACCCCACCCCCATGTCCTAGTGTGCTACTGCTAAATGAGACACAGTCGAGCCTGTGTCTGGCCCCCCAGCCCCGGCCTTGTCTGACAACAGAGGCAACTCTGCACAGGTGGAAATGTGACAAACACTGACAACACCGATAAGCTGGGTGTCTTAGGTAGGTTCTCTGGCTGTGATACAAAACAAAACAAAACAAAACACCCAGGAAGGAAAGATTTGTCTATGATGGGCAGATTTGGGTCACGGGGTCCCGCTCAAACTAAGGCAACAGCCAAGGACAATACAGGCGGTAAAATTTAAACCCCTACCCTGATCTAGCCCATGGACAGGACAGTCTCCACACTTGACTGGAGAGAGGGATTTGACTTTCTCAAGTACTCTGGTGCCTCACATTTGACTATGTCCCCTGGCGGGGGAGACCTAGTGGCACTCAGAGGAAGGACAGCAGGTCACTGAGAAGAGACTTGATACCCTATGAGCAGAGGGGAGGTAATCCCTCTGAGGAACAGTCATAGGGGAGGGGAATAAGGGGAAAATGGGAGGGAGGGGATAATGGGAGGATACAAGGGATGGGATAACCATAGAGATGTAACAAGAATAAATTAATTAAAAATAAATAAATATATTTTAAAAAAAAGGAAAGATTTGTCTTTTGTTGCTGTTGTTTTTAGCTTTCACTTGCAGGTAACAGTCCATCACTGAGGGAAATCAGAGCAGGAATTCAAGGCAGGAACCTAGAGGCAGGAACTGAAGCAGATGCTACAGAGGAGCGCCGCTTACTGGCTTGCTCCTCATGGCTTGCTCAGCCTGCTTTCTTCTCTTTTCTTTAAGATTTATTTATTTATTATGTGTACAAAGTTCTGCCTGCATGTACACCTGCACACCAGAAGAGGACACCAGATCTCACTATAGATGGTTGTGAGCCACCATGTGGTTGCTGGGAATTGAACTCAGGAACCTCTGGAAGAGCAGCCAGTGCTCTTCATCACTGAGCCATCTCTCCAGCCCTTAACCTGCTTTCTTATAGTAACCAAAACCACCAGCCAAGGGTGGCACCACCTAAAGTGAGCTGTGTCATCTCATATCAGTCACTAAATTAAGGAGATGCCCAACAGCCTTGCCTACACGAGGATCTTATGGTGGCATTTTCTCAATTATGGTTCCCTTCTCTCATGGCATTCTCTCAGATGACTCTAACTTATGTCAAGATGACAAAGAACTATGCAGCACACTAGGAAAGCTCCATAGGAGAACCATGGGTTGTAGTTTTAGGGTCTCCACTGACTGAAGCCTTGTCAAGCTTCCTTCCACACAGCTAAGCCTACCTGCCAAGAGTTCCAGGGCTGATGAGATGGCTTAGCAAACAATGAGACTTGTTACCAAATCTGATGGTCTGAGTTTGACTCCCAAAACACACATGGTGCAAGGAGAGAAGCAACTCCCAAAAGTTGACCTCTGACCTCTACTAATGCACCTTGGCAGAGGCACATACACAGCTAATTAATTTTAAAACTTTTTTTTTTAAAGGGAAGCTGGGCATGGTGGCACATGCCTGTAATTCCAGCACTTGGGAGGCAGAGGCAGGTGGATGATGGTGAGTTCAAGGCCAGCCTGGTCTACAAAGTGAGTCCAGGATACCCAAGGCTACACAGAGAAACCCTGTCTCAAAAAAACAAAACCAGAGGAAATTCTGGCTCCAACAAATGTGTTGCATTTTTCCAAAACACAAGGCACTCACCAGGAGGGACTCAGCCCACCTAGACCATGAAACCTCAGGACATGATGGAGTCTATATTTATCCTCCACAGTCTCATAAGTCATAGATGCATGGTTTGGCATTTGTCCCCAATAGGTGAAGATGGACCAATAACAAGTCAATAGGTACAATCCCCAAGGATGCCCAACAATGTGGAAAAGAAAGGCACCATTTTCTTGTTCTGTTTGTTTGTTTGTTCATTTGTACCAGTCAGGGTTTCTCTATGTAGCCTTGACTGTACTGGAACTCGGTCTGTAGACCAGGCTGGCTTCGAACTCACAGAGATCTGTCTGCGTCCTCCTCCCAAGTGCTAGAATTAAAGGCCTTTTCCTTTTTTCTTCTCTGAAGTCAGGAAGCCTCCAAAAGCTAAGAGTTGATACAGCATCATCTACAGGGACTGTCCAAGGTGGCATTGTGCCCTCTGGCTGGTGATCTCCTTAGCTATGCTTACTTCTTCCTTCCTAGAGTCAAGCAAAGGCTTCACCTTGCATTTGAATGGTAACTCTAGGGGGACACCTTTGTGGTGACCACAGAAATGCTGGGTGGTCCTCAGGAACGTGTCACTAACGCAATGCAGACGTGGCTGGGATGCATCATCTTTTCACCTTGGCTCTTAACACCTGTGATTTTTTTTATCTCATGTTGCAAACATCCTGTGACCTTGAAGTGGCCCTGATCTACAGGCTAAAACAATCAGGGACTTCTATCTATATCCTAGCTTTGGCAAAACCAGGAGGCACTCAATACTTACCAAAGAGTCCCCTGACTCCCTGGGCCTCAGTTTCCCTTTGTGCAGCATGAGTGGTTCTTTCCAGCATCCTGTGAGCTGAAGTTTCAATCAGAAGTGACAGAGGTTGGAATGATGAGTTGAGGAGGAGAAGCAAGGAAAAGCAACATGGGGTGGGGGGGGAAAGTCTGGAAAATGACCGGTAATCATTTACAGGGTGTTTACAAAAATGAATGCCATCACATGCATGTGAGCACATGTACACGTGTTTACAGGTGTGTGTACCAGAGGTCAGTGTTGGGTGTCTTCCCCTATCTCCAGTTTGTTTTTTAAGGCAGATCCTCTCACTGAAGCCAGAGCCCAGTGGCTAGACTAGCTGGGCCCCAGGTCCCTAGCATCTTCTTGGCTCCCTCCCTCAGCGCTGGGATCGCAGTTATGCACTGTCATCTCTAATGTGGATCCAAATTCAGCTTCTTGCACTTGTATAGCTAGCATTTTACCCATGTCACCACCTTCCCAGCCTTCCACCTTATTTTTCAACTCAGAGTCACTGATCTGGCTAGACTGGCTGACGACTGAGCCTCCAGGATCCTCCAGTCTCTGCTGTCGCCGTGCTGGAACTACAGGTGCACATCACCACGCCCACTCTTCACATCGCTGCTAGAGAGTCAGACTTAGGCAATCCTTCTTATACTGCGAGTGCTGTACCAGCTGAGCCGTCTCCCCAGACCCGTATTAATTTATTTTTATTAGCAGAGCCATTCAGATTAGATCTTAACAAGATTTGGTCTCATCCTCATAATCTTGACTTAGGGAGAGAGAGAGCCAGCTAACTCGTGGTATTTAAATATTAAATACATGCATTATGTTGAAAGCTTGATTCCATTCCAGGAAAATAATTCACAGCATCCAAAGCCAAGAGAAAGGAGACTTAGGCATCCGTGTAAACAGTATGTACTTAGCCAAGGAAAAGTACACGTTGCCTGCTTTGGCTCCCACCTTCCACAGAGACACCCGGGTACCCACTCCAATCTGCTTCCCAACAGAGCATTGCTACCACTCAACACACCCTTTAATCAATCTGCTACACGTCCTGGCTGCTTTGCCAAGAGGGGAGGCCACATAGCCAAGTCTGGCAAGTGACTGACGTAAAGAAACTGCTGGGTGGCTGCTAGGAAAGTGTCACTAAACACAGCGCAGACCGGGCTGGCACATGTCATCCTTTTCACACCTTGTGATCTTCACCTCATTCTTCAGCCACTCTGTGACCTTGAGGTGACCATGAGGGGGCAGGCCAAAAGAACCAGAAACTTCTATCTAAATCCCAGCTTTGGCAAACTTGGGGAGGTGGTGCAGTCAGTAAAACTGCGAGTTCAAGAATAGCCTGGGCTACCCAGTGAGACCTGTCTCAAAACAAAACTAAACTAAACAAAAACTAAATTAATGAAACAGTTTGTTGTTCACTCTCCTTTCTTGCTTCATAAGTGCAATGGTTTAAATGAGAAATGACCCCATAATCTTGGGCATATGAGCATCTGCCGTTCCCCCGCCCCCCATTGGTGTTCTTGTCTGAGTTTAGGAAGTCTGGCCTTGTTGGAGAAAGTATGTCAGTGGAGGTGGGCTTTGGGAATGTAAGAACTCATGTCATTTTCAGTTTGCTCCCTCTGCTTTGTACTTGCCATTCAAGAGGTGGGCCCTTGGCTTCAGCTCCTTCAGCCAGGCCCGCCTGTTGCCGTGCCTTCATCCCACGATGGTGATGAGTCTTATCCCTCTGAAGCCATCTGCCTAAATAAACCCTCCCTGCTTTGAGTTGCTTTAGTCATGGTGTTTCGTCACAGCATTAGAAAAGTAACCAACACAGCTAGGCAGTGGAGCTGCACACCTTTAATTCCAGCACTTGGGAGGCAGAGGCAAATGGATTTCTGAGTTCGGAGCCAGCTTGGTCTATAGAAGAAGTTCCAGGACTGTATGCTCAATTTTCTTTCTTTCTTTCTTTTTTTTTTTATGCTCAATTTTCTTAACCAATATATTTTATTAACAACTTAGTGACCGAGCATACGTCACTTATAACCCAAATAACCAAAACAATAGGAAATGAGGATTAATGGACACAATAACAAAACCATAAGGATATCAGTTCCGAGGAACGATTCTCCTGGCACAATCTGCAGGATTTCTTCTGCTGGAACCTAGAGTAACCAGAACCCAGAACCTCGGCAGGAACCAGAGCCCTGAAGCCTTCCGTCGAGCAGTTCTCTTTAGGAGCATCTCGAAGTGCAGCAATGAACAGCCAAAACTATCCCAAGTCTCCAAAAAACCCCGCCTCCAGTTCTGGGTTCATTTATATATCTCCTCCCAGAGTCTGTTCACAGGATCTTTTCAGCTGGCAACAATCAAGCTCCCGCACGAGGTGGTAGGTCTTCTATTGGATTAACCTCATCTGTTCTCTCATGAGACCGTTCCAATCCCTCACTTGGGATCCTAAAAAACAGGTTTATCTCTCCTTCACAGGACTGCAAGAGCTACACAGAGAACCCTGTCTTTTTTTTTTTCTTCTGAGACAGGGTTTCTCTGTGTCACCCTGGCTGTCCTGGACTCACTTTGTAGACCAGGCTGGCCTTAAACACTCACAGAGATCCACTTGCTTCTGCCTCCCAAGTGCTGGGATTAAAGGTGCGTGCCACCACACCCGTGGAGAAAGAAAAAGAAACTAATACAGAAAGTAACATGTTTTCCTTTTTCTACATACTTTCAAGAGTGGGCTGCTGTGTTTCTACTGACAAGCTCCCAGTGGGGGCCCACCTGTCCCTGCCCCTTTATCACATGTGGTGGCAGTCTCTTGGTTTGTGGCCTGGCCATATGCAAATCACTAGTTAACTTGGGTTCTACAACCCTGATGTTGAGTATCTTCTAAGAAAGTCATAAATTTCAGATATACAATCCCATTGAAAAACAAAACACACAAGAAAACAAAACCTTTTCTTTCTTTCTTTTCTTTCTTTTTTTTTTTTAAACCTCTTTTCAAAGGCATGGGAGAAGGGGGAGATGGCTCAGTGTCTTGCTACCCAGGAATGCAAATCCAAGTTCAAATCCCAGCACCCATATAAAACGCCAAGTACAGCAGCATGTACATGTACCTGTAATAGAGGTGAAGACAGAAGACCTCTGGGCTTTGCTGTCCATCCAGCCTAGCCAGAAAACAAAAGAGCAGACCCCAGGTTTGGGAAGATACCTTGTCTTGGAGGAATGAGTCAGAAAGCAATAGAGTGGGCTATTTTGTGTCCTACACTGAACACACACATGTCCACACATGCAGCCACATGTACACATATATGCACACCTCCACACGTAGACAGGTAACACGAGCGTGGCTCTAGCTTATTAACATTTGCTAGGGCCACATCCTTCTGCGCATTCTTCCTAAATGATTTCTTGCATGTTTCCCGTTTGTTTGTTTTGTTTTGTTTTTATGTCTTCTCATCCTTCAACCCCTTTTCTCTGCATGTTGCAGCCCCTATTCTGTTCCTTTCGTTTTTATGTCTTCCTCTCTCCTGTTTGCTGCATTCTTGTATGCATTTTACTGTTTCCACGCACGTGCGTGCGGTGGCCCAAGCGTGATGTCAGAGGTCCTCCTCAACCACTCCTCCCCCTGTTTTTTGAAGCAGGGTCTCTCAGCCAAACCCGGGCCTTGTCAACATGGCTTGTTCCAATAGCCAGCTTGACCCAAGGATCCCCCTGCCTCGGCCTCCCAAAGATGGACTCAACTGCAAGCTCCACCACGCCCACCTGGCTAGATGTTCAAACTATGTGTGCGGTAAGTACTTTAACTGCCGCGCCATTTCCACAGCCCTAGTTAATTCATTTTTAAATAGAAGAAACATTAGGAACAATGACTCAAAAGCAATGAAAGAACAGTGACATACAACCCAACGAAGGTGGGAGCCTTATTTGAATTCTAATTCAGACGAAACAACTAAAACCACAACTTTCTCTCTCTCTTTTTTTTTTAATTTCTGTTGTGTGTAGTCATTGTACATGATAGTCTGTTGCATAAGGACTTTTTCTAAGTCCTGTACACTGAGCATATTTCCCCCCCATACCTACTCTCCTCCTTCTCCATCTTCCCTTTCTTTGTTCCCCTAGATAATTTTACTTCTACTTTCATACGTAGATACACACCTGATTTTATGTAGCTGTATAAAGTCTAGGGGCCACATGTGAGAGAAAACGTAACATTTGTCTTTCTGAGACTGGCTTAATTTGATTAGTATGATTGTTATGGGGTTTTCTTATTCTCATGCTTTTGTAATGAAAAATTAAAATAATAACTATTTTAAAAATATGTTCATGAAAGGTTAAAGCACAGTAAGGCATGGCAGTACCTACATCTAATCCCAGCATTTTTGGAAAAGGAGGCAAAAGGATCTCGATTCCAAGGCCAGCCTAGGCTACATAACAAGACAGTGTCTCAAAACATACCAGATATGATAACAGTAATAAGTATGCTGCAGTATTTACATTAGCTGGGAAACAGGACTAGCCTAGATGCCCATCAACAAATAAATGGATGAGAAAAAAACATGGTACATGTATATGTGACAGAATTTTATTTGGCCATAAAGAAAAATGAAACTGTGACATTTACAGGAAAATGGAAGGGCCTGGAAATTACTATCTGTGACGAAGTATCCCGGGCTTGGGAAGGCAAATGCCACATGCTTCCTCCCGTATGTGGAGTCTAGACGTTAATTTTATGTATGTGTATATTAGGGGGTGTACGTTTTGAGACTAAAAAGGGGACTGCAAGGGGGAAACAGGTCTTAAGGGAGGGAAACCGAATCCACGTGACATGAAAGCGTGAGAGAGGCAGGAGGAGGAAGGAAGGAAGGGGTGCCGGTAGGGGTGGGGTGGAGGCAAGAGGAGGAAGGAGAGAAGGAGTGCAGTAGGGGTAGGGTGGGGGCAGGAGGAGGAAGGAAAGGAAGGGGTGCGGTAGGGGTGGGGTTGGGGCAGGAGGAGCAACAAAACTAAGTATGTATGAAAATGTCATCCTAGAACCCATCACCTTGTACATTAAGTTGTTTTTTTTTTTTTTAAGAACAATGAAAAAGAAAATAGCAGTATATAAAAGACGGAAGTATCCAGAGAAATGAAGCTGAAAGCAAAGAGAAGGGTCCTGGAAAGCAGAGGCTGAGTCTGGACTTAACAGGCACCGAGGAATGAGCTGGCAGCTATGAGGCGGTGGGTGGGGGCTGGGAGGTTATCTCAGTCAGTGGGTGGCACAGAGGCATGGAGGCACGAACAGCTGAGTTCCATGGCTCCTAAGGAGCTGGGGCGTGGTGGCATGCACTTGCAATCTCAGGATCCCAGGGCCAGTCAACTCAACCTAGTCAGGTCCCCTCGGGTCGCAGTGAAGTCACCCTGTTTCAAAACAAAGGTTGAAGTCTCCAGAGTAATGAACGTGAGGTAAGCCTCTGACCTCCACATACCTGTTCACACATGAATACACACAGGGGCACAGATTACATGTGCATAAGCACACATGCATGTACACACACACATGTGCCTGCACAAACACAGCAGAAGGAAATAGCAGCCTGCTGGTTGGTTGGTTTGTTTATTTTTTTATTTTTCCAGACAAGGTCTCTCTGTGTAGCCCTGGCTGTCCTGGACTCGTTTTGTAGACCAGCCTGGCCTCAAACTCACAACGATCCACCTGACTCTGTTTCCCCAAGTGCTGGGATTAAAAGCATACGCCACTACCCCTGGCTGGCATTTTTATTTTTATTTTAAGCCAGTAAAAGTAACCTTAGGGTCTGGTAAAATGACTTGATGGGTAAAGTGTGAGTACCTGAGTTTGGATTGCCAGAACTCGTGGACAACTGGAGGAGGCAGTAATGCGTGTCTGCAATCTGAGCACCCCTAGAGCAAGATGGGAGACAGAGACAGGAGAATATCCAGAATCCAGCTAGCCTGCAGTACACAGGGGTGAACAACAAAGAAACCCCGCCTCCAACAAGGTGAAAGCAAGGACTAGCACCCGAGGGTGTGCACTGTGGCATGCACATGCTCACACACACACACACACACACACACACACACACACACACACACACACACACACACACATAAAAATAGGGGGCTGGAGAGATGGCTCAGTGGTTAAGAGTGCTGTCTGCTCTTCCAAAGGTCCTGAGTTCAATTCCCAGCAACCACATGGTGCCTCACAACCGCCTATACTGAGATCTGGTGCCCTCTTCTGGCATGCAAGCTCACAATGCAGGCAGAACATTGTATAAATAATAAATAAATAAGTAAATAAATCATTTTTTTAAAAAGATATAAAAAAGTAACTTCAGAATCTAGATTTTGGGGGAGGGGGACCGGCATGAAACAAGTGTCACTGATTGCAATCATATTGATTTGTAACTGAAGTAGTCAGTAAAAAGTAGAATTAAGTAAATTTCAGACTTCATAAAATTAAAAAAAACCCAACCCACATCTATCATTCATTAATAGAAGCCTAAATGTTATAAATGCTACAAGGGAAACCATAGGCCCTGACAGGCTGAGGGGACTCAGCATAGTTGTATATGTATGATTTTAAACCTCAATGAGATGGATTATTTTCTGGAAAGACATCACATACCAAAACTTGTCTTAAGGACAATCGGTCCACTTGGATAGGCCAGTCCCAGAGGGACAAGGGAGGGGAGCCAGCTAACGGATGTCTTCAATGATGGCTGCCACCTCTGTGATTTCCCAGATGAGTGACGTCAGCCTCCCACACAGCCGATCATTTCCACGTGAGCAAAACCCTTCAGGGCATTTAAAACAGTGAGAATCCTGGGTAAATCTTGAAGCCATGTGGAAGGGAAGAGACCAGACACAGAGAACAAATGGACACTGTTCACATTGTGCTCTTGAGGGACGAAATGAACCTCTGTTGACAGGAGTCGGAGTCGGAGACCGCATGCGTGGTATGTGCATTCAGATGTGTGTGTGCCTGCCAGTCTAGCTAGCCAGCTTGTCCCAGGGATTCCCTGCCTCTCGGCCTCCTGAGTGCTGATGTGACTGGTGGGCCACCACACCCACGCAGCTCTACAGGGTTTCTGAGGACCCAAACTCAGCTCCTCATACTTAGACAAGTACTTTATCCACTGAGCTATCCTTCTACCCCATGGAGAAATGGTTTCTATGGGTAAACAGAAGGGCCACAAAGGAGCTTCCTCCGTAAAACTGTATCATGTCTTGATTTTAGTGGTAGATACTGTGGTGCGCATGTTTGTCGAAATTCATCAGGCCATCTGCTTAGAGTCCGTGCATTTCACTAAATGCTAAATATCTCAATGCCCTCTTAAAAGAGGGAAAACAAAACCTTGTCACTCTGACGTAAATAAAGGTGACTCACAAAAGCCAAGGATTATTAACGCCTCCCAGGCACAAAAAGCATTAGAGAAGACACAGGCAAATGTAACTTTGCAGCCAGTTAGCAGAAGGATATATTCAGAACTGCAAGGTTGCTAGCGTAGCAAAAGCTTCTTCTGTGCGTGAGTGACACATGCGCGCCTCTGATGCCAGCCCCTGGCAGGGGAGGCAGGAGGGCACTAACAGTTTGAGGCCAGCCTGCTCCACCTAGAGACCTCCAGGCTAAGCAAGGAACTGGAGGCATGTCTCTCAGAGATGCTGAGGACAGGGGAGAGAGGAAGGAAGAGGGAAAAGTGTGTTTGTATGTGGTGTGTGCACATGTGTGCCTGTGTGTGATCAGAGGCTACAGAACAGCATCAGGTTTCCTACTGTACACCCTCTGCCTTGTTCCTTTGAGGGCAAGGTCTCTCAAGGAGCCTGAAGCTCCTGTTTTCAGCTAAACCGGAAGCCAGCAAACCCCAACCATGCTTTTGTCTCTGGCCCACTCAGTGCTGGGACTGCAGGTGTGGTGGTGGTGGGGGATGGGGGGCGCGGGACCATGTCAGCTTTTACTGGGGTGCTGGGATCATAACTCTGGTCCCCACGTTTATGTAGTAAGTGCCTTTAACTGCTGAGCCGTCTCTCCAGCCCTCAAGAAGAAGGTATTTCTATATCCATGTTCATAACAATGTAATTCTCAGTTGCCAAGAAGTAAAATACAAATGCCTTCCAGTGGAGAAAGATTCAAGCAAATGTGCTTGTATACGCATATGAGTCTATATGTACGTGACTGCTGTGTGGGCCTGCTCACGTGTGTGCATGCGGGTACATGCATGCTTTGGCTGGTGTGTAGACATCAGAAGACAGCCCTGGGTGTTGTCTCTCACCTTCCATCTTGTTGGAAGCAGAGTCTCTTTGTTGTTCAACACTGTGTAGTCCAGGCGTCCTAGGCAAGGGGCTGCAGGGGTCCTCCTGTCTCCACCTTGCCCTAAGAGCCCTAGGGTTACAGACAGCACTCCTTTGCCCAGATTTGCAATGGCTTCTGGGAATTCTAACTCAGGTTCTCACACTTGTGTGGTAAACCCTTTACGCACGGAACCATTTCCCTAGCCTCTACCATGGTTTTGCTTGGTTGTTGTTTTTTTTGTTTGGGGGTTTTTGTTTTTGTTTTGGGTTGTTTTGTTTTGTTTTGTTTTCGAGACAGGGTTTCTCCGTGTGGCCTCGGCTGTTCTGGATTCACTTTGTAGACCAAGCTGGCCTCAAACTCACAACAACCCACCTGCCTCTGCCTCCCGAGTGCTGGGATTAAAGGCGTGTGCCACCACCACCTTGTTTCTACCATGTTTTTTTTTTTTAAAGAGAAGGTATGTCCCAGGGATGGAGGACACTCCCCATCTGCCATCCAGGCACGTCTCTGAGACCCAAGCAGAAGCATTTGCAGTAACTCTAGACTTTGCACAGTTCTAAGGGACCCCTGAGCAGTAACAACACATACTTACACACACACACACACACACACACACACACACAAAAAGGGAAAAGAGCACTACAAAATATTGATTCTCGAAAAGTCATATGCAAACTTAACAGAATTGCAAATAGAATTCAGCTGAAAACTTACTGTAACTTATAAAAATCTGAGTCTAAGCTATGATTGGAGAAATAAATGTACTGAATAATAAAATTTTCACAAATATAAATAATATGTCTTATCTATGAGATATGAAATGGGTTGTAAGATAATAATTACTAAAGACAATGTAGAAGAAGAAACAACACTATGAAAGAGTAAAAAGCCAGCAGACACACCCCAGTGCATGTTAGAATTTAATGTCGATTAAAGTGGCATTTAAATTAATGGGGAGTTTTGTGAGATGCTCAATTAATGATGTAGGAACGATTCATTCACAGTTTGGGGCAGGAAAAAGAAATCCAAGGCCTCTACCACATATCAAAATAAATCCCTAAAGAGCCAAAGAGCTATTATTTTAATTAAGACATGGAAACCAGAATGAAAGGTAATCTTTTTCTGTAACCAGGCAAAGAAAGGTGCCGCAAGCAAGAGAAGTAGCCAGCTCAGAAGCTGCTCCCAAAGGGGAAAGCCAACGCAGCCACCATTGCCGGGCCAGCCTTCTGTAGAGCAGGAGCCGTGGTGAACAAAACGCAAGTTCAAAATAAACCGTTTGCCATATAACAAAGCCACAATGTCTAACATTTCTTCTCCATCAAAACGAAGAGGACAGTATTCCACCATCAATGTCCCCAGTGAACAGAGGACAGGACATTCAGCCTGCAGGCAGGAAATAAAAGTAACTAACTAACTAACAGACATGAAGAAGTTCTTCAATGAGTACAGACTGAAAAGACAGCTGAGAGGTACAAGTCCTGGGGTTCTGTCACAGTGGGAGAAACAGTAAGCATTGTGGTGTCATTTAATTCAAAGGTCCCAGGAAAGAAGTTATTTTTGAATGTTCTCGTTACAAAGGATAATAAATGTTTAAGATGACACATAAACCCAAGTACCCTGAGTTGATCAGTGTGTAAGGTAGGAATGTACCAGACACATAACACAATAGCCCATAAGTACATTTTGTTATTATTAGTTAGAAATAATAAAAACAGGAGGCCAGGGAGCTGGCTGTGTGGGTAAAGGCACCTGCAGGGGGAAACCTGACAGCCTTTACCTGGAATCCATGTAAAGGTAGAGGCAGAGGACCAACTCCATGAGGTCATCCGGCCTCCATACATGTGCCACACCATGTATACACCCCACACATGCATCAAACACACAACATAATAATAACAAATTAAAAATAAAAAAATAAATCTAGTACATGACACACAATTTTTTAAAAGTTAATGACATCAGAAATACAACTTAAAATATTAAGACACACACACACAAAAAAACAATAAAATAAAATATTAAGACACCTTCTTTTGCTTATCAAATTGGCAAGGATTTTTTTAAAGTTAGGATCCAGCGTTTAGCTAGACTGTGGTGTAGCATGCCTTTAATCCCAACACTCGGGAGGCAGAGGCAGGTGGATTGCTGTGAGTTGGAGGCTGGCCTGGTCTACAAAGCAAGTCCAAGACAGCCAAGGTTACACAGAGAAACCCTGTCTCAAAAAACAAAAAACAAACAAACAAACAAACAAAAAAGATCCAGCATTTAGAGTTGCTGAGCACTCTAGAGAGTGTTCATTTATGAACATTTTGAAAAAGAATTTTTGAGACAGAGTCTCTCTGTACAGCCCTGGATGTGCTAGGAATTTTTGTGTACCTAGGCTGTCCTTGAACTCACAGAGAATTGCCTGCCTCTGCTTCCCAAGTGCTCAGATTAAAGGCTTACACCACCATGCCTGGCTCTGAAAGATAATTTAACAATTATTTTTAAAAGGCTTAAGAAGTTTCACATGCAGATGAGATGGAGTTAAGACACCTGCAGCGCATTCTACGCAACAACTGCAGAATACTCAGCCTTCTCAACAACCCATGGAACTTTCTCTGAAACAGATCACATTCTAGGACACAAAGTAAGTCTTGAGAAACATAAAGATCATGCTTTGTATTCTATTAGATTATAATGTGATACAACTAGAAGTCAATAATAGCCGGGCATGGTGGCTCACACCTTTAATCCCAGCACTCACACTCGGGAGGCAGAGGCAGGTGGATCTCTGTGAGTTCAAGGCCAGCCTGGTCTACCAAGGCAAGCCTAGGATAGCCAAAGCTACACAGAGAAACTCTGTCTCGAAAAAACAAAAAACACACACACAAACAAACAAATGGATTAAGATTCCCAAAATCAAATGAAAATAAACACAGAACCCTCAGGATATAACAGAGGCGATTCTAAGAGAGAAGTCTATATCTATGGGAACTTACATCAAATAACCAACAAGAAGCCAGGCTGAATGGCGCACGCCTTTAATCCCAGCACTTGGGGAGGCAGAGGCAGGTGGATCTCTGAGCTCGAGGACAGCCTGCTCCACAAAGCGAGTTCATGGTAGCCAGGGATGTTACACAGAGAAATCTTGTCTCAAAAAGGAAAAGGAAGGGAAATGGAAGGAAGGAAGGAAAGAAGGAAGGAAGGAAGGAAAGGAAGAGAAAATTAGCAAGAACTTCAAAGATACCACATACTTGAGCTATGAGATAGAAAGAAAATAAGTTGGAACTTTTCTGGAAGGCTTCTCCCTGATGGGTGGCACTCACAGTGCTGAAGACGCTGCGCAGGCTGCTGGAGAGACATCGTCAACAACCTTATTTGGCTGTGAAGATTGCGTACAGCAACACAAAATGGTCAGGCAAGATGAGCGAACACACTGGTACGATGGTGACAAATCTGTTATCGGGGTAACTAGTCACTTGGATTAGATACCAGTTCTCCAGGAGGGAACTCGTTGTCTGGTCCTGTGAACATGGTCAAAAGTCCCTACCTAAGGAGGTCATAAAGAATTATAATTATGCCCATCACTTACAGCTATTATCATCTTTTGTTTAAAAAAAAAACAAACAACTTCTTTTTGCAGCAGCCAGCGTGAATGAAAGAGACTCATAACTGGTCAAACTACTGATAATAAGTAACTGTTGAATGCCCAGACACAAATAGCGTATCTATGTTACCTCCTCCAAAGCTCAGGGAACATCATAAAAGAAATGGCAGAAACAATGCAAGGTCCAGAGGAAATGGGTAGAAGTCGTGTGGAATGCTGACCCTGAGCATGGTGTAGCTATTGCACCCTTGAATTCATAGCATTTGAAATTACCTGCAAAAGATTTTCAGAAGACTGGGCCCATCAACACCCTCTCACAAAAGGGAGAAGGATTCATGGGACCTTACCCCTCCCTGAGGATTTATATGAAGCTACAGGTTGATGGGGATGAGAGAAAAAAGTATTCAGTGACATCAGCAAAGTGCCCATGCTTCTGTAAACAAATCCTCATGCCTGTTCCAATAAACAACTTTATGAAAACCACTGGGTCTCTCTTGCTTGCTCACTTGCTCACTCGTGCACACACACACACACACACACACACACACAGAGAGAGAGAGAGAGAGAGAGAGAGAGAGAGAGAGAGAGAGAGAGAGGAGAATAGAAAGGGATTAATTGCAAAAAAGGAAGAGTATTAACAAGAGTTAGAGGGACTAACAGGAAATGGATATGATAAAAATACATTATGTGCTGGGCGTGCACATAATCCCAGCACTCAGGAGGCAGAGGCATGTGGATCGCTGTGAGTTCGAGGCCAGCCTGGTCTATAAAGTGAGTCCAGGACAGCCAAGGCTACACAAAGAAACCTTGTCTTTTGTTTTGTTTTTTGTTTTTATATTTTTGAGACAGGTTTCTCTGTGTAGCCCTGGCTGTCCTGGACTCACTTTGTAGACCAGGCTGGCCTCGAACTCACAGTGATCCGCCTGCCTCTGCCTCCCAAGTGCTGGGATTAAAGGTGCGTGCCACCACTGCCCAGCGAGAAACCTTGTCTTGGAAAAGAAAAACAAAAAAAACAAAAAACATTACGTACCTGTATGAGAATGCCATAAAAAATCCATTATTGTGTATATTTAATAGGTAGTAAAAACATTTTCAAAATCAGCAAGAATTTACAGAATCAACCTAATAATTCAACTCATATTTTTAGGGAAAAAACACAAATAAGCCAAACATAAAACTAGTAGACAGAAATAATAACGATAAGAATAGAAATTAGTGAAATGGAAACTCAAAGAATAAAGAGCTACTTTTTGAAAAGATAAGGACGACTGACAAACTCTTAACCAAACCAATCAAATAAAAGAGAAGGAAAAGGCATAAATACTGAAATTAGAAACTGGGCATGTTGGAGTACATCTGCTATATCCCAACAGTTGGAAGGTAAAGGCAGGAGTATTAGGAATCCAAAGTATCTTTATTGAGTTTGAAGTCAGCCTGTGCCACACCACAATCTGTCCCAAAGAACCAAAGTGAATAAATCAATAAATAAATGCAATTAAGAGTAAAAGGGAAGATATTACAATAGATAACAACAAATTTTAGAGGATCGTTATAGAACACTTTGAAAGCATATCCCAATGAGTTGGAAGTCTAGAAGAAATAGATAAATTTCTAGACACATACAGCCCACCAAGATTAAACTAGAAAGATGTAAATAGCTTAAGTAAATGTATATGAAACAAGAGACGGCAAACTCAATCTGCCAATAATGAGAAAAAGCCCAGGACCAGATGGATTCACTGCTGAATTCCAATAGGCTTTAAGAAAATAATTAAGAACAATGCTTCAGAAAGTACTCCACAGGGCAGAAGAAGGAGGTGATGCTATCACGTCATTCTATGAAGCCACTATTGCTGTTACCAAAATGAGATAAAGACACAAAAACAAAAAGACAATTACATACCAGTTTCATTGATGGACATAGTTGCAAAAATCCCTGATAAAACGCTTGCTAACTTGAGTCAACAACACACTTTTGTTTAAGAAAGAAAAAAAAATCATTCACTGGGTCTAGCTCTTCTAGAGAAACCCAGCTTGGTTTCCAGCACCTACATGAGGGCTCACAATTGCCTGCCACTCCCGTTCCAAGAAATCCGATATTCTCTTCTGGCTTTCCATGGGCATCAGCCATATATATAGTACAAAGGCATACACACAAGAAAAACACTAATACACATAAGATTTAAAAAATAAAATAAAGTAAGCCGTACACGATGACCTAGTTGGCATCGTTCCAGATTAATTCAACATGTGCAGAACAATAAATGCAATGCTACACATAAGTAGGCTCGGAGACAGAAATCAAGTGATCATTTCAATGCAGACGGGGCAGTTGATCAAGTTCAACACCTCAGAATAAAAACCACAAAGGAACTAGAAGTAGAAAGACTGCACACCAATGTCAGAAAGGCTGTGTGTGATAAACCTACGACCACAGCAGACTAAAAAGAGAATGTGTGAAACACTTCCCTGAAATCAAGACCCTGACAGGAGTGCTCTCTCTCTCTACTCTTACTCAACATAGTATTAGACTCCTCAGCCAGTGCAATAAGACAAGAGAAAGAAAAAAATTTCCACAAATGGAAAAGGAAGAAGTCAAACGACCCCTCTTTACAGAGAATGGGATCCCTATGTATTTCTGAGATGGAGCTATGCCGAGGAAGTAGATCTCTCTCAGCTTCCTCTGTCAGTGAAATGTTCCCTCTCTACTGCCTGCTCCTGCCTCATGCCTTCCCTGCCATTATGGACTCTACTGCTCTGAAACTCATAAAACACAAAAAACACCCTTTTCTTCTTTAAAGTGCCTTTGTCACAGCAAGATGTCCAGCTACTCCCACTCAGATCACCATTTGAAGGTGGAATGAGTACCAGACACACCTCATCCTCATTACACTCCTGAGCATTATCTGCCACTGGGACCCAAAGGTTCATGGCCATGCATAGTACACAGGGCTTCTAAGCATCCATCTCCAAGAGTCATCTTAAAGCCTCAAAGAATCCATCATCAAACATCCAAGTTCACAGTTGCCTCTGAGACCCAAGGCAAACTCAGTGTAAGCCTGGCAAGACTTCAAGGAATGAGTTACATACTCCCAGCATGCAATGGGGGGGGTCATCAAAGAAAGAGATCACAGTACCTTCTGCCAATCACACTAAAAACCTGACCACCGCTAGCTTCTTTCCAAAATTGGCACCAAAACCTAAGATGCTGCACTTCAAGATAGAACCAGGACCCGATCCTTAGCAGCACTTCTACCGTAGCCATCACCAACCCTCCCCTGCCCACTGTGGCAGCCTTGTCTGTGCTCACTCTACCTCTCTTCCCTTCCAGAACTTTCTCAAGGTAGTAGCCTCCAAAGATTGCCACTGCCTGCTTAGAGAAGAGCCAAACATATGTAAAGACGGGCCTACAAGACCCTAGGGGCCTGGCTCCTGTGTGTGGAGAAGACCACGGTCAGGACTGGGTTCACCTCAGCTCATTGGCATCTCCACTCAGGATAAAATGCTTCTCTAGGGCCCTAACACTCTAATCCAACATTTTCACTCTACCAAGTCAAACCTTAGAGTGGGTTTCTAAGGCTCGAGAGATGGCTATGTCTATAAGCACCTACTTTACAAACAGAAGGGCTCGAGTTCAGTCTTCATAAGTCACATGAGAAGGCATATGGTGTGTGCTTGTAATCCCAGAACTAGGCTGACAGGCAGAGATCCCTGGGGGCTTGCTGGCCAGCCAACCCATTCTAATTGGTGAGCTTTGCGCCAACGAGAGACCCTGTCTAAAGGAGACGGACAGCATTCCTAAAGATGACACCTGAGCTTGTACTTTGGCATCTGCATGCATGTATATACATGTGATCATATGCCCATCACACATACACAAATGCGCGCGCGCACACACACACACCACGCTCGCAAGGAAAAAGAGTTCCAGAAGATGTGGGTACCTTTGCAGATGGCCTCATTTGTAGGTGTTTTTGTTTATACTTATAAATGTACCACCAATAGCAACAGCCTTACCCAGCAATAGCAACAGCCCCACCACCAATAGCAACAGCCTTATCAGCAACAGCAACAGCCTTACCACCAATACCAGCAGCCCCACCCACCAATAGCAACTGGCTCATGGCACCCTGCATTCTCTCTGCTCCCCAGCTCAGTAGGGTTTTGCTCCCCTCTTTTTGCCTGGTACAATGGGAGAGGGCCTCCCTGAAGGATCACCTGCCCCAGGAGATTGCAATTACCAAGAGGATGTGTACTTTCTGAAGTCAGAGAACTGTTTACTGACAACACAGAACAGTGATTGACACTCTCTCCTCTGGGAAGGTTTTCCCTGCCCCGCCCCCCAGTTATAAAGGAAGAATTGCTAGAATTGTACTCTGGGATGAATGGTGTCCTCAGAGAAGGGCCATCACAGAGTTCACTGTGGGAACTGAGACTGCCACCTCATCTGGAAACAGGGTCACGAGGACGTGCTTAGTTTGGCTGGGCTCAAAGTGGAGCCATGTGGGCTCCTGATGCCACCTGAACTGGTCCTTAGATGAGCAGACCCACAGTCAGGGTGGAGCACCAAGTGACAACAGAGTCAGACTGGAGTGACCGAGACACACTAAGGAACACAGGGTGTTCCTCTCTGTAACTTGACTGTATACCTCTGTTCTCTTCAGCCACCCAGCTGGTGGCACTTAGGAGCATCAGTGCTAGCATGCTAGCATGGGCGGAGCCACCTCACTCGCCAGCCCCCCACCCCCCCACCTCACCCCACCCCCCACCCAGTGCAGAGGACATACAGGAGCCCTGCAGGGACAGGGATTCTCATAGGATCCAGAGGGGTAGGAGGTGGGGCTATGACTCCATCAAATGAGACATCCCAGCAGGAATGGAGACCAGCTAGAGATGGTATGCTCCTCCATCCCCAAGATGTAGGAATTCCTCCTGGGAATCTCCTGCTGGGAGGAGGAAAAGGCTGCAGCCTGGTGCCAGGCAGAGGGGGAGCTTGACTTCAAGAGATATTTCACAGGATTCTGACAGCTTGTCAGACTTCCCACCTTACAGGCTGGACACGCAGGACAATGCTTTGAGCAGGGCTACTTAGCTGGGCAAACCACTTGCCTTCTATTTAAACCTGAACCTCATGTTAGGACCCCAGAATAGCCTCTGTTCCTCTTCCCAATGTGGCCACATTGAATATCTCTCTCTCTCTCTCTCTCTCTCTCTCTCTCTCTCTCTCTCTCTCTCTCTCTCTCTCTCTCTGCATCTCACCACTACTTGTTTGTTTAATTGACCTACTGAGGAGACACACCTGGACCTAAGCTCCAATCCTAGAAACTCAGGAAACGCAGGAGACTCCGGAGCCACGTGCATACCACAAGCCAACTCCTGCGTGTGGCAGCTGTGCTCCACCTGGTCCCTGGCTGCTCAGGGGCACCTAGACAGCAGGCACATGCAGGCCTGTGGTGTGCTTCAGATGACAGGGGAAGGGTGCGGGGGAGGACCAGAACCAGGAAAAGTATGCATGATGAGCGGGGATACGAGCTAACAGGAAGGTGATGGGTATTGACTGTGCTCTGGGCTTGATTTCAGACACGCTGTCTCACTTATATCTACAACAACCCCTTGGTGCAGGAGTTAATTAACTGCATCTTCCAGATCAGAAACATCCTCTGAGAAGCCAGGTGACTCTCCCCGGCTTTCAGGACCGGTGGACCCAAGTCTCTGAAGCCCCTGACCCTTCAGACTCAGTCTCACTCGTCTTGGTCACCCGTCCCGTCATCCTGTGCCTCAACTGTCTGAATGCTACATTTGCCCCGACCCATCTCCCTGTTCAATCTCTGTGCTTTTTTAATGTGTTGCCTAAGTTTGCAATTCAGCATTTCCCAAATTAAACTCATCACCTTCCCCTGGAGACTTTAGACCTGACACTCCTCAACTCAAGATGGCTACCTTGGAAATCCTCTTTATGTCCCTGCCCCCCACCTCTGCCCACTCCCCTGCCTCCTCTAGTTCTAAGTGGCTGTCAACTCACCCCGGGGTGGCTGTGGTCTGTTGGCTGTTGAATCTGCTGCCCTTCTCTTCTGCCTGCCTTTGTGCCATGAGGGTTAGCTCCTGAGGCAGGAGTCTTACAACATTATCCTCCTTGTTAAGACCCTTTGATGGTGACTGAAAATGTTTAGTGCTATTCATTGTTACAAGCTCACAGCGTCTTAAAACTCCCTGTGAGGTGTGTGTCACACACTTCTTGTCTTACAGAGAAAACTGCATTGCCAGGAACCCGCACAGTGGTAAAGACGCTGTGCAAACCAGAGGACCTGAGTTTGATCCTTAGAAACCCCATAAAGATAAAAGGAGAACACCACCTCTATGAAGTGTCCTCTGACCTCACTATGCATGTCTTTGCACACTCACATACCTATACACAGATATACACACAACAACAACAACAAGAATTTTAAAGAAAAAAAAAAGTGAGGTGCTGGAAAAGTTAGAACAAGAACTGCCTGCCTCTGCCTCCGGAGTGCTGGGATTAAAGGAGAGCACCACCACACCCAGTGTCCCCCCTCCTCCTTTTTTAGGGCTCTCTCGTACCCCAGGCTAGCTTGGAATTCACTATGTAATTGGGAACGACCTTGCCCCTGCCTCCTGAGTGCTGCCGTTAAGTATCAAGCATGGAGGACTGTGGAGATGGCTCTGCGGTTAAGAACGCTTTGCTACTCAGGCCCAAGGACCCAAGTTCGGATCCCACACAGTCACATAAGTTAAAAAAAAAAAAAAAGCCAAGCATAGCCATGCACGCCTATAAATAACACTAGCACACTCCTAGTGGTAACACTAGGACACATTCCCAGGCGGCTCACTGGGTAGCCCGTCTAGCTGAAAAACACTGAGTCCCCAGTTTGATGAGAGACCCTGACTAAAGAAAACAAGGCAGACAGCCAAGGGTACACAGAGAAACCCTGTCTCGGAAAAAAAAAAAAAAAAGAAAGAAAGAAAGAAAGAAAGAAAGAAAGAAAGAAAGAAAGAAAGAAAACAAGGCAGAGCACAATAGAAGGTTTCAATATCCCTCTCTGGGCTCTACCTGCACACATATATGCACACATGCATATGCCAAACACATGAGCATACCACGTATACACAAAAATGCAGAAAACTGTACACAATGCAAAAAAACTGTACACACGGTGGGAAATAGGACTATACACCCCACAGAAGAAGCTGTAAGAGCTTTTGTCCCCCACTCTGCCAAAGCTGTGGAGCAGCCAGGAAGGGAGGGGGCAGAAATAACGCACTCATAGCCAGCAGACACTTCTCCTGGAAACCATCCGGCCTCACCTTGGTATGCCCCTCCCCTTGGCACTTCCGGTGCCCACAGGCTAGACAGGAACCCAGAGGAGCAGATAGCCACAGCGTCAAAAGAGTCTCATCGCAGCTGGGCGGTGGTGGCGCACACCTTAAATCCCAGGGTTCAGGAATCAGAGGCAGGCAGATTGCTGTGAGTTCGAGGCCAGCCTGGTCTACAGAGCGAGTTCCAGGACAGCCAGGGCTACACAGAGAAACCCTGTCTCGAAAACAAAACAACAACTTAAAAAAACAAAGAAAGGTCCCATCGCTACTTCCTTTGACTCTTTAAGGAGTTCGACTAAGAAGGAATGCCCAGGCCTGGAGATATAGACCAGGGCTAGAGCGCATGCCTAGCGCACGTGAAGCTTTGGGTTCCATGGCGGCAAACAGAACCGCCTGAGGCTCCATCAGTGGCTGCACAGGCAGGTGGGGTGAAGGAAGTGACGGTCCCGCCACCCCCACAGTGGGCCGTTAGGGAAGGGAGAGACTGGTGAGTGGAGAGGGTTAAGGAGGCGAGCCAGCAGCCCCCACAAACACCTTCTATGCTGCACTCCTGGCTGTTTCCATCCTGTGAATTTAAATGCATTCTGTCACACTGAGTTATGTCACCCGGAGGAAATGCCCAACCCGGCAACGTTTTTAAAGATTATTTTTTAGATCACCTATCACTATCCATTTGAGGAACGATTGTTCAATCTGAAAAAATAAATTCAAAACTGTCCCCATCTAAGCAAGATGGAAAAATAACTTTTCCCTATTCTTCCCTTTCCTTTCTTTTCATTTTTTTTTTTTTTAAAGAAAGCTTATTTCTGAAGGACAGATTTGAAAATCCATTTTCACCTTGACATTCTGGCTGGATTTCAGCACGTAAGCTGAATATCGGCCCTTATCATACTGATAGACAGCAAGTGGACAGGCAGCTGTGTGACCCCAGGCAATTCACTTAACCTCTCTGAGCCTTAATCTCCATTGTTAACCTGTGATAACAATACCAGCCATGTCATCAAATGAGATGATGTTCAGGACAGTCCTTGAACATGAGACAGGTGCAAGGTGTCTGTTCCGCTCACCTTTAATTCATTAAGGGCAAGGAGCAGCTCTGGCCAGTTTTTTTTTCCATGCAGGGGGCTGCATACTAGACCTGGAACACAAGAAATACTTAGTATTAATGTATGTTGGATGGATGCATACATGCATACACACATGCATAGATGGATGGATGGATGGATGGATGGATGGATGGATGGATGGATGGGAGGATGGGTGGATGGATAGAAAGATGGATGGAGCCAGGTGTGGTGGTGCATGCCTTTAATCCCAGCACTTGGGAGGCAGAGGCAGGCAGACCGCTGTAAGTTCAAGTCCAGCCTGGTCTATAAAGCGAGTCCAGGACAGCTAAGGCTACACAGAGAAACCCTGTCTCAAAACACACATACACACACACACACACACACACACAAAGAAAAGAAACCACCACCAACAACAAAAAAACCTAAACTCCCCCGAAAGATGGATGGATGCATAGATAGAAAGATGAATGGATGGATGTTTGGATGAATGGATGGGTGGGTGGGTGGGTGGGTGGATGGATGGATGGATGGATGGATGGATACATAGAAGGATGGATGGATGGGTGGATGGATGGATAGATGGATGGAAGGACAGATGGATGGGTGAGCAGATGAATGGTGGACAGATGGATGGGTGGGTGGGTGGATGGGCAGACAGATGGACGGATGGAGGATGGAGGATGGATGGATGGAGGATGGATGGATGGAGGATGGATGGATGGATGGTAGATAGGTAGGTAAGTAGGTGAGATGGATAGATAGATTCTAGTTTGCTTTCTGCTGCTGTGATACACACCATGACCAAAAGCAACTTGGGAGGAAAGGGTTTTTCATCTTATAGTTATGATCTATCACCAAGGACAGCTGAGGCAGGAACCTGGAGCAGAATCTGACACAGAGGTCATGGAGGAGTGCTGATTACTGGCTCCCTCCATTGGCTCTGCCCAGACTGTTGCCTAGAGATAGTTATTGCCCTACACCTCTCCTGGGCAACAAGGTACAGCTGGCAAAGGAGGCACGGGTGCAGGTGAGCCAGCCTTGAGGGCATGAAAGCAGGAGAGGTGACCCTGCCCCTTGGTGGCTGCAGCATTGGGTGAGCTAGCGGGAGCAGTGCTGAAGAGCTTGCCCTGGTGTGTGGGTATGGGAGAGCTGGCAGGCTGACCAACTCAGCTCCCACCCAGGCCCAGATCCTGGGCTTTGAGTTTGCCCACCCCAACATCTACCCCATCTATAAACTGCTGGAGTGTGTGAGGGGCCAGTCCTGCAGATCCAAAGCTACAGGGTCTCCATGACACAGAGTGACAACAGGATATCCAAGAGGAGTTCCAGTGAGGATGGATCCTCACCGGAAACTGTAGCAGAATCCGGAGGCCTCAAACCGGACCAATGACTCATTGCAATGAATATTTGAGGGACTGGAGAGATGGTTCAGTGGTTAAGAGCACTGACTGCTCTTCCAGAGGTCCTGAGTTCAATTCCCAGCACCTACATGGTGGCTCTCAACCATCTATAATGTGATCTGGTGCCCTCTTCTGTATACATAATAAATAAATTTTTTTTTTAAATGAATATCTGAAAGTAAAGATGTGTGGACAAAAAGCTATACTGTGAGCTGGGAATGGTGGCACGGGCCTTTAATCCCAGCACTCAGGGAGGCAGAAGCAGGTGGATCTATGTGAGTTCGAGGCCAGGCTGGTCTACAAAGCAAATCCAGGACTGCCAAGGCTACACAGAGAAGCCCTGTCTTGAAAAAACAAAAAAAGGTATATTGTGGGACACACTTTGCTACATTACAGCTTCTACAAGATTGTTGTTGTTGTTGCTTTGTTTTGTTTATTATTTCTTATTTTCTTTGGGGGAAGTTGGAAGGGCAGAGGGTGGATATTATGAAGTGATGGGGGGATGAGGGGGATTGGGGTACGTGGTGTGAAATTCACAAAGAATCAATAAAGTATTTTAAAAAGACAGATGGAGGCAATGGTATGCTAAGGGGAAAAAAATCAAACAAATACAAAACAGCTTGCAAACCAACAAATGGCCAAAAGTAAATAAATAAGCAACCCCTATGTGTAGCGTCCTCCAATTTCCAAGGTGTTAATATTTGCACTGAGGCTTGTTCCAAGCTTCTAACATAGTGTGGCCACGTGCATTCAGAGCTGTGGCACACAAGCCTCTCTCTGAGAGCCTAGAAGTCAACATCTGTACCAGGTGGGACACAGGGAGAAAACAAACGAGAGGAGAGAAGAAAGTGGGGTGTGCAGGGGGTGGGGTGGGGGGAAGGTGCGGGAGTGGGGATAGAAGGTTCCCAGCACAGCTGTGGGCTACACTTAGTCCAGATCCCGCCCACTGGAGCCACCCCTTTCTTTTTCTTGCTTTCTTTCTTTCTTTTTTTTTTTTTTTTTTGAGACAAGGTTCCTCTGTGTAGCCCTGGCTGTCCTGGACTCGCTTTGTAGACCAGGCTGGCCTCGAACTCACAGCAATCCGCCTGCCTCTGCCTCCCGAGTGTTGGGATTTAAGGCGTGGGCCACCACCACTCAGCAAAGCTGCCCGTTTCTTAAGGACCAGGCTGGGAGAGCCTCCGTAGTGCTGGACCACGATCCTCCAACAGCTTGAAGAATGGGACCCTTTTCTTCTCACAAAATCACACTTAACAGTGCAGTGACCATCTCTGCTGATGTTTCTGGGCCTAGACTGCTGGGCACACAGCCCTGGGGAACTGTGTGGAACACCCTAGAACTCTCCCAGCTACCCCATAACATAGACACCTGCCATGCCCAGGTGGGCAATGGGCTTGCAGCGGCGCCCCCTCCCCTTCACGGGGTGATTGGCATTCTGCTTCCCCAACCTAAAATATCAGAACAAGAAAGATATGTTGGACACTTGACCCCTGCAGGCTTAGAACTCACAAGGAGCAGGTCTGACCCTGGGTCTGTCCTAGTCTGGCTGTGTGTGCCTAGGAAACCTCTCACCCACTCTGAACCTTATTTTACTCACCTATAAAAATAAGATGAGGGCAGCAGGTCTTCAGAAACCAGCCAGTTCATGCTGTGTTATGCAGTTTCCAATGACTTCTAGAAGACCAGGACCCACTGGGTTTAGAGTGTATCCATTTCTGACATTTTATGACATTCTAATCACTTATTGTATTAATTTAAATCATACAGGAATGCTTTTTTGTTGTTTGTTTGTTTGTTTTTTCAAAAGAGGGTTTCTCTGTGTGGTCCTGGCTGTCCTGGACTCACTTTGTAGACCAGGCTGGCCTCGAACTCACATTAATCCGCCTGCTTCTGCCCCTCTGAGTGCTGGGACTAAAGGTGTGCGCCACCACACCCGGCTCAAATGCCTTTCTTTTAAAAGGACGTTTAATTTGAAAACTTGGGGTTTCTTTTGTTTGTTTGTTTTGTTTTTTAATGCAGCGATGTTAGCTCCTGGAACACCCTCATATCCAATTTTACCAACAAGCATACATTTAAACCCACTCTGGTGGGAAAAAAAAAAGCGGCCATCCACTTGGCTGTCTATTCCTCTAGGGCTCCAATCCTGAGACAAAAAACTCCTCAAATTCAGAGCTTTCATCCCCAGAGAAAAAATGACCCTCACCCACTTCCACTTTAAGGGGGAGGGGAAGGGGGTCAAGAGCCAGGACCACACTTGTCACTAAGGATCCCGGCAAATCTTCAGAACCCACCTTCCGAGTAGCTGATGACCGCCGAAAATAACCAGCAGCCACCCAAACACTTCCTGGACAGGAAAGTAAAGAAGACACTGGAAAAGAGATCTCCTGATGAAATACAAGCAATTAAGCTAAAAGTCCTATCAAATGCAGCCTCCACTCAGCGGCCTGACACTTAATTGGATTTCTTTTTCCATTGCCCAGCTCCTTTCCCCTGAGAAACAGGCTTGTTCACCCCAAGATCAAGTTTCTGTCCCCCAGAAACCAATGAGAGGCAATCAACTAATTGACCCTGGGAAGGTTTCTATGTTTTTAAAGAAAGTTTCCTCAATAATATTAAGAATCAAATTTTATGTGCCTGCTCCTCCTTAGTCTGTGGTTAACCCTTTCGGTTTCCTCAGGGTATGTGGGAGCTCATGTTAGGAGATGGGGGACCCACCAGCCCTAGATTCAAGGCCAGTTTCATCTTTATCCTGAGTTTGCTACGTTTTGTTTGTTTATTTGTTTGTTCTAGCTCTAATGTATGGAGAAGACTTCAAAGGCTGCTTCTAGTTCTAAGTCTTTTTATTTAATTTAATTTAATTTTATTTTATTTTATTTTATTTTTTGAGACAGGGTTTCTCTGTGTCATCTTGGCTGTCCTGGACTCACTTTGTAGACCAGGCTGGCCTCGAACTCACAGTGACTCGCCTGCCTCTGCCTCCCAAGCACCTGGCTCTAAGTCTTAAGTTCCGTCATCCAGAGCCAAGGTGACAGCATCGTCTCTGCGACTCCCAGCCCAGCCATCCCCGTGCCTAATCTCCCATGCAGCCCAAGCTAAAGATGCTGCTCCACACTTGCACCCCCACATTCTCTGTGCGCACCCCATGCACGCATTCACTCATTGTAGCTCACACCTGCACAGCCCCACATGTCACTCTGCCCCATGTGTTCAACACACCCAGGTGCACCACACCCAGGTGCACATGCACATTGACACCCTCATGCACACACATGGAACACACATGCACACAGTTAGACATGGCCCCTCATAGAAAGTCCCTCACACATACATCCTTCTGAAACATACAGAGAGAGAGAGAGGGAGAAAGAGAGAGAGCGCGCAGGTGTTCTAAACCTGTGGGTACATCTGTCCCACTCACTCTGACACACAAAGCCTGTGTGGTCCGACTGTCTCCCACAGGGCACCCATCCTTGAGTATACAGTACGTACTTCCTACTCCAGGACTCCTCCTCTGCTGCCATGTATGCCTCATCCCAGATTTCCAAGTCTTGGGAAAGAGTTAGCAAGGTGGCCTTGAGGACCTCCAGAAACCTGTCCAGTACACCCAGGACCTTCCAGGACTGTGTCCTAAATTCCTCTCAGGCATCTGGGGTTCCCAAGTGTACCCCGTGCTAGGCTCCAGAAGAGGGAGCAGAGAGAACCAGGTAGATGTTGTCCCTAGAACATTTTCATTCCAGACAGTCCCCTGTCCCAGACAGGTCCGCTCAGCCCAACTCTCTAGCAGGTAGGTAGTAAGAACCTGCCAAGAGGGTTGGAGAGATGGCTCGGTGGTTAAGAGCACTGATTGTTCCTCAGGGAGGTCCTGAGTTCAACTCCCAGCAACCACATGGTGGCTCTCAACCATCCATAATATGACCTGGAGCCCTCTTCTTGTGTGCATGAAGACAGTGCACTCATATAGATAAAATAAATAAATCTTAAAAAAAAAAAAAGAAGAAAGAAAGAAAAAGAAAAAAAGAACATGTCAAGAGGTCTCCAAGAGGTGACATGTTCATGACGTCATGGTTGAGGTGTCTGTGGAAGAGTCTTTACAACACCTGGAGGAGACGTGGTCTGAACAGGGAAATAGAGCCAAGGCCAGCTCTCACTGGCTGACAACGCAGGCTGCTCACTTAGCCTCCTGCAGCAGCTGCAAAGTGGAGCCAATGGCTTCCACTGGCCAGGCACGCAGAGCTGTCATACAGGTTAAGAGAGGTGCCTGATGCCGGCTTTCGAGGCCATGCCAGCTTTAGCAGAAACTTCGGGATCTCCAGGGAGCAGGAGGCCTGGATGCCAGAGAGAATGGGGCTAACCTCTACTGCTCTTGAGCAAAGAACCCGGGAGAGAGCTGTGGGGTCAGGTGGAGAGGCTGGGGCCAGGAGGGAAGGAGAGAACCGCTGAGTGGGACCAATGATGGACACCCCCCCCCAATCCCTCTAGAGCCTCTTTCAGAGGATGGGGTGCAGGGTAGCTTTCTCTGCAGGTCTGCTGGCTAGGCCGGGGTGGTGGGAGCTGGAACGGATGCTCTTTGCAGCTGATATCTTCTGTTTAGCTCGTCCCCCTGTCTCTGTTTTCATGTTTTCCTCTCTCACGCTGGCTGTGTGGAGCACATCTCTCAGAAAAATACTTGCTTTTGAAAGTTGTTGCCATAACAACCACTTCATTACTCGGCAGGCCCAGTATCTCAGAAATGCAGAATCTTTCCTTAAAAGCGTGCGCTGCACATCAAAGGGGAATAGGAGCTCATTATTTTTACATTATTTTGCAGGCAAATAGATATTTTCCAATACACATTTCTTTTCTAAGTTGATTTTCTTGTTCAGTGGAAATGCACATTTCTCGCTTAACCCTTTACTGCCTGCAGAGCTGCGGGGGATGGGGGGGAGCCTGGAATCTGCACTTGTCAGAGCAGGAGGGAGACAACACTTCTTTGCTGGGCTCGCCATCCCTCGGCCCTCCATGCTGCAGCCTGTGAAAAGTGGTCCGCTCTAATTCACAATTTGCTACGCCCAGAAATTCTAGAAAAGATAGGTCTTGGCAGTTTTGCATCCATCAGCCTTCCTCAGCCTGATGCTGTTCAAGGCAAGATTTCAAAAAACAGTGGAGCTAATGACTTTTTTTTTTTTTTTTTTTTTTTTTTAGGTTTTTCGAGACAGGGTTTCTCTGGCTGCCCTGGACTCGCTTTCATAGACCAGGCTGGCCTCGAACTCACAGCGATCTGCCTGTCTCTGCCTCCCAAGTGCTGGGATTAAAGGCGTGCTAATGACTTTCTTACATGGCCAGATTTAAGTCAGCCTAACAAGCCAACATAACCAAGTAGGGATGGAGAGGGGTCCAGGACCTTAGCTTATGAATGGTAGGGTGGCCTGAGTCTCGCAGTTCCCTCTAAAAGATGCCCTGCGTTGTCTCTCATCCTGTGTTCCCCGTGCTTGCTTGGAAGACTGGTTTCTATGTCTTGCTCCCTGCTGCCCTGGCACAGCCTAGAACAGTGCTGAACTCTGCAGGCGCCACGGCAGTACTTGCTGAGTGGACAGTGAAGGTGTGGCAAACATTCTGCAAGGAAAGGACTGTCATTGTCATTCTTCACAGACAAGGAGCCCATGGTGCAAAGAACTTAAATGATGTGAAGATTGATAATGATTAACAGGAGCTGGGACAGGGCTGCCCAGCACTGTAAAATCATAACAAGTAGCATTTTCAGCTTTTTTTAAAGCGTGATATGTGCATCAAAAATGCAGAAGGGAGCGGGGCGTGGTGGTGCATGCCTTTAATCCCAGCACTCGGGAGGCAGATTCAGGCGGATAGCTGTGAGTTCAAGGCCAGCCTGGTCTACAAAGGGAGTCTAAGACCGGCAAGGCTACACAGAAACAAAAAACAAAAAAACAAAAAAAAGAAAAAAGAAAAGAAAAAAAAGAAAATGCAGAAAGGGGGAGGCTGCAGGAATGGCTCAGTGGTTACGAGTACTGGCTGCTTTTGCAGAGGACCCAGGTTCTGTTCCTAGTACCCACATGGCCACTCACAACTATCTGTAACTCCAATTCCAGTGCCCTCTTCTGGCCTCTACCGGTACTGCATGCACATCATGCATATACATGCAAGCAGGTTAAATACCCATACATATAAAATAAAAGTAAATAAATCTTTTTTTTTTAAATACAGAAGGCTAGAGGCCCCAAGATTCTCTTGGTTCTGTTTCCCCAGTGCTAGGATTACAGGTATACACTGCTAGACTTGGCTTTCTTTTATGTAGGTGCTAGAGCCAAAGTCAGGTCTTCATATTTGCTCAGCATGCACACTGAGCTGTCTCCCCAACCCCGCAGCAGCTGTTGTTTCCATGAGAAAGTATCACATGACTGGTAAACTCCTTCTAGTGACCTACCAGTGCCCTAAAATGTAGACATTGCTCTAAGTGATATTCCTGGTGCACCACAGACGTGGGAATTGAAGCCAGAACCTTGGGGTCCCAAAGCTCCTAGAATTGTCAGAAACTTCCCTCTTAGATGACCATAGGCTCACTGAACTAGACCAGAGGAAGACAGAGAGCTCTGAGATCCCACAATCAATGCTCCCATGGTATCCTCTTAGCCTCTTAACCATCTTATATTTGACCCATTCCTAATTTCACTGTCAGGCTCTCAGCTGTTCCTTCCAGCCAGCCAACACCCAGCCCACATCTTCCTTTAACTTTAATTTCCCCTTACGTGCAAAATAAGAGAAAATGGTTGTCTGTGAGGGGTAGTTTGTGTGCTTCGAAGCAGTGACACCCCCCCCCCCATGTGGCTTGCTTCCTGGACCCAGATTGAGCATTTCCAGGTAAGGTGTCACGTGATTAGACTCGCCCTGTTTGGACTGCCAGACTAAGGCCTGAAAACTCATGCTTGAAGGATTTCCCCCAGCCCGTGCTGAGGGCCTGAGCCTGGCAAGCTAGCTGGGGTCGGCTGAAGTGTCCCACAAGGGGCTCGACTCTCATCCCACAGTGGTGGCTTGTAGGCCGGCTTTGGTGTCTGTTTCCACCCTCCTGGGAACACGCCCTCCCCATTCTCCCCACTTTCTATGCTGCACCCTCTGGGCCTTCTGCAGATTGAGAAGACACTGGGCGAGAGGGAGACAGACCCCAGAAGCCCCTGCCCCTCCTGATTCACAATCCTGAAAAAGGCCCAGGCCTTGGGTGGCCCAGTGTCATCAAGTCCTAGCCAGTCACCTCTCCCTCGGGGAACTCACTGGGTAAACTGGACACTTCTTTCTCTCCACATTTTTGTTTTGTTTTTTAATGAAAGACAAAATTCTTGGGCATGAGCTACAGTTCCATAGTAAGTAGAACTCCTTCCTGCTAAGCACAATGTTCTGAGGTCAATCCCCAACACTGAAGAAAAAAAAATTAAAGATTAAATCTCATCATCCCTCTGTATGTTCTCTAAGGAGAATCTGCTTTTTCAAACTATTAACTAACTTCTGTGCTTTTCTTTCTTTTTTCTTTTTGGCTTTTTGAGACAGGGTTTCTCTGGGTAGCCTTGGCTGTCCTAGACTCACTTTGTAGACCAGGCTGGCCTCGAACTCACAGAGATCCACCTGCCTCTGCCTCCCAAATGCTGGGATTAAAGGTGTGCGCCAGCTCACTTGCTCTTTCTCTCTCTCTTTCTTTCTTTCTTTCTTTCTTTCTTTCTTTCTTTCTTTCATTCTTTCTTTCTTTCAAAGGAGCTTCAGTAGGTTAGGCTAGTCTGGAACTTGTGTTTGGCCAAAGCTGGCCTTGAACTTTTGGCCTTCTACTGAGGGCTGGGATTAAGGAGTGTACCACTGAATGCTACTTCCCTCACAGATGCCTACACTCAAGGGCTACTGTCTGGCTTTTCTTCTGGACCAGTTTTTAACAGCTCTCTGGCTCCTTCCCTACAAACATTTGGTTTTCTGTTCCAAAAATAATGGATGACTCTTTCCCAGTGGAGTTTGCCCCACACAGGGGAGTGAGCACCCCACCTTCCCAGGTCTCACACCCTGACCGTGCCTCAGAACAGCTGTCCTGTACTTCTGGTACTTTCCGAAGCAGCTCAATGCCTGTGCTGTAAAAGGCACTTCATCCTGGGCCTACTGCTTGCCTTTTGCAACTATGTCCCTCTAATGGATGCACACGTGTCTTTTGTGAGTACTGACATAAAAGTCGCCATGGAGACATAGCCACAATGGCTAATTAGACAAAAAGCGTGCATCTCTCAAGCCTTGACAGCAGCGTGGATGCAATAAATGTGTATCATATTAGTCAATCGTATGCCTTCCCATTTCTCTCTCAAAGCATCTGCAGATAGTCCCTGGCAACATGACCTTTTTATGGAAGCAGACTTTTAACCTGGTGGCCAAACCTTTCCAGATCTTCAACCGCAGGCTTCGTTTGGATACTGGCACACATCTCCAAAGGTAGCTGAGGATGTGAGGGCACTTACTGGTATAGTTCAGCTGGTAGAGCGCTTCCTTGAGTTGGATTCCCAGAACCAGAATTTAATACAACAGAGTGGATCGGGAGTTCAAGGTCATCTTCAGCCACACAGAAATATTGAGGTCAGCCTGGGGGGGTAAAAAGAGCTACACTGATGGGGTTGGTGGTAACCAGCCGCAGGGCACTCAGTCACTGCCAGCATTCACACCTACAGCCAAAGCTGCCCATGTGGCCCCTGCTATTCCCTCTCAAGGACCCTAAGCATGTTCCAGACTGTGTGGTCCTTGTACACTCTCCAGCAAACCAGCTTTTACACACACGTACATGCACACATGCACACACGCACACACACATGCACATATACACGCACATGTGCACATGCGCACATGTGCACACACAGGCACACATACACTACCATGGGCAACACCTAGCACTTATATTGACTGGTTTAGGAGTGTAAAGCAGGCTTTTTCCTGTTGGGTACATGCCTGAGAAGCCTGGAGACAAAGGTTACTAACTGCCCACACTCTAAAGGGAAAGGGGACCCCGATGTAACACACTGACCAAATCTCAATGGTGAGAAGCAACTGCGTTCCCTCCGAGGAGTGCGAAGAGTCTGTGGTACAGATGGGTGATCAATCGATTGGTGTGGTTATCCATGCCACAGGAGCTGGAATCGTTTAGCAAACCTCCAGGCACAACAACCCTGAGAAGGCGGAAAGACCTACTCTAAAGAAGATGCGTGCCATCCCCAAAGAGAAAGCTGGCCAAACACAATTGCGTGCTGGCTGCTTCCTGAATGTTAATGCGCCAAGCTCCCGGCACCCTGACTTCCCACATGGTGAACTTGTGCTCTTGAACTGTGGGCCAAAATAAACACTTACTCCCTTAGGTTGCTCTTGTGGAGTGTTTTATCACGGCAGCCGGAAAAGCAGCACACCCAATCCCAGGAATGAACCTGAACTGAAGGGAAAATGTCCGCAACACAGAATAAAAAGCCCTGAAACTTATCATCACACCTGTCTCAGATACACTAAGAAATGAGTTCAAAGACACACAGGGCGTGAAGGTCAAGGCTGGACAGATGATGGCTTAGCTAGTAAAGGCTCTACTGAGATCAAGACATTATACGCAAACTACAGGCGTGTGCTAGGAAGGTCACTGGGTTGCTGAGGTGCTTCCTTGGGGTGAACACCAACGCCTTGGGTTTGAACCCCAGCACGAAATAAAACTAGACACGGTGGCAAATTCCAACACTAGGGGGCATAAGCTGTAAGATCACAAGTTCCAGATCGTTCTCAGTTACATAATAAACTTAAGCCCAGCCTGGGCTATATGAGACTTTATCCCAACAAAAGAAAAGAAGCAGACAAGATCATCACCTATAGCCAGGTGGTGGTAGCACCTGGGAGGCAGAAGCAGGTAGATCTCTGTGAGTTCGAGGTCAGCCTAGTCTACAAACTGAATCCAGAACAGCCAAAGATACACAGAGAAACCCTGTCTTGAGAAACCAAAAATAAATAAATAAATAAATAAATAAATAAATAAATATGAAAAGTAAATAAATATGAAAAGTAAAAATAGAAGTGTTAGACAGGATAAACCTTTTATCCCTTAATTACCAGCATAATTTTATCACTCAGCAACAAGTAAAGAAAGGAAGCTGAGGCAGAATGTGGTCCCTGCCTCCAGAGGAACTGGCCCAGAACTGCCAAGATGGAGCATGTTCAGACCCTGGAAATCTCAAACATGAGATTTAAAATATCATCCTGAGAGCGAAAGGTGTGGGACAAAGCTCTCTCCTGTTTCTGACCCTGCCTCGGGAGCATAGGACACAACCTCCAAGGTGGCTATGGGTGGTCAGTCACATGAGCTTGTCACCTGTTAACTTCTCTGCCCAGGCTCCCACCCCCTCCCCCCAGTAAACAGAGCATTGCCGGAATCCTAAGTCCTAACCAATGAGATGCATTCATCCTCAAAGCCCCGCCCAGTTGCCCAAGGTTTATAAGCCCCCTTTCACATGCACTAAAGCAGCGAGCACCATCTACTTCACTGAAGGTCGTCTGAGACTGGCTATTTATTCAGAGCTGTTAATACTGGGGCAAAGAAGATCTCCTCTTCTCCCGGAAGAATTCATAGCTGGTCCTGGGATTCAACTGCCCATCGGGCAGTCGCCACAGAACCACTGTGGTCACCGCCAGAGCTTGCCCGGCCACCGTGAGCTTCTGGTGTTCACGGACTGCGTCAGCATGGATCGCTACCACGGTCTTTTGCATCTTTGCACAGCTCCACCCCATAGTGCCTGTCTGCCCGAGCAAGCCGCTGGCCGTTCCCGACGTAGCTGGTCCATTTGCGGGACTCAGGTCAGGCCTCTGTCGCCACCTAGCTTGGTTTCTGAGCTCCCCGCTGCCACCGGGCCTAGTGCCCACAGTCCAGCTAAAAGAGCAGCACACTTCTTGAGAAGAAAATTTCCTTTTTCTGCACCCCTGGCTGTACTCGAAGGTCTTGTAACACGGAATTCGTTCCTTGCTCCCGGTATGTGTCTCATCCTTTTCGGCCAGGCGCTCAGACCTTCCGGCAGAGAAGCTTGCATTTCTGGCCCTCCTCAGAGACACAGAACCACAGCAGAAGACTCATGAAACTAGCCTGGGAAACAGAGCCAAACCTGTCTCAAAAATCTAAAAATTAAAATTCATATTACTTTCGGTTTGGTAAGATTGCCCTGCACCCAGCACTCGGGAGGCAGAGGCAGGCGGATCGCTGTGAGTTCGAGGCCAGCCTGGACTACAAAGTGAGTCCAGGTCAGTCAAGGCTACACAGAGAAACCCT
>OU015742.1:71818124-71844181 GCA_907169655.1 Acomys percivali
TTTTTTTTTTTTTTTTTTTTTTTTTGGTTTCTCTGTGTAGCCTTGGCCATCCTGGACTCACTTTGTAGACCAGGCTGGCCTTCAACTCAACAGCGATCCACCTGCCACTGCCTCCCGAGTGCTGGAATTAAAGGCGTGTGCTACCACACCTGGCTCCTCATAAATAAATATCTTTATCATTTTTTTCAGAAAGAGGCTCCTCCACTTGGTGCTTATTGACTGCCTTGCTGGTGTAGGAGCATTAAAGGAGAAAGCAGAGTCCGTGTGTAAGGTCAGGGAGGGGGCAGGAGTTGACCAGCTTGAGCAGCGACGCCATCTCTGCCCTGCTTACTGTGTGGCCTTGGGAAACTGCATGAGCCACTCTGTTCCTTGGGTGGGAATAACTGACAACTTCATGCGGTCAGGGGAGGAGAAAATATGATGTTAGCCAAGTGTCTAACCCTTAGGCCCTTAGAAAGCTCTAGTTCATCTTTGGTCCTGACACTTAACTTCATGAATGTTCCTTTGCCAGTCATGTAGAGAGAATTAAAGCTGGGGTGCCCAAGGGCCTCTAGAGCATCAGACCAGCTGCATGCCTGGGTTAAAGATAGTATGCTTGTACATTTCTATACGGGATCACAGTGGCCTCACATCCCCAGACTGGACCATAGTGGTCTCACACATCACCAGAAGAGCCATCGGCCTGCCCTTCTAGGGAAGGGAACAAGGAAGTCTATTCTCTGTGGTATCTGGACTACCAGAATTAAAGTTACTAGATTTCTAAGGAAGTGGTGGCCCATAGCATGAGGCAGCCCCTGAGCGAACTCTAAAACGACCAAAAGAAAACTAACGCTTGGAAAGCTGAAGGTGTCACCCAGATGTCCCACCGCTCATGTGTCACTGAGCAACAAAACTGGAGAGGCTATCAAAGATTAGATGGCCTGTGCCAGATGGGATGTGGTTGCTATGTGACAAAGCCACACCTAGCAACAGTCCCGGGTCTGGTACCCTGCCTCCTCAGCACCGGCTCCCTATGACACACCTAAACAGTCTGGCAGAGATCTGGAAGCTCCGCCATGAGCCGCCCCAGATGCTCCAGGGAGCAGATGCGAGGCTTTCTGTTTTGCGTCACGCCTGTGGTGACAGCTGAGTTAGAGAGAACGCTTACAGTCATTGCGCTCAGAAACCACACACGAGTTCTATCGACCGGGGTTTCGGTATGAATCTGGGTTCTAACTCTCCTCTCCGCCTCATCGCATGTCTGCACAGGGTAACCTTTTGAAGGGAGTTTAAGAATTAGTCATCACGGCCTAGTTAAAGAAAACAATATGTTCTCTGGTGGCACTGTTTCCAGCGAGAGGGTGGACATCAAATGGTAACTTTCACCTTGCTTACAGGATGACTCTCAGCTGGTCCTGCACCTGCCCTGTATATCTCCACGTTTGGTCTTTAAGCAGCTTTACGCAGATGCCGTCCCCCCACCCCCCGACCCTGTGACATCTGGTTCACTCTTCCATTCTGTGAGCTGGGCACCATGACTCCAAATCTTCTTTGTGACACAGACCTTTTGCCCCAGTTTGATCCTGTGCAGTGCCCAGCCCCCACCTTCTAGCCAGCTCCAGCCGCAGTCCATTTCCTCCTGCCCCAGCATGCTGCCGACTTGCCCTTCCCTGCGCAGAATAAGCTCCCGCTTTCCTCAGGACCTTTGCACAGGAGACTGCCATGCCCAAAACACTCTGAGTGCCTCATGGGTTCCTCTCACCCTCCAGATGTCAGGCCAAGCACAACTGCCTAAGGGAAGAAACTCTCAGTCCCGGTAGCACCTTGTAGCAAATAGCACCCTTCTAGGCAGCTGCTGTAAACAAACTGTGATTTCATATTAAATGCACCTTTTTTCTATGATATGGCTTCTAGACACACAACAAGTATTGGCTTAAGAAGGGCAAGGATGCTGTGTCATGACCATCACAGCCAGAAAGGATACAGAAGGGATTAGGGCATCTGAGGAGATGGCTCAGTCAATGATGTGCCTGTCAGGCAAACGTGACCACCCACATAAGAAGCCAAGCATGGTAGTGAGTGTCTGTGCCTCATGTCGCAGGGACAGAGACAGGAGGATCCTTGTAGCTCATTGGCCATCCAGCCTAACCAAACTGGTGAGCCAAGTTCAGTTAGATCCTGTCTCTAAAGATAAGGTGAACAGGGGCCAAGGAAGACGCTGGCCTCCTCACGCACATGTTCACACCCACACATACACATATACACCCCACACATATACAGGAGAAAGAATTGTTCTGTGTGAGATGTACAGGTAAGAAAATGCTTTAAAAACAAACCAAATCCTCTGGTACTTATCCATACAAAAATAAGTAGGCAAAGTGCAAAACCAACTTCCAGATGGCTATTCCATTTAATGTTTGTCACAAACACACAGGGACCTCCCCTCGGCCCTGGAGCACTGTTTTCTAAATTGTCAAGGCACGGAAGTCCAAATCCCCAAGCACCTCCTCAGTTCACCCACAGCTTTTGGGACATTGAATCCGCGAGTTTAGCCATCCTCCACCCAAAAACACTCTACAATTGTCAAATGCCCAGGTAATTCTGAAGGGAGGTGTGTCCACTTCGGTCTGAGGACCTTTAAATTAGAGATCTGTACCACTGAATAAATTCCTATTGAGCTGATCTCAGACCCACAACAGAGGCCACCTGACAATAGAGGCCGGGGAAGTGCTGCCCTCTGGTGGTATCTAGCTGCGTAGCAGCAGAGGGCTTTCTAAATTGGCATCCTGGTCGACTTGTGGGGCCAGACCTCCTGGTTTCAGTCTTTGATGCTGCAATGACTTTTCATTTACGAACAGAACATTATCAGAGTTTTCCAAATCTCGGACCTTTGAATATCGCCATCTTTTCGCCTGTCCTATTTCTGTGCCACTTTAACTAAATGTATTTATGAGAATAATTCACTGTCAAAGAGAACCTCAAGGGGCTGGAGATGTAGTTCAAAGCTGAGCAAACCCTGTGTCCTCAGCTGGAGCCCCAGCACCTCAAAAACAACAACAAAAATAGTAACTTGAGTTCCCACATTTGCCATAATGGAGGAGAGACACACAGAGAAGTGGGGGAAACAACTGAAAACAAAATCAGAACTATTAACATTTAAAAACAAGCCCAGTGACACGACTCATCCCACAAAGGTACCTAGCACCAAGCTCTAACACGCGGACTTCAGTCTCTAGGACCCACACAGTGGAAAGAGAACAGCAGCTTCACACACACACACACACACACACACACACACACACACACACACACACTAAATAAATAAATAAATAAACAATTTTTAAAAATAAACATAAATATTCCCATTTTGCAAACAAGAAAATCAGCACTGGCTTCCCAGGTTCAAAGTGACAAACCCTGATAAGATTCTAGGCCACCGCAGCACCTTTGTCACTGAGAAGCCATTGTTTGCCAGACCACATGATCTACAATGCAATAAAGACAGGAATGTCAAACAAAAAGGTAAACAAATAAACAAACGAAAAACAATCACTTGGAAATTTATTTCCTAATCAAGCAAGTCAAACAAAGGAAGAAAACGCCAATTATAGGCTGTTCGGAGCATGTAGTGGGGGCTGGAACTCCAGACAAAGAAACCTGGGGAGTATAGCCAGAACATTCTATGCCATTGTTCCTTGTGGCTTTGTCATTAAACAAGGAAGAATGGAGGTAAATGACACATTTAACCCAAGAAAGAAAATAAGCAATGAGATAAGGCAGAGAGGGCGGAATCAAAAGCAAAGGTTAATGTTGTGGAAGTTTTGGGTTATATGTAAATATGGCTTTGTTTTAATCCCAGGTGTGGGATGTGGGGGCTGCTCCAGTTTGTCCACAGCTGATAACTGCCTCATGAGAGGGCACACGACGTGATGTTGTCAGCTATGAACTTGCCTTGTGCCGGAGGGGGGGGGGGGGGGGGGGGGGGAACCGGGGGGGGGGGGGGGGGAGGGGGGACAGCTTGTGGTCTTTGTCAGTTGGGACAAATGCCAGACCCAGAGAGTGACTCCGATAAAGAAGGCTACTCGCACCTTCCCCCTGCTGTTACAGTTTGATGAGAATTCAGAGGTCTCCTAAAACGAAGATTGGACTTGCTGCCCCAAAAATGATGACCCTAAATAGCAGGAAGTAGCTAAGAAAAACTATGCCCCCTTCTCCCCACTAACCTTCTTTCTCTCCTACCTGGTGTTGGGGTGTTGGAAGGATTGGGAAGGAGTGCAAGGAAAGAGAGCTAAGGAACCCAAAACAAAACACGCCAATAGTTGGTAGCATCTCTTTTTAAGTGATTCTGGTCCGAGGAGAGCAGATCTGATCCCGCTTGCGTGATGGAGCCTATCTATGTAGACAGGCCTAAAAAGCACTATCCAGACAGGTGTGCATACAGTCTTCTCTCTGCTCAGGTTACCATGGTGAGCAACCTCTCAGGTCCGAGGCTCAGAGAAGATGCTGGGAGCAGGCTGCCAGCTGGAGGACCACTCAAGACGTCTTTTAGAAGCACAAGCACTCCCATCTCCCTTTGTCCTTAATGGACTTAACGTGCCTGTGCTAATGTGTGTTTGGCCATTAAACACCCTAACAGCCTACGTCCTATGATGTGGTTTTCGGGGTAGATGAAACGCAGCCATTGCTGTCTCCATGTGGCCTTTCAGGGGTCCGAAAACTGCAGCCTGGGTCCCCGGTCATGAAGAGGCATGTTCTGGGTTGTGTGGAACAAGGCAACAGGGCTACTGCCATGGCGCCTCCTGAACTGGGCTGCAGGCTCCACAAAAAGGGGATCTGTCACATAAATGGTAGGAAGTCACTTTTTACCAAAGACACTTTCTGAGCAGAGCAAACCAGAACTTCCCTTGGGGGTGTTTCCTCACTTCCCGGCTGGCTCACAAGGAATGCTAGAACTCTGCCTGAGGTGCTCTCTGTCCAGTCTCAGCAAGTCCCACAAGCTGAGCCAGGACCTGGGTTTACTCCCTGGCAGAGGTATGTTCTAGGTGTGGAGAAAAGGAGGATGCATATCAGAGCCGGGAGACTCAGGAAGACCTCAGGATTGCGGGCAAGGTTCTGTTCTCCTTCCAGGCTTGGTCCTGGAAGTCTGGCAGCTCTATACCCCTGAAGTTAGCGTGTTTTGAACAGCAAAAGGTCAGTAGAAGTGGTACTTAGCATTTACATATATATCGTGTGCATTGGTGTTTTGCTTGTATGTACCTCTGTGTGAGGGTATGAGATTCCCGTGGAACTAGAGTTACAAACAGTTGTGAGCCACCATGTGGGTGCTGGGGATTGAACCAGGATCCTCTGGAGGAGTAGCCAGTGCTCTTAACCTCTGAGCCATCTCCCCAGCCTCGTATTTATCATTTCTTGGTGGCAGCTTTAAAAGACAGGGCAAGCAGCTGGGAAGACGGCTCAGCGGGTAAGAACGCCTGTTGCTCAAGCAAGAGGACCTGAGTTTGAATCCCCAGCACCCGTGTAGAAAGCCAAGTGTGGCCATGCCCACATCTATAATTCCAGAGTTCTGGGAGACAGAGACGGAAGGATCTCTGGGGCAGACTGGGTACCAGCCTTTCTGTGAGTCTAGTGAGAAATCTGTCTTGAAGGAATATGGCAGAGCATTATAGAGCAAACCCTCAAGGCCTCCTTGTGCCTCTGCACCTACTCACACATGTGCACACATCACACATATGAAGCACACACACACAGAGCCAGTGCATGGTTCACAACGTGCCCCTTCTGCTCCATAAGCCTAAGGCCCTCGTGATAACTCTAGCTTGTGTCAAGTTGACACCAAGCCAGCCAGGATGTCCCAAACTGCCACCAATGTTCAAAAATCTGAGCCTATGGTAGAGTAAGAGGCATCCTCAGTGTTTAATAGCGCAGGTTGCTCTTCCAGAGGATCCTGGTTCAATTCCCAGCACCAATACAAAGGCTGTAACTGCAGTCTTAGGTATTCAAAGCTCTCTTCTAGCCTCTGTGGGCACTGCATGCACACTGTATACAGACACACATGCCAGCAGTACACCCATACATGTAAAAAAAAAAAAGTGTTTAAAGGTTAAAAAATAACCCAGTGAGCACTAGGTTCAGTGAGAAACATTGTCTCATGTAAAAAATAAGGTGGGGAGTGACTGAAGAACATACCCAATGTCACCCTCTGTTCACATGTGCACACCCACAAATATGAACACACATGTACAACACACTCTCATAACAAAAAAACAGCAGGGGTATCTGGCAACAGAACTGTCCCTGCAGAAGAACAGTGAGCTAACGCATAGATCCGAGGAAATTATGGTTTATCCCAGAGGACATATGTGGAAGAGGGTATGAGACGCTGTGGACTATAGTGAGTGTAGCACTCGGGCCCTCAGGAAGGAGAGAGGAGAGAGAATACGGCAGATGTAGCATCTGAGGAGTGGCTGAATGTTTTCCAAAACTAACACAAGATAGTCATGGCCAGGTTCAAGAAGCCTAATAAAGAAATAGAGTGTCAAAGCTCTAGTTGGCCTGAACCTGGGAGGGCAGAGCTTAAAAGAGGCAGACTAAAGTCTTATGTAATTGCCAACTTTATTCAGAGCATCGGACAATTTATGTTCTTGAGAGTTAAGCAGGGTCATATGAGCAAAGGTCACATGAGTTCAGACTTATACAGTCACCAGGGCAAGGGCACATTGGTTCAAGCTGTGTAAAGTTGCTAGGACAACAGGTGCTTGAAAACATCATTCTGGATAATAATGAATGGTTAAGATGAGGGGCAATCTATGGCTGGGCATGGTGGTGCACGCCTTTAATCCCAGCACTCAGGAGGCAGAGTCTGAGGCCAGCCTGGACTACAAAGTGAGTCTAGGACAGCCAAGGCTACACAGAGAAACCCTGTCTTGAAAACAAAACAACAACAACAACAACAACAAAAAATCTAAAGGAAACCCGTTCCTTAGTATGGCACCTGGGAGGGCTTGAACGGACACTCCAAGAACAACCCACGTAAGAAGTAACAGAAGTTGCAAGACTCTGGTCTTGGAGTTTCTCACAAGCTCTCAGAAATCTCACACGGCTTCACTCATGCACCATTCATGGGCTCCAACAATAGAAAAAGAATGGAAGAGAAATCACCACCAAGCCTGCTAAGCCACACTAGAGGCTGAGCCAGAAGCAAGTTCAAGGCCATCCTAGGGTACAGAGTGAGTTCAAAGTCAGCCTACGTTATAAAGCGAGTTCAAGGCCAGCCCGGGTAATTTAGCAAAACTCTGTCTCAAATTCAACAATGAAAAACAGTTAGATGTCATAACTCCATGGCAAAGTGTTTGCCTAGTTTATGCATGGTGGTGGGTTTGAGTCTCAGTATAACACACACACACACACACACATGCACGCACGCACGCACGCACGCACGCACAAAGAAATGCCATAATACCATATTTTTTTGGACCATTAGATGCACCTAGGTTTTAGAGCAGTAAAACAAGAAAAACACTTTGGGGGCTGGGGGAGTGATTCATATGGTCCAAAAAATATGGTAACAGAAGAAAAATTATCTCACTTCAATAAAAAGATTAGACTGTGGAAAAACCAACAGTAAAATTTCTATAAGACAGACATAGAAAAGGAATTAGATTACCTTCTAAGCAAGTTAGGGAAGGGCTTTGGAGAAAGCTCATCAGTAAAGTGCTGGCCTCAAAAGCTTGAGGAGCCTAGTTCAGTCCCCAGAACCCACGTTAAAATGTCACAGGAGATAGTGGCACCTCCTTATAATCCTAGGGGTCCGAGGCACAGACTTGCTGGCCAGCCAATCTAGCCTAACTGGGGAGAGGCAGGGCAGTGAGAAACCCTTTCTCAAAGGAGGTCGCCAGTGTTTCTGAGGATAGTACTTACATAGTCATCTGGTGCCACATGCAAACACACACAGGCACACATGGGCACATACACGCATGCACACACACGCAAGGAAGAGTGAACTCTCAATTCCATGTAGAATGACACAAATTGGACTCAACTCTAGTGGAAGGAGGAAGTAACACATCACAGTCAGTGAAAACACTATTTAAGAATAAGAGAGAGAGGGCTGGAGAGATGGGTCAGAGGTTAAGAGCACTGACTGCTCTTCCACAGGTCCTGAGTTCAATTCCCAGCAACCACTTGGTGGCTCATAACCATCTACAATGAGATCCAGTTAAGAGTATTTGTTGGGGGTTGGTTTGATGTTTTGATGCTAATTAATAAAAAGCCATCACACCTGGGCAAGGCAAATGGGATAGGCGTGGCTAAGGTTCCCCCGCTTGGAGACACAGAGAGAATCTTGGGAAAAAGGACTAGAGAGACATCTCAGTGGTTAAGAGCACACGTGCTTTTGCAAATGAACCAAATTCAGTTTTCCAGCACCCACATGATGGCTTACAATTGTCTGTAACACCAGGTCCAGAAGATCCAGAGCCTCTTCTGGCTTCCACTGGCACCAGGCGTGTGCACGCGTGCAGGCACACACACATTACACACATTGCACTTGCACACATGCAGGAAAAACACTCCCACACAGAATACAACTATTTTTTAAAATTGGTAAACCACCCATGGATACTTCAATGTATAATCACTAAACACTTTAGAAAGCATACACATTGAGGGAGGCGTGGAAATATTTCTTCGACACTGAATACTTAAAATAAGGGATGACACCAGGTGTGCTGCACACACCAGAAATTGTAGCACTTGGGAGGCTAAGGCAAGAGGATTTCAGATTTGATACTGCCTGAGAAGTGTTGGAGAGATGGCTCAGAGGTTAAGAACATGGGCTGTCCTTCCAAAGGTCCTGAGTCCAATTCCCAGCAACTTCATGGTGGCTCATCTATAATGAGATCTGGTGCCCTCTTCTGGCATGTAGGCATACACCCTGGAAGAATATTGTATCCATAATAAATAAATAAATAAATAAATAAATAAATAAATAAATAAATATTTTTAAAAGTAACCTAGTAGATTGGATGGATGGATGGATGGATGGATGGATGGATGGATGGATGGATAGATGGATAGATAGATAGATAGATAGATAGATAGATAGATAGACAGACAGACAGACAGACAGACAGACAGACAGACAGACAGACAAGCAAAGACTAAGCTCAGCTGACAGACTGCTAGCCACAAGAGCATGGGGCTCTGGGTTTTGTGCCCAGCACCATGTAAACTGGGTATGGTAGCACACATCTGTAATCCCAGCATGCATGGTGGAGGTCATACTCAGCTACATATCAAGGCCAACCTGAGCTACATAAGCCTTTGCCTCAAAAAAGAGGGGAGGGAGAGCACAGAGGGAGAAAGAAAGGACTGGCAAGAAGGCTTACTGGGTAAAGGATGCCAAGGCCGATAACCTGGATTTGACCCCCAGAACCCTCGTGGAGGAAGAAGAGAACCGAGTCTTTCTTGAAAATTGTTCTCTGTCCTCCACAAGTGAGCCACCACATGCCACTCCTTACAAATAAATACATGTAAAGAAGATATTTTGAAAGACAGCACAAAGGAAGCTGATTTAAGTGGAAATGTATAAAGGGTTTAATTATCCTAATAAAGTCTGAAGATGCAAGTGGCAATGCTCATGTCATAATCAAATTTGAATACAGCTCTCCTCAAAGCCACTCCCCCCAAGCAGTGGGCGGTCCTCTCCTGATGTCATAAGTGACCCATTGTGACCACCCATTCTGTCCGCTGACAACACAGGGTATCTTGGCCGCTTGAGTCAGAGTGAGTTATAACCTGCTAACTTCACCTCCTTGGAAGCTACTGTTTTGGGGCTCTTGTATCTACCCAAGTCAACTCTTCTGGTGGCCGTTTGCTGGCTTTCTCTGCGAAGTGGTTGCTGACAGAACTTGAAGAATAAGAATTTCACTCCAGAGTCGCAAGAGCCAAAGTCTGGCAGAAGACAGTACAACCTTCCTGCAAATAGGCACTTTTCCTTGAGAGGTGTGTCATTTGTACTTTGGGCAGCAGGACACCTGGCTTCAAGTCAACTCCCAGAATGGAGCCAGAATCCATAGAAATTTGTCCTTATAACCCTCACCACCGAATCCCACTCAGCAGATTCCAGTACCACCTGGCATCATGCAGGAAGAAGAACCCCAAGAAAGCAAAAAAGATGGCCAGCTGTAAATACAACGCCTGCCACGTGGTCCCCATCAGAAAGCTGGCTGAACACGAAGCTACCTGTGTCAACAGAAGCTCGCTGGAGGAGGACGACACTTTGGGCCCTCTGCAAGTCAGTCTCCCACAGCCGCAGAACGAGGACCCACTACAGGTCCATTGGCTTTCCAACCCTGATGTGTGGAATGTTGACAGTGCCAACTGTCACCCGATGTTCGTCCTTAAGACTTTTGTTCCCCAGAAACTTGTTTGTGAAAGCGACACACAAGAGTCAAAGGAAGGGGACCAACCCTCAGATCCTCAGACCAGGACCAGGAGGGCGAACTTCTAACAGGAGCAAGAAGGTCTCTCAAATGAGTGGGTGGGCTCGCATCTCATCAGAATAAAAACCTGCAAAGTAACTGTCCCAGCTATGCTGACTGTTCCAAAAATCTTGGGAAGAGTCTGCGGGGGGCGGGGTGTGTGTGTGTGTGTTATTTTTTGTTGTTGGCTTATTCACTTTACATCCTGACTGCAGCCCTATCTTCTTCTCTCAGTCCCACCCTCCCTCAGGAGGTGAGGTTTATAACATAGGTGAGATAGTAGAACCAACTCCCACGGGGAACACTTTAAAGGTAGCTATGACAATGATAGTCACAGGAGAGCTTTGGTTAAGTAATTAATTCTACCATCTAAAACTTCACCCCGCTCAGCTAGCCACATGCAGAAAATGAGGTTGAGTACCAAGTTATTCAGTGAGGTTATTTATAGCATTGTCTTATCCATAAGGAGGGCCTAGCTGAGGAAATTTATGTTGCAGTTTTACAAACGAGAGAAGGGACCACCAGGAATCAGGCAGAAAAACTGAGTACAAATGTGTAAAGCCAGACACTGCTTGTTCAGAAAAGCTTAGGCTTGGCCCACCTTGATGTCTCTTCTCTGGCAGCTACTTGGTTCTATAGCATGAAAACAGTGAGGGGCAACACCTAAGCCAGGGAATGGATGTTCCAATAAACTGTCTACACAAACAAGCAGCAGGCTGGATTTAGCCGGCGGGACATAGATTGCCAAACAGGCCTAGAGGGATCTCCATTCTAGTATGCCATTTCACTGTGCTTATGCTTGCAGAGCACACACAAGATACAACAGGAGTCTGTCCACTGATGATTAAATGGCTAGCGCCTGGTCCTTCCGGAAAGCGTTTCCTCCCTAGAACCTAATACCAGCTGCCTCAAGGGAGGACAACAAAGTAACCAAGGGCAACCTCTCCATTCCTCCCCTGTGCACAAGTGAACATGTTACGTGGTTAAAACAAAACAAACAAAAAACCAGTAAAGCAGCAACCAGAAGCCAAAATCAGGCTTTCTGTTAAGTTTTCTTGGACTAGCTTTCATTTGTCCCCGCCCCCAACCAGACAGTTTGTGTAGTCCTGGCACTCACTGTGGAGACCAGGTTGGCCCAGTACTCGGGAGAGCCACCCACTTTGCACATGCCACCACTACCCTGCTGGGTTTCTAACATCGTAAGGAAGAAATATTTATTTTGGTTTTTTAAGACAGGATTTCTCTATGTAGCCTTGACTGTCCTGGACTCACTTTGTAGACCAGGCTGGCCTTGAACTCAGAGCTCTGCCTGAGTTAACACCACTAACCCGGCTGAAATCTTTTAGAGACTTGGTCTTACTGTGTAGCTGGCTGAACCAACCATATAAGCCAGTTGGTCTTGAACCTTGCATCTGCTGGGACCACAGGTGTCCCACAACTCTCTATTTAGGAGGAAATCTGTCTTGTTTGATTTTGCTTGGGGGGTAGGGGTGGTTGAGCCAGGGTTTCTGTGTGGCCATGGATATCCTAGAACTCAGTCTGTAGACCAGGCTGGCCTCCAACTCAGAGCTCTGCCTGCCCCAGCCTCCTGAGTGCTGGGATGAAAGGCCTGCTTGCTTTTTTTTCAGCATAACTTGAACACACACACGACCCTTCCCTCTTCAGTTGTTTCCCTAAAGTTGCTCCTCCACCCACCCTCCCAGCCTTGGGGCTGTTATTTACAGGCCACCATTTCTATCTTGTTGGCTCAACCCTGCCCAACTTTCAGATAGACCTAGCCCATTCCTACTCCTATATCCACATCCTGTTTCCAGCATGGAGCTCTATCACATTTGCCTAGGAAACACCAACTCTGGATGAATCAACAGATTAAGGCTGCAAGGCCTCACCTCAGCTTGGAGGTTCCTCCAAACTCACCTACCGCTGGATCCCTAGTATCAGGTCCTCCCATCCCCAGTGGCCTCTTCCTCTGTAGAGTTCCTGAGAACAAGACCAGAGTCAGGAAAGGGCACCGGGTGGAGTCTGGGGTCTCCTAGGCCAGCTCATCAGCATAGCCAGAGGCTTCCAGGGGCTCCTCCCTAAAGTCTTTAGATCCAAGGATCTTATCTCCAGCAGGCAGTGAAGTTCTAACACCATGTAAACAAGGCAGTTCAAGCCTCTTCCCCAAGGAAGCAGCCTTTTATGGCCAAAAAAAAAAAAAAAAAAGGAAAAAGTGGGGAGGGCAGACACTGTGATGGCTAGCCTTCATTGTCAACTTAGTTGACATTTAGAAGACACACATTTGGGTGTGTCTGAAGAAATTCCAGAGGATTAAAAGGACCCACCCTAATCGCAGGTGAGCCCAGATTGCATGAAAAGCAAGCAGCCTTCACCATCCACTTCCTGAAGCCTCACTCCAGCCACCATGCCTTTCTCTAGCACAGTCCCCAAGTCAGTGAGGTTCCATCCCTCCACTAAGTTGCTTCTTGGTCATAGAAGTGAGAAGAGCACTAACAAGGCACAGGGCAGGGGCAGCTCAGCGACAGAATCAGGCTCTGCACGCGCTAGCTCAGTCATGTCTTCAGAAGTTATCTCTTTGCACTGTTGGAGAGGATCTGCCTTAAAGCCCCTTACAACCAGGGCTAAGTATAGGTCTCCCACAGGTTCACCCAACCTCCAAGCCAAGGACACCCATGCAAGCCGCTGCAAATAGTTCCTGGTCTAGACATTGGGCTCAGCATCTGTCTCAGGCTTGTGACTGACCACTAGCTATGGCCCACACTCTACCCACTGAGCCTAACAAAAAAGGGAACAGCCAGACAACTACTCCACAACCTTGGGATATAGCCCTCGGGCCGGGCAGCCTTCTGTACACTGGCCACCAGAGTTGGAAGATTCTGCCAGCCCTCTCATTTACCAATGGTCTAACCTAAGGGCTGCTTCAGCAGAGGCAGCTGCTCCTTGGAGGTCATGAGTGCCACCCATGGCCTGTGCCAAGTATAGTAAGTACAGCCATTCCAACAGGCTCTCAAAAACCCATCTCTATCCATCCACCCTAGTGTCTACCCCACCCAGAATTCTTGGGAGCTATGGAGAGATAGCTACCCACTGTGCAAATGTGTACCCCTGACAACAGAAGTCCACATGCCTACATATTAGAAGAAAGCCACCAAGGCACTTCAAGCAAGACCCAGAGGGAAGAGGTAGGGCTGCATAGGGAAAATAGTATTTTATTGTGAGACAATGTACCAACAGGGGATGAGAAAAGGAGCACCTCTAGCCATGCCCTCCAGGAGCCTGAATTGAGGCCAGGCCTGATGAGAGAGCCCCTATCAGGGCTCCTTGTGGCACTAGGGAAAAGGACAGGCAGGCCCAGGAGTGAGGCTTTGCTCTGTTAGCATCAGGAGCTTCCCAAAGCTAGATCTGGGGACAGGACATAGTGTGTGTTACATCTCTGCTGCCTGAGTGGTCTGAGTGGCTGGCAGCAGAAGGCTTCCTGAAGCTGGTCATTTGATTGTGACTTTAATGCATACCTCCCCCCCCCCCCCAACCGAGTCCCTGTAAACATGAGAGCAGGCTTGTGCCCTCCAAGGCCTTCAGGACAGAATGAGGGTCCGAGACGTGTGGCTGGGCTTCAGGCGCCCCAGGAGCTGCCGGGCTTTCTCTTGCATGAAGAGCTGGTCTTTGGTGCCCCCGCAGGCCACCATCTTCCAGGCGCTGGACATCTGAGATGAGGTGAGAAGGTTAGCTCTGTACAAGCCTTGATGGTCCTGGCTAGCAAGGGTGGGGACACTTCTAGGACCTTCCCTCTAGATGCTGGAAGCCAGCTTGTGCTCCCCCCATTTTCTTTGGTGGACTTGGGGAATTTATCTGTGGGCTTTAGCAGACAGGACAGTGCGAGGCAACGGCCCAGGATAGCTGCCCTTAGAACAGAGCTAGCACACACAATGACCAGGCCTCAGGAAGGAAATGGGGCTGGGGGCATCTTTCCAGGTGAGGACAGGAATGGCTTCCCATAGGAAGTAAGTAGCATTTGGGCTAAGACCATAAAAGTTAAGTCAATGGCCACAGGAATTCAACACAACAGTCAGGCCCTGGGGTGAAAGGGTAGCAGGACCCGTTACAGCAAACACTCACAGGGGCAGGGGCTGGAATGTGGCTCCGGGGCTTCTGGGTGGCCACCACCTTCTCTGGTTTGGCCTGTAGGAAACCCTGGTTGAGCAGGCTGTTATCCTCTTTGATACCTGGCAGGGCAAAGCTGGAGGAGCTGGATGGGACGCTGGATGGCTGAAAGCAAAAGCAAGTTAGTCACCACTTCGCCACAAGATCTCTGCAAGGAGAAAACAAAACAAGAACACAATCTGGTATCCTGGCACTAGCCCGGCTGCTGAGATCTGGAGCAAGATACGGTTCTAAGCGTCAGTTCCCTTTCAGATTCGTAGTTTAGAGGAGCTCCCTTAATCTTTTTTTACTTAAAGGATTAAAGGGGTATCTGGGAACTGCTCATTTCAGGAGCACCAGCTCCTGGGAAGCACAAGTGGGCTGTGCCACAGGCCCGTGGCGCACTCCCTGCCCTGCTCAGCGGCTTGGGGTGGGGTGTCCCTCGGCACCTCAGCACAGGCTAATTATTTCCCACACTCTTCTCTACTGCAGAGCTCATGCCCAGAGTTGGTGAGGCCCTAGGATCAACCCCCAGCACTACTTAAAACAAAACAAACAAACAAAAACCCAGACAGGGGCAGCAGTGCACACCTGTAATCCCAACACTCTGGGAGGCAGAGGCAGTCAAAGCCCAGGACAGCCAAAGCGGCACAGAGAAGCCCAAACCAAACCAAAAATTAGTACCTCAAGTAGAGGCAGCCAAAGGTCTGAATGAAGGGAGCAAGTCCCCTGTCTGGCAGGGTTCCCTGGACAAAAACTTTTCTAGGAGAGCAGCCCTACCTGTAAGATCTGTTTAGTAATCCATGCCCCTACCCTCTCTTCACTGCCTCCACTGGTGTCAGGTCCATAAGAAACTCCAGTTCCCCAAAGTCCAGTAATGTCAACCTCAGCCTGGACTATAAAAGGATTTCTGGCAGTCAGATAATGGCCGACATTCCTTAGGAACTTGTGAGGCTGGTTCCCCTCTACTAAAAGGAGCCCTTCCCCTTCCTTCTGGCAGAAGGGACCGATAGGCGCCACAGTCTATCTGTACATCACAGCTCATGATGGCCTCCAGGCCCTCAGCATCCCAGCCACCTGTTAGCTCTTCTCATCTCCCTCCAGCAACCCACTCTCCTCATAACCATGCTATTCGCACAGCGCTTTCTCTACTCTCTCCCCTCTCACATCTGTCTCAAATATCTAGACATCCTGGCCGTGTCTAGTTTGCTGTCCACGCTCAGTCTACTTTCTCTCTCTGCTCTGGATTCCAGATGCCTGAGGGCTGGCTCTCATATCTATAATAATAATAAAAACAAACAAACAAAAACCACTACTACCACCCCCAAAAAATCCTTCCCCGTAACCACAAAATGGCCATGTCATCAGTTTATATACCAGATCACATTCCATCAGCCGCAAGGGACCAGAGGCACAGCATCTGGGTTCTTAAAGACCTCTATGGCCAGAAAAGCAAGGCTGGCCCGCAGGCCAGAGTGGCGTTCAGGGTTATATGCCTCAACCAGTTGGCTGGAGACACACATGGTGGACACTCAGAGAGAAGGGTGGTGCTGGGGGCCCACAGTGTTGTAGCAATGTAACTCCTGCCAAGTAAGAGCTAAGAGAGACATCAGAACTGCCCAGTGAAGCTCAGGCTAGGTGTGCAGACCTGCCACCTCCTGCCAATCTTCCCAATGCGGAGCTCAGCTGCAGAACCAGAACTGCGTTCCACCTAAAGGGTCCTTTCCAGGACTAGCCGGTTCCTGAAGACAGGTGGTCACTGTCACCCCCTTACCAAGGACAGAGTTTTAGGCAATGAAGACGACATCAGCTTCCCATCTTCATCCACAATGTCAAGAGCCAGAGACTTTCGGACTTTCTTGACAGGGCTTCGCCGCTGACGGTGAAGGAGAAAGAAATGGATGGTTAGCACTGGCAGTCAGGTTCCCATGGTCACAGAATCAGGACTTTGAAGAGTGGAACCTCAAGGCCTAGCTAACAGCTCTTGCTCTAAGGACACAGGAAAACCAGGAGCCCTTGGCCACACTAGACTCTGACCCAGGTGGCCTTTATACCCTGCCAGACACTGGGTCCTTCCCAGCCTCACTGCCTAGGACTATCACCTCTTCCCTAGAGAGAGCAGTCTAGGAAAAAACACACACATACATACAAAGACAAGGAAAGGATTGTAGTGCCACATGTGGCTAAAAGGGCTATAGACAGTGAAATGGGAGGGAAGCTGAGCCTGAGTCTGGTATCTCACCCAGTGTCCCCGTGAATCACACCTCACCTGATGAAACCCCCGTGCTACTTTCATGGCTATAGTACGCGACACTCCTATGAGCTCACTGTGACTACCATCTGATCTTTGTTTTTTCAAGACAAGGTTTCTCTGTGTAGCCTTGGCTGTCCTGGCCTCACTTTGTAGGCCAGGCTGGCTTCGAACTCACAGTGATCTGCCTGCCTCTGCCTCATGACTACTATCTGAAAGGAACCATCAGAACCTGTCCCCTTCATTCCCACATGAATTCAGTTGGCCATGAGGTGCATGCTGTACCCCCATCTCCATCCACCAAGCTCTACGGAAGTCTCACGTGACCACTACTGCACCCACTACCAAGCTTACTTCAGAACAGCCCATTTACAATGCTGGATGAATGAGTGCATCGTTCAAAGCACAGGCAGAGCCAGGTAAGAAGCCAAGACCCTCTGGAAGGCACACACGAGATACTTCATAGGTCCTTCTGCCCTCTCAGGCCAGTCTCTGCAAACTGCGCAGGCAGAGGTGAGGGTCTCAAGCCCATAGCCACTCACCCCGGACTTTTTTTTCTGCTTCTCAGGCCTCACATCATCCTCAATGATGAGCTCAATGCCAGCCTCAGAACGTAGCACTTCCTTCAAGTCCTCTTCCAGGTGTGGAGTCTGGGGCTGTGGACAGAGGCGAGGGTAGTCCACATGAGGCCCACTCAGGCTGTGTAGGTCTAAGAGAGGTAAACAGTACTAGGCAGGCAAAGAAGGGAGCCTCTGCCAGGGCACTGACCTTACAGGCATTGTTCAAAACCACTAACTGTCCCGCTTTAGACAAGTGGACAAAGACCTTGACCCTGAACTTGTCCACCCCCACATAACCCTGTGCGGCAATATCATGTCCATAGAGTAAGGACAACTCAGGCTTATAACAAGAGCCACAGCAGTTATTAGAATTCAGATTCTTGAGCCCAGCCTTCCCCAAAGTCCCAGCGACTCAAGGGTCAAGGCAGAAGCATCACTTGAACTGGGGAATTTCAGACTACCCCCGTCTATAACCTCAGTATTTGTGAGGCCAAGGCAGCAGGAATTAGCCCGGGCAAGTTGAGACACTCTGGGTGTGCTGGCTAGTTTTCCATTAACTTGACACAAACTAGAGCCATCTCAGACTGGGCTACAGGCGAATCTGTGGGAGCATTTTCTTGACTAATGACTGATGTGGGAGGGCCCACTGTGGCCTGTGCCTCCTGTGGGCAGATGGTCCTGGAGTATATAAGAAAGCAAGTGGGCAAGCAAGTATCCCGCCGTCCTCCCTGACCTCTGCATCAGTTCTTGCCTCCAGGTTCCTAGAGTTCCCTCAATGACAGACCTAAAACTGTAAGCCAAAACAAACCCCATCGTCCTTAAGTTACTTTTGGCCAGTGTTTTACCAAAGCAACAGACACCTAAGGCACCAGGCTTCATAGACAAAGTTATCTTAAGAACCATACTGAAATCTCAGCTCCTTTAGCCCTGGTCCCACACTAACTGGGACCCTAGGAGTGCATTGCTATTGCTCAGGCCCAGGAGCTCCAAGCAGCCTCTCCTCCCCGCTCAGTGAAAGGGCATAGTGGCACTTCAGAGGTCACACAAGGAGGGCCTGAGCTACTGCTGCCAGAAACGAGCCTGATGGGCGGCCTGCGGCATTCTAGCTCAGCAGACAGCATCTCCACGCCAACAGTAAATAAAGGGCAGTACCAATTAGTACTCTGCCACACGTGGGGTCTCCGTGCCTGGAAACCCCACTTTAGTAACCCCACTAGAGTCCCTTTGTTGAGCCATTCCTTCCCTCCTCCCCATCTCGTGCAGACTGGCTTACCATCTCCTTGCCTCAGCCATCTTGAGTGCTAGATTGTAGGCATGGGCCACCATACCTGGAGTCCAGCATTTCACCACCTCCCCCCCGCCCCGCACCCCCCTTAGGCTAGCCTCAAACTTGCTAGGCAACATTAGATGACCTTCAACTTTAGATCTGCCTGCTTCCTCCACCTGCCAAGTACCAGTATTGGAGGTGTGTGTCACCACCACGCATGCCTTGGCCCTTTTAAGTCCTTAGTTACTCAGGTAGCAAGGTTTCAATATTGATATTCCCTGTCCTACAGTTTCAACAAGATGACACTACCTCTACTACCAGCCAGTGTCTGCCTGGTACGAAGGGACTCAAGAAGAGTAGATGAAACTGTGCCTTGCCAGAAGAATATAGAGAAGAAAAGGGCTCCTCAACTCCACCCTGCAGACCCACAGCAATGCTGCCACATACCAGGGGCTTCAGTGGTCCGTACTTCTCCAGGGCGTTCTTGAATGGGGTTGGCGTGTGGGGAGTGTTGTCCATGGAGTACTTCTGATCTGGGGTTACAAACCTGCTATGGGCCAGAGGAGGAAGCTCAACAAAAAGACAGAGCAGACTCCCACTTGCCTGGTCATGACCAGCGCCCGCCCCCAACCTACCCCCATCTTTCCTACCACACTGGTCCAATGGTGCCTGCCTGCCTGCCTTCCTGCACAAGTCTAGGTCAGGGGCCCAGAGGAAGGGCTATCCTCAAATAAAGGAAGGACAGGAAAGAGGGGGGAGGAGACCGTGACAATGATGGAGACTGGTGCCCCATCAAAGGACAGCTTTGGACATCCCAGAGACAAGGCAGGCCTGCAGTCATATTTCAGGCCTGGGAAGACCCCACACCATGTGTCCTCTCTACAGAAGTGCGTGATACTAGATAAGACCAGGAGGCCAGAAACTCCCCCAACTCCTGTGATCACAGAAAAGGCAGAAATGTGGAAAGAATACATTTGCAATGCCCCCATGTGCTCACTCTAGCCCCTCCCAACTCAGGGGCCATCCTGCTCTTTACAGGGGTATGCATTTTATTCCTTAATTCTTGACACCTATGTTTCTGAGGGGCTGTTCCTGACCTCTGGCTTTAGTGGAACCCCTCACCAGTGCACCACTCCTTGGGCCTGGGCAACTTTCTCCTTCTGGGACCAGTGTCTATTACCACTATGGGCCACGTGTTAATTGGTGATGTGTAGACAGCCTGTCCAAAAGTTACAAATATGGCACAGCTCACACCCACAGCACTGTGCTTCTCACTTCTTGTACAGTATAAATTAAGGAGATGCAGTCTTCCAGAAAACAGGTTTTTCACCGGAGTTTACTCAACCACAGGGTAAGCAATCTGAATGCATTTAATATAATTTTCCAGGAATTATCTAATTTTTTCCCTTAAAAAATTTTTTAATTTTTTGTATGTGCATCTGCATATAAGTGTGTACACCACAGGAGTGTAGGGCATGAATGACTCAGGAGGGTGTCAGCTCTTTTGCTTGCAACTGGAGTTACAAGTGGTTGTGAGCCACCACATATGCAGGTGCTGGAAACAGAGCAGCCAGGGCTCTTACCCACCAAGCCGTCTCTCCAGCCCCTTACTATTCCATGCACTTTCCTCTACCACAAGGTTAGGCATATACTTCATCACTGGGCTCTATCACAGGCCCCCACGTTGGGGCACTTTAAACCAGCGCTGGGTTCACTGAGGTCTCACTCCATAAGCTGAGAACACCAACATCTGTTAGTGACCCACCCTTTTTATCAAGCCACAGATAACCTCTTATGACACAGGGGGCTAAAGTTCTGGCTATGGTGATATCACATCTGTGATACCAGCATCTGGGAGTCAGAAAAGTAGAAAGATCAAAACGCCAATTTGGAAATTTAAGTCTAAATAATTCTTGTCTAGAATGCCTTAGTAAAGGTCACAAAGAACCTTTGGACCTGTGATAATAATCTGCATTTAAAGATAAAGTCTTCCACCTCTGGTCAAAACGGAAGAACAAGAACCAGGTACACTCTCTCGCCAACAGAAGACAGATGAATAGTGGTGTTGGGTACATGTGACACCAGGGAGACCTTGGCTATTCCAGTCATCTATCTCCTAGCTACAAAACAGGGAGGGATGTGTGAGCTGCAGGAAGACAAAGAGTCCATCCAACACTGGGCTGGAAGGAAGGGCTGGCTGCCACCGAGACAGCCTTAGAGGAAGGCAGCAGGTCCTTCGGAGCACTCAGCAAGGCACTATCCCATGTAGACAGGGTAAGGAAACTGAGCAGGACCAGGCAAGGACTACTCAGAAAATTGAGAGGAAACAGCATGTAACACACAGACCTGGGAATGTCACTCATCCTCATCAGCTGCACCAGAATGAGCTCCATCCCTTCTTTTATTGAGACAAGGTCTCACTATTCAGCCTTGGTAGGCGGGAACCTCATAAAGGTCCAACTACCTCTTCTTCCTGGGCGCTAGGATTAAAGGCATTCCCACCTTGCTCTGTCCCTTCTTAATAAATCTTCTAAAAGACCCACTTCTAAATAACTCAGCTGTAACCCATAGAACAAAATGTAAACTACAAAAATACACGGCAGTACAGTTATCACAGGCCTCCAATCGGATGTGGCGGGGCAGGTTAGGCCTGTTGTGGCTCAGCATCCCTGTTGAAGCATCTCCTAACGTAGAGCCCAGAAATCTCATCTGAATGTAGGAAGTGCTCCTCAGACCTATTGGTTTTAGTGACTGCTACACAATGGGCTCATAAACTATTTCTGCAAAGTCATCTCATTACGCTGGGCAAAATTTCTGAACCATTTCTTTGGACAGACTGCAATGTCTCTGCAGCAAAAACAATGAACAGCAATGAAGCAAACCTCATGGGCCTGGAATTCCATTACGCCACAAGAGGAAGTGGGCACACTGTAAAAGCCCTTCCTTACAGGAGGCTGAGGACAGACACAACTGCAGCACTCCACGCTCCTGACTCAGAGCCCAGGGGCACTTTCTGGTTCAAATGCACCTGATCCATACTTGATGCTTATCAAAGGAGGGGGAAAGATTAAGTTTTTGTGGGAGTTTGAACAGTTCCTGAGATCTAGGAATACCAAATTAAAAAATAAAAGTGAGGGGACAGGTGTGGTGGCGCATGCCTTTATACCCAGCACTCTGGAGGCAGAGGCAGGCAGGTTACTGTGAGTTCAAGGCCAGCCTGATCTACAAAGAGAGTTCCAGGACAGCCATGGTTATTACACAGAGAAACCCTGTCTCAAAATACCAACCCAAAACAAATAGAATAAATTAAATAAAAGTGAGGGACAAGGAAGGTCAAGACCCAGGCTCTTTAGATGAGGACAAAGAGACGTGGTGGCCACTCCCCAGGACCAGAGCACCTCCCCATTGTGCAGGGTGGGCAGGTGGCTGTGCGGCACTCACGATGGATACTTCTGGTGCAGGGGCGTCTTATCCCTGTGCAAGGGTGTGGTGACCACCACCTTTTGGCTACACACTGGAGTGGATGTCAGTGAGGGGCTCTCCAGTTCCAGGGTATCCTGTTTGTTCCAGAAGTTCAGAAACTGCCAGGGAAGAGACAGGGCACGTGACAAAAGGATCGTGTGAGGGCTCTTGAGGCATTGGGGACAGAGGGCTAGACGCTTAGACACCCTTCTTCCCCGTGACTGCTTATCTATAAGGCTGAGGTCTTGACCTGACCTGTAGGACACCAACAAAGACTTCTTTCAACAAGTACTCGGCCCTTTAAACCACCGTGGGAACAAACCTCTGGGTATGTCTGCAAGAAATCTTTCTAGGTTAGGTTAAATGAGATGGAATAGCCCACCCTAATGTGGGCAGCACCAGTCCATAACCAGTCTTAGACTGGATAACAAGGGAAAAAAAAAGGAAGCCAAGCTGGACTTCATTCTGCCATCTGACTGGTTGCAGACCAGCTGCTTTCAGGTCTTGCTGCGGTGGACTATACTTTGGAACTGAAGCCAACAAAGGCTGTCCTTCCTTCAGTGACTCCCATCAAGTGATGAGCTACAGCAACAGGACAAGTGACTAATGCCCTCAGCCAGTACCACTCCCAGTCCCTCATTTATCACTCATCTGGACTTATAACCCTAAGTAAAGCTCCATGAGGGCAGGGCTAGTCCTGGCTCTGCTCACCACTGTGCCCCTAGCTCTGACCACATGGAGAGAGTGAATACTGATTATCTAGTGCACCTGTGCCAGAACCCCACTGGGCACTAGATGTTTATGTATGGAAGCCAAGCTGGTCAGAGGGGCCCACACACCTGGGAAGGAGAGAAGGGAAGGGTCTTGACGGGCGTGCTCTTCGGTGTAAGACTGTTACAGGAGTCTAGGAAGGATAGGCCGGCACTGTTCTCTGTGACAGGCGACAGGGCCACACGCCGTTTCTTCTGTCGCTTGAGCACTGAGGGTGGTGTGCCAATGCCTGAGCCCCCAACCTCAGTGCTAGGAGAAATGGGGATCAGCTCGCCCCGACTGCTCCGGCTCAGGTCTGAAATGGTGTGGCCATCAAGCCGATACTCAGTCATGCTGGGCCCCGGCGTGGTGACCTGGCGGGATGACAGTGCCTGGTGTTGCGATGTCTGGGGCTGCACTGGGCTGCTGTTGATACTGCCCTCTGCAGATGGTTCTTCAGGAAGATCAAATTTACTCAGGTCACACCAAGCATCAGGGTCCTGCCAGAAAGAGAGGTTAAAGCCCTAATACAGTAGGACGCAACTGATTACAGGGAAATACACCAGTGTCAGACCCGGTCCCTTATTCCTGGTGTCAGTCATTACCATTTGCGTTCATTCCCTCAGTGTTCTATGTACTATACTGAAGTGTGAGCGGGACACTTGCCCACCAACAGCTTTACAATCCCCATAGCAACCTGATGGAAAAACATGACTTTGCCGTTGTTAATTCATGACATTTATTTGCATGTGAGTGTAAGGAGCTAGATCTCTCCTACCACAAAGGTCCTGAGGACTGAACTCAAATGGTCAGGCTTGGTGGCAAGTGGCCCCTGTCTGCTGAGGCACCCCACTAGCTCCCTTTCCTGCCTTCATGCCAAGGAACCCATGCTAAGCTCTCAAGAACAACAGAGAATCGCACATCCTCCACCTTTACCCAAAGGCTTCTTTTGGAAGCAGAAAGTTCCACTCTGATCCTGGAAATGTGGCCCTGAGTAGACCCAGAGCCCAATTGCAAGGTACAGTCCTGGGGACTTGCTGGAGCCAGGGGCAGCTCATTTCTAAGGGTGGAAACTAGCTTGCAGCTAAGCTGACCTCAGAGATCAGAGGTCCAGAAACTGATGACATCTTGGTGGTAAGGAAGCATATCCTGCAGGAATGCCGGGGAGGGTGTGAAGGGGATAGAATAGGGGTTTTTTTTTGTTTTGTTTTGTTTTTTGGTTTTTTGAGACAGGGTTTCTCTGTGTAGCCTTGGCTGTCCTGGACTCCCTTTGTAGACCAGGCTGGCCTCGAACTCACAGCGATCCGCCTGCCTCTGCCTCCCGAGTGCTGGGACTAAAGGCGTGCGTCACCACCACCCGGCTCTAGAATAGGGTTTTATAGATCCTTTTCCAGTAGAAGAAAACCGTGGAAGAGTCAGTCAGGTCTGAGTCACACATCAGGACTTCACTGCTAGCTGACACAGCCTGAAGCTGGATGTCACATCAAAAGGGGTGCCCCCACCCACAGGCTCTCTGGCAAGTCACTGTTTAGCTTCTTTCTCAGAAATGACACATTCCCTTCTAGATGGAGAGTTATAAGAGCCACACACAAGGCTCCTCCCCAAGGTTCTAAAGCTGTAAATAACTGCTGGTGAAAAAGAGACTCTGCCCTGAGGGTTGCATGAAAGTTGGAGAGGAAGCTCCAGAGAAGACTGCTTTGATGAGTCTGCCACTCAGACTGGCTCAGCTCTCTGGTCTTCAAGTCACTCACAACCCCTAAGCATCTGCAGGGAACTCATTAGTTCGCCATGCTAGACCTGTGTGCAATCGTTTCTATCTGGGGTAAACAGGTATGTGTTTGTCTCCCCAAAGCCACACACAGGGAGCACAACCTACAACAGACAGCCCTGGGTTGTGCAGGCACACCCCACCCACTTGCTCCTCCAGAGGCAACTATGACTCCTGGTACTTCTGGGGCCCCTCTCTAGTGAGACCTTTCCACCCCATTCCATGCTGTAGGGCAAAGAGTGCATTGACCTCACTGGTGTTCCACAGCCTGCTCAGAGCTGTGCAACCCCCATCAGTCAACAAAGGCTAGGATAGTGGGAGGGGAAAAATAGAGAAGTTCACAAGAGAAGTGCTGAGACCAACATACCGACTCGATCAAGTCTAGGGCTTCAGAGAGGCTGGACCCTACAGCAGGGATGAGGAGGTTCGCCGCCTCCACCACCCATTTGTAGGGCAGGCTGGTTTCTGGCAAGGAGTCCTCCTGGTATTCACGCCTGAGGGATTCCAGGGGCTCTGGGGTGTGCACTTCTCCCAGATCAGCAGGGGCAGGCTCAGACTCATTAGCAAAGGTGGCAGCTGCTGCCGCCTCCTCCTCACTGCTCTCCTCTTCCTTCACAGCAGAGGGTGCCAGGGGCCAGCTGGTCATAAGACTTCCCTGTCGGATGCAAGGGAAAGCTGTGTATTTGTTGAAGTATCTACTGTGCTGCAGTTTCTAGCTAAAAACAAATAACCAAAATCAAATACTAAGGAAACTCATATGAACAGAAATTGAGGGACATTCCAACTATACTGGACACTTGAAAAAAATATTCGTATTGACAGAGGCTAATGAGACTTATGGATAAATAACTGATACAGGTATGTCCACAACAAAATGGAACAGACTATAGATGAGGCAGGGCTCCAGAGTCCATGCTGGGCATGGTAGCACTTGCCTCTTATCCTAGGACCTGGAAGGCCAAGGCAGGAAGATTACTAGAAGTTACATAGTAAATTCCATAGCAGCATAGGCTGGCAACCTGAGTTTGATATATAAGATGCATTCGGTAGTAGAAAACAGACTGTCCTGATACACACACACACACACACACACACACACACACACACACTTTTTTGCAAATTTCTTTAAAAGCAAGCTAACAAAATCAAATCATTACCACAAGGTTCAGAATCATCAATGTGGCCGTCTCTGAATTAGAAATAGACATACCAGCTGGGTAATGGTGGTGCACGCTTTTAATCCCAGCACTTGGGAGGCAGAGGCAGACAAATCGCTGTGATTTTGAGGCCAACCTGGTCTACAAAGTGAGTCCAGGACAGTTGAGGCTATTTGAAAAAAAAAAAAAAAAAAACCCCAAAACAAAAACAAAAAAACCACACACACACACACACACACACA
>OU015742.1:71844281-71859776 GCA_907169655.1 Acomys percivali
AAAAAAAAAAAAAAAAAAAGAAAGAAAAAAGAAAAAAGAAAAAAGGAAAAGACATACCATGATCATAAGTGGTTGTCCTTATCATAAGAAATACAAGCTGAAGCATGAAGCACTCATTCAGGGAATAAAAAAGTAGTGACTCAGGGCTGGAGAGATGGCTCAGTGGTTAAAAGCACTGGCTGCTCTCCCAAAGGACCCGAGTTCAATTCCTAGCACCTACATGGCAGCTAACAACTCTCTGTAACTCCAGTTCCAAGGAATCTGACACCTTCACACTAATGCACATAAAAAAAATAAAATAAAAACAAAAAATGTAGTAACTCGGTTTTTCTTTTTTCCCTCTTTTTTTGAGGCAGGATCTCTACATAGCCACAGTTGGCTTGGAAGTCTTTATGTAACCGACTTCTATCTTCAGGGCACTGGGAATAAAGGCTTGGGCCCAGGCACCCAGCCCTAGATAAAGTAAATCCTAAAGGGACACACAGAAGTAATACAGAAAGTTAATGCAAGTCTGGCAAATGGGACACTGAGCCGAGACCTGGGGCTGCAGGCCTGTGGGAGGGTGCTTATCTAACAAGAACAAGGCCCTTTGGAATGGGATGGGGGTGGGGCCAATCTCAAGCATGCTCGGGAACTTTCCCTTTATTCCTGAACCTCTTCTGGATGCTTATTATAGAGTCTGAAAATACACGCTTTATCCTAACACTAACAAAGAAAACTGATGCGTTCAATCCCTGGGACCCACACAGTAGGAGTGAACTCCGACGAGGTGTCCTTTCACCTCTACCTAGTGGTGTGCATGCTCCTTCTCCAACACACACTTACACAAGATAAATAAAACACTGAAAACAAAAGCGAACCAGAGAGGGGCGGGTGAGACAAAGGCTGAGTTGGTCTCCTGTGCTATGGGCCCATGTGGGGTTCAGACCCACCAAGGGAAGGCCAGAGCTTCAGACAACACTCCAGTGTTAAAGAAAGGTGCATGTCAATCAACTGACTTTCTGCAAAGCAGGACCTTTGGCGGCACCTCCACCTTAGGCTCACAGCTCCCCTGGTGGATGCCTTTTCTTTAGGTCAGAAACCTCAGGTTGAAAGCATACTGCTTAGATACGCAGGAAACTGCAGAAGCAGACTTCTTTTCAAGGGGACCTCCAGGGAGTTGGACTAGAGAAGACACCTTTTTACTTTCTTCTACCCTTCTCTACAACTTTAATTTCATAGCCCCTCTACAGGGCTGCATTTGTTATCATCAGATCAAATTGTCAGAAGCTAGAACTCATCTCTAGCAGGACGCTGAAATAAGCAAGTCTCCTCTCAGCAGGAAGTATGAAGGGTTCAAAACAAACATACATGCCATTAACTAGCCCCACTCACAAAAAGCAGACAACACGGGGCTGTTTGCTATTAAATCTTCATACTGTGTTTTCCAATCTGAACTTTAAAGAATAAGTTTCTTGACCTTTGTGTAAAAAACAAACCACTGGAGTCAGGGTTTAAAATATAACGCCCAGCACTTGGGAGGCAGAGGCAGGTGGATCGTTGTGAGTTCGAAGTCAGCCTGGTCTACAAAGGGAGTCCAGGACAGCCAAGGCTACACAGAGAAACCCTGTCTGAAAGCTCCCCCCAAAACAAAACAAAATAAAATATAACGCCTGGGGGGCTGGAGAGATGGCTTAGAGGTTAAGAGCATTGACTGCTCTTCCAGAGGTCCTGAGTTCAAGTCCCAGCAACCACATGGTGGCTCACAATCATCTATAATAATGTGATCTGATGCCTTCTTCTGGCCTGCAGGTGTACGTGCAGGCAGAGCACTGTATACATAGTAATTAAAATAAATCTTTTAAAAAAAAATAATGCCTGGGTGCTAGCCTTGTAAGTCAGTTGGTAGAGTGTCTGTTCAGTGGCAGGAAGCCCTAGTGAGATGGCTGGTTTTGGTTGTCAACTTGACTACATCTAGAATTAACTTTTGAAACCCAAGCAGCTGGGACATCTGTGAGGGATTTTTCTTAATTAAGTCTTTGAAGTGGGGAAACCCACTTTTAACCCTGATCTTTTGTGGTAGGAAGATCTACCTTTAATCTGGGCCTCACCTTCTGCTGGCAGCCTCTATAAAGGACACGGAAGAAGGAAGCGTTTGCCCTTTGCCTGCTTGCTCTGACTCTCGCTGGCAAGTCCATTCCTTCTCTGCCATTAGAGCCTTCCTTCTTCAAGATTGCATCATATACTGAAGACCAGCTGAGACATCCAGTTTTGTGGATTGAACAACTAATTAATTCTTAGACCATACATGACTAGGCAGGCATTGTTGGACAAGCTGGACCACAGCCTGTAGTCACTCTAATAAATCCCCATTTTATAAACATCTCCCATAAGCTCTGTTCCTCTAGAGACCTTGCCTAATACACCAAATAAACTGGGCATGTGTAGGGCACATGCATGCAGCTCCAGCACGCTGGAAAGGATGCAGAAGAACAGAAGTTCAAGGCTATCCTGAACTACAAGGGAAGCTCAGCCGGGGTAAAATGCCCAGTCTCCAAAAAACCAGGGGTGAGTGGGTAGGACATGCAGCAAGGTGGCTTATAGGGTGACAGTGCTCGCTGCACAAGCCTGACAACCTGAGTTCAAGGTCCAGAATCCAAGGCAGAAGAAGAGAACTACTGACACCCAAAGGTTACCTTTTGACCTCTACACATGTGCCTGTACTCACCACACACATACACATAAACATAAAAAATATATTTCTTAAAAAGGAGACAAATATAGTTCTTTTCGAATGGAGATTTAGCATATGCACATATCAGTTTCATTGTTTATAACTGTGAAAAATTATAGATAGCAAACACATTAGGGAGATAAAGGCTAACAAAAAAGCACAAAAGATTCTGGGTAAATGGTAAGTAATACAGACGTCTTGGTTATGGTATGGTTAAGCAGCTATAAATGCAGTGTGCCTTTTATCATAATTAATTATATATGCTGAATGCCAATACATGTGGGTTTTTTTAGTTTTGTTTTGTTTTTGAGACAGGGTTTCTCTGTGTAGCCTTGGCTATCCTGGAGTTGCTTTGTAGACCAGGCTGGCCTCGAACTCAGTGATCCACCTGCCTCTGCCTCTCGAGTGCGGGGAGAATGCCAATACATCTTATAACACAATAAATCTGATCTTTTTTTAAAATGGCATATAGGGAGGTATCAAGATTACTCAGCAATTATAGTTCTTTACTGTTCTTGCAGGACTCAGGTTCAGTTCCCAGGACCAACATGGAGACTCACAACCCCCTGTAGCTTCAGCTCGGGGGTTCTGGTGCCCTCAACTAATCTCTGCAGACTCCTACATGCACATGGTACACACATACACATAATAAATGTTTTAAAATTGGAAACAGGCTGGTGAGATGGTTCAGTAGGTAGAGTAAGCTGAAACTGCAACGGCAGAAGGAGAGAACCAACTCCTACAAGCTGGCCTCTGAAGGCCGGACACCTTTAATTCCAGCACTTGGGAGGCAGAGGCAGTTAGATCTCTCTGAGTTGGAGTCCAGCCTGGCCTGCATAGCAAAGTTCAGGACAGCCAGAACTACACAGGGAGACCCTGTCTCAGAAGACCGAAATGGGGGGGGGGAGTAACCATGATCAAGCTGTCTAGTGACTTCAACTTGGGCTTTATATCACACACACTCACAGACACACACACACACACACACACACACACACACACACACACACACACACTCTGAAGGGTTTTGAAGGGACAGGAGGCTGAGAACTCCTCTCCAAGCCAGTCCTCAGTGTCATCCATGAGGCCAGCTCTCCTCTCCGGTAGGCAAACTGGGGCTACGTCACAAGGAAAGCCCTAGAAACACATTCGGCTCCAGGGCAGAAATAAGTGAGCAGCTCTGGCGAAGGACTGAGGAGATAGGGTCAGACAACCAGGAAATAAAGCAAACCAACCACACTGGAACGGAGCCCAGAGACAGAGCAAGGCTGCCCTCACCTGGCCCTCCACAGGCTGGGCACTGTGGTGGCGGTCCTTGTCCTCCAGCTCCAAAAGCAGGTAGACAGGCTTGCAGTCTCTAGTCTCGTTTGGGAAGCTTCCCGTGTCTACCTTCCTTTTGATGGTGGAGTTCCAGTGGTTCTTCACAGCATTGTCCGTCCTGTGGGAGAGATCGGGGCCTCTGACTCGCAGCTCCCAGCTGCAGCTTGAGGCTTCTCCTGCCCCGCTGCAGCGTGTCCCCACATCTGTAAGGCTCAGCTCTACAATGAAGTCTCACTGTTTCCATCCTTTGATGGTTTAGCAAATTTCCTCTTATCTCCATGAAATAAGCAAATAGAGAACTGACGGCAGGACGACTGAGCATGAAAGCTGGGCGGACCCAGAAAGCTACTCTAAAGAAAGAGCAGCGGGAACTGACAGCAAGCTGTTGGGCCTCACAACAGGACATGGCAGCAGGCACGCAAGGCCAGTCCAAGCGCTAGAAGGAGCTGGCAGAGCCCAGCAGCAGTGGGAATAGAAGGCGGAAGAGCGGCTCAGGGCCACCAAGCCAACCAAGGTGACTGACTGCAGATGGAGACGAGGCTACTGGCATGTCCAAGGCAAACCACGCCACACAGGGAAACGGTTCTGAGCTCCAACCAAGAATCAAGAGAAGCCTCAAAGATCACACACTGGAGTTTAAGTTATTAAAACAGGCAGTTAGGGCTTGGGAGACACTTATCGCCTGGCCTCCTCTTTACTCTTCCTCCTAGGACCACACTGCACCAACAAAGACTCAAAGCAAAACAAACATAAGAAAGCAAAGGAATAGTAGAACAGGGAGAAAGTGGCAGCAAATCAGAAGTTAGAAGCAATCAGAACGTGAAGCCGTCAGGCAAGCAACAGTAAGCTCAGCAGACTAGGAGCTGCAACCAAACTGACCCTACAGGAGGATTCTAGCAAGAACTGGTTCACCCCAAGGTTCCTCTCAGAACTCCAGGAGCCCCAGGACTCAAGCAACCAGACCGAGTAGGAGCACAGAGGAACCACAGGTTAAGCAGAGCAGCTAAGCTCCTGACCCTCACCTCCTGGCAGGAAGAGGGAGGTTTCCTCCTTAGAAAGAAGTAGCCCAGCAACCATGGCCAAAGAACAGAAACAGTACACAGGACAGAAACTGGGGTCCCATGGAAATCTGCACCCTGGAGCTGAGATTCCAAGCCCTCTTCTACCTAGCCCTGTCAGCCCAGGCAACAGTCTCCTTATCTACCCCCTCAGGGAAATGAGTAACTCCAGAGAAATCCCATTAGTTCTTGGACTATCCTCCCAAAGGGCTGGCAGACGCCAGATACCTGCAGTAAAGGCCATCGGCAGATAAGCACAGCCAGTGTGCATGGTTCCAAACCATGTTCAAAGCTGCAAAGGGCAGCTGTAACCAGCATTCCTCCAATGCGAACCTCCAGTTTAGCCAGTTAGGAAGAGAAAACAAAGAGAAAAAGCACTGGGTTCTAACCTTCCTAATGATTCTGCGACCCTTTAATACAGTTCCACATGTTGTGATGACCCCCTAACCATAAAATTATTTTGCTTGCTACAAGTAATGTAAATTTGCTGTTATGAATTGCAATGTAAATATCTGTGCATTGCAACAGTCTTGGGCAACCCCTATGAAAGGGTCATTTGAGCTCCAAAGGGGTCACAACCCAAAGACTGAGAACAGGCTGCACTAGACAAACCCACGGTGCAGGGAAGGAGTTTTGCCCTTTGATCTTTTTACACAATATCAATAGTGAAATAAGCAGTTGCAAACATACATTAAGAACTTGGTCCAGAAAAGGAGTGAGAATTTAGGAAACAAAACTTCTCAGTCAAAATAATTTTCAAAGGATTGAAAAGTTAAAAAACTGAACCACAGTCGGGCGTGGTGGTGCATACCTGTAACCCTAGGACTCAGGGAGGCCGAGGCAGAGACAGGCGGATCACTGTGAGTTCAAGGCAGCCAGGGCTACGCAGAGAAACCCTGCCTCGAAAAACAAAAAAACAAAAAAAGAAAACAACAAAAGCAAGAAATTTCTCAGGAAATGAAATCAAAGAGAAAACAGGAGAAAGTTGAAAAGATCACAAAATGGTCTCAATAGTCTGAACAAAAATTATTTTTAAACTCTACATCTACTCATTAAATCATCTATTAAATGCGAAATAAAATTGAGCTCAGGATGCTAAGGAAGGATGCGTCCACTAAAACAAGGAAGTAAACAAAACAGGAGGATTCTAACAGTAAGAAGCCAAAGACACCCAACTTAACAACAGAGAAAAAGTCTTGAACTCAAAGGAACAGGTGCCCCGCCTGCGTGCATGCCTGTGGACTCGACACATGCAGAGGCCAGAAGAGGACGTCAGATGCTGTGGAAGTGAGTTAGAGGGCTGTGAGCCACCATGTGGGTGCTGGGAACTGAACCCCAGTCCTCCACAAGAGCAGCAAGTGCTCTTAACTACTGAGCCATCTCTCCAGCCCTATTTTAACTCTTCTTCCTACCCCCTTCCTGTCCCCGCCACCCGACGCACACACCCCTCAGTTTTTCAAAACAGGGTTTCTCTGTGTAGTCCTGCCTGTCCTGGAACTCACTCTGTAGACCTGGCTGGCCTCTAACTCAGTGATCTATCTGCCTCTGCCTCCCAAGTCCTAGGATTAAAGGTGTGTGCCACCATACCTGTCCACTTTTACCTTTCTACATAAGCTATTTCTATTTCATGCCTAACTTAAAAGGCATGACTTTTCATCAAATCAAACTCTAATAAAAATGGTCTTTGAGATTTAAAAAAGATCCTCATAGGGCTTGGTGGTGCACTTGGGGAGGCAGAGATAGGAGGATCTCTGTGAGTTCGAGGCCAGCTTGGTCTACAAAGCGAGTCCAGGACAGCCAAGAAAGAAACTCTGTGAAAGGGGAACATTTAGGAAGAACAAAAGCCAGATAAAGAAATATACACATAGACAGTAGTGGTACTAGAGTTCTATGGTTGAGGCAATAATAGTATAAGTTGTCCTAACTAAACAGTAGAGTCAGCTAGGCATTGGTGGCACACGCTTTTAATCCCAGCACTTGGGAGGCAGAGGCAGGCGGAGTGCTGTGAGTTCGAGGTCAGCCTGGTCTTCAAAGCGAGTCCAGGACAGTCAAAGATACACAGAGAGACCCTGTCTCGAAAAACAAAACAAAACAAACAAAAAAATTAGAGCCATGGGATATAATAGAAATCCTAGTTAGCTCCCCACACCCCCCAACACAGGGTCTCTATGTAACCCTGGCTATCTTAGAACTCTCTATATAGACCAAGGTAGCCTTGAACTCAGCGATCCACTTGCCTCTGCCTCCCAGGTGCTGAGGAAAAGGTGTGCACTGCCACTACCATCCCACCCAGCATCTAGTTCATTTTAATTAACAACTTGATAGTCATCAGGGCATTGGTAGTTTCTGTCTTTAATCCCAGCACTCTGTGAGATCAAGGCCGGCCTGGTGGACACTGAGAGTTCAAGAACAGTTACAGCTATGAAAGGACCCTGTCTCTGTTTGCTAAGTATGAGCGTGCAAGTGAGCTAGAAACAAGCAGGCAAGCAGTGCTCCTCCTTGGTTCTGGCTTCAAGGTCTTGCTTTACTTCCCTCAATGATTAACTGTGATCTGGAAGCATGAACCAAATAAATGAACCCTTCCCACCCCACCTTGCTCTAGGTGAGTGTTTTATCACAGCGACAGAAAAGGAACTAGAACAATAGGAGGTCATGGGCATTGGGGAAGCATTGAGGGTTGGAGAATCCTAGGAAGCTAGATCTTCCATGGCTGAAAACCAAGAAGAAAAACATCACGGGGCTGAGGAGACCGATGGTCCAGCAGCTAACAACATGAATTCTCTTCCAGAGGATGTGGACTTGATTCCCAGCACCCACGGAGCAGCTCACTACTCTTAACTCTAGCCCTAGGGCACCCAATGCCCTCTTTTGGCCTTCTCGGGCACCAGGCACGCACATGGTACAGACACACAAGCAGGCAAAACACTCATACACATAAAAATAAAATAAAAAGAACCCACAAGTATAATAGTCTTAAAAGCAACAACATCATTCATAAATACGGAGACTGGCTAGACATGGTGGTGCACACCTGTTGGCTCTGTTTCTTAACAATTAAACTTTATTAAACAACCCAACTAGCTTACACAAGAAGGAAAAAAGGTTAAAGGGACAAAAGAGTGAACCTTCCGGTATCCGTTCCATGGGATGAGTCCTTAGGTGTCTCTCTGGCCCGCATGATAGTCCAGCCTGTTCGCTTTCTCCACATACGCTCTCCCAAACCCCTGGCTGAATCTGTTGTTTTTCTCTTCCCCACCTGCCAGAGTCACATGGGAAGGGCGGTCTCCTTCTCCAGTTGAGGGTCCATTAGGAAAACAATAGCCCAGGTGGGGTTCCCAGGTCTGCTTCCTGAATTCCAGGCCCAGGATGGCTCCACTCAGTCTATCACAAGGTATTCATGGGGTGCCCCAAGGGTAAAGCCCGCCAAGACTGCTTCCACCTGTGACAAAGCTTAATCTTTCCCACACACACCACCCACCCACATCCACAGCCACTTTTCTCCCTTCTGATACCTGTTCTCCGGGAGACGCAGAGACAAGGTTGGTTGACCGTTAAAGGGCAAAGGACTATTCGCAGTACTCGGGGACACTCACCTCCTGGAACAGCACCCTGCCCATCCCCTGCCTACCAGAAGATAGCTCACTCACCTCCCTGGCAGCATCTTGGCGATCTCAGCCCAGCGGTTGCCCAGCACTTTATGGGCCTCACAGATTATGCGATCTTCCTCCTCGGTCCAGCAGGACTTTTTCACCTCAGGGTTGAGGTGGTTGTGCCAGCGCTCACGGCACTGCTTCCCCAGGCGGCCCTTCAGGTGCTTGGCAATCAGCGTCCACTGTTTTGTGCCATACTTCTTCACCAGCTCAATGACCTTGAAGAAAACATCAGTAGGAAGACCAGCCCCTCCATCACCTTCACTTATCATCACAATACCCAGGTGGGTCTCACCTCAAAGGACCTTTATAGAGCTACAAGCCTGAGAAGTCAGCCCCAACCAAACACACATGGTGACAAATCCTTTCAGCACCTCTGTGGAGATCAGGGTCATGGAGCCTCAAGTCATGGTTACAGAGTTACATTTCTGTCTTCAATCTCGGCTTAGCAAGCCTCTCTTGCTCAGGACACAAGCCATAACAATCCCAGCCACCTGAGCTAGGCCCTGCCCCAATTCTTTATTTGTTTTAGCTTGTTTTTCCAAACAAGGTTTCCCCAGTAGCCCCTGGCTGTCCTGGAACTGCTCTATAGACCAAGCCACTGTCAAACTCAGAGGTCGGCTTGGCCCTGCCTTCCGTGTGAGCCATCACTGCCTGGCTCCCCCCGCTCGGTTCCCCTTTTTTGGGGGGTGGGGGGGTTTGAAACAGGGTTTCTCTGTGTTGCCTTGGCTGTCCTGGACTAACTTTGTAGACCAGGCTGGCCTTGAACTCACAGCAATCTGCCTACCTCTGCCTCCCGAGTGCTGGGATTAAAGGTGTGTGCCACCACTGACCAGCTCCCCTCTCAATTCTTGATACACACGTATTTTTATGTGCACACAGCCACAGCTAAGAATTTTTGTGTGAAAATATTTTATTTCATCTCTGTGTAGGTAAAACAATTTGAGACAGGGTCTCACTGTGTAGAATAGGGTGGCTTTTTTGTTTGTTTGTTTTTTGTTTTGGTTTTTCGAGACAGGGTTTCTCCGTGAAGCCTTGGCTTGTCCTGGACCCGTTTTGTAGACCAGGCCGGCCTCGAACTCACAGCGATCCACCTGCCTCTGCCTCCCGAGTGCTGGGATTATAGGCGTGCGCCACCACACCCGGCTTTAGGGTGGCTTTTTAAACTCTTGATCCTCCTGCCTCCACGCCCCCAGTGCCGGGATTACAGAAGTGCATCACCACCCCCAGTGTGCTGTGATTTAAATTTCTTTCAGCAATCACACCCAATGTGGATACTAGTGTGCACCTACAATGACCAGTAAGTACCCTTTATGCCCTGCTTTTCTTAGGCGCTGTGCCTGCCAACATGAAATGGCAGGTTACGTGTTAATACCAGGGAGATGTTCCAAAGCTCTACAAAGGAGCTAGAGAAAAGCAGCACAGGGTGGCCATAGCTCTGTGCCTTGGTTTGCCTGCCTATAGCATGGAAATAACCCACCTCACAGGACTATGCACTGTAGACACAAGGCATTAAAATGTTGAATGTGGCAAACACCTGTAATGCTAGCGCATGGGACAAAGAGCGCAGAATCAGGAGTTTAAGTCCAGCTTTGGTTACACAGCAAGTTTGAGTTAGCCCAGGCAACCTGAGAACCTGATTCAAAAAGAAAAAAAAAAATTCTAGAGGGGAGGTGTAGCTCAGTGTTGGAGAGCCTTGCCATTGGTTTCATATCTACCATATCATCGTAGCATCAATGGCAGCAAGCCCCTGTGGGTACCACCCATCACCTTTCCACGATCATTGTGGCAGGCACAGTTACCAGTTAAATTCATGGAAAGGTGGCCACTATAAGCCCAGCCCTCAGAAGGCTGAGGTCTGAGGAACACTGTGAGTTTAAATATCCTATCACAAATATGATAGCCACAAATATGTAGCCAGCCAGGCTACAAAGCTCTCAAAACACACACACACACACACACACACACACACACACACACACACACACACACACCTCCCTCTAAAGACACTTAGGATTAAATTGGGTGTGGTTTTGGCATGTTTAGACTCACTGGAGTGGTGAAAGCCACTGTGTATGCCAACATTTACCTTCTGATCTTCCTCTTTGGTCCATGGTCCCTTAACAAGGTCTGGATTCAAAACCCTCAGCCACCGGTACTGGCATTGCTGGTCTGTGCGGTTCTGGAACAGGAACAGAAAGAATTCTGAGACCATAAGATTCAACTCTGGTTGAGCCCTGAGCCAGGGACCAAGAATGCACGCATACTTCAGGTAGCTGTGTCTTATGTGCCATATACCTGCCACACACCAGAGGCCGACCTACCAGAACACGGGTAAATTATTTTTTGCCTCAAAGCACAAACTCAGGCCCTGTGGAAAGGGACGTCCCATCCTCTGAACCTAGTATGCGCACTATCTCAAAGTCTATAAGGGGGCTGAAGAGATAGCTCAGAGGTTAAGAGCACTGCCTGCTCTTCCAAAGGTCCTAAGTTCAATTCCCAGCAACCACATGATGGCTCACAACCAACTATAATGAGATCTGGTGCCCTCTTCTGGCATACAGGTGTACATGCATTCAAAGCACTGTACTTATTTAAAACAAAAAAACAGCCAGGCATGGTGGCACATGCCTTTAATCCCAGCACTAGGGAGGCAGAGGCAGGTAGATCACTATGAGTTCGAGGCCAGCCTAATCTATAAAGCAAGTCTAGGACAGCCAGGGCTACACAGAGAAACCTTGTCTCGAAAAACAACAAAACAAAACAAAGCAAAGTCTATAAAAGTTCTATGGAAGCCGGGCATGGTGGCGCAAGCCTTTAATCCCAGCACTTGGAGGCAGAGGCAGGTGGATGGCTATGAGTTCGAGGCCAGCCTGGTCTACAAAACAAAACAAACAAACAAACAAAAAGTTCTGTGGTTCCTGCTTTCCTCTTGGAGGACACTTTTTTGGGGAAGGGGTTGGAAGGGAACTCTTATCCTCAGGGGTTGCTAAATGTTTGGTGTAGTAGCTCCAGCCTCCTGTGCGGGAACCTCAGCTTGAAGTCAGCTCCATGGATGCTGCCCCTCGGTTTCAAGATCATGGCCCTGAACTAAGTGTCCACTTGCTCCTGACACGCAGGAAGGAATACAAACATTCCTCTGGGCCCAGGACTAAGGACATGCTACAGCAGCTGTGTGGAGACCTTCTTATTGGGTGCTTTCTGTTTGTGGTGATTGGGTTTTTTTTTTTTTTAATGCTTTGTTTGTTTGTTTTCTTTGTTTTTCAAGACAGGGTTTTTCTGTGTGGTCCTGACTGTCCTTGAACTCAAAGATCTGCCTGCCTCTGCCACCCCATGCGCTGGGATGCCCAGCCTCACTTATGCTTTCTAAGCACCATTCACTAGAGGCCACCCAGAACCCTTGTCCTGGGGGAGGAGCAACACTCACAGGAAAGTGGCTGGCTAGGAACTTCCAGTCTTGCTGTCCAAATTGCCTCACCAGGGTCCTCAGCTGTTCATCCTGCCAATGTAAGAAAGACACAGGGCTTAGCTCACGTGTGTGGAAAGTCTTATAGACGCCATGATACAGTCACATTCATACATTCACTCAGGAACTGAGTTGAGTACCTACTAAGTGTCAATATTAGTCACAGTAGCAGGCAGCAACAAATCCACCTCAAGGAAAGAAGATGCTTCGTGACTGCCTCTTCAGGCAGGCAGATAGGTTTAAAACAAACAAACAAACAAACAAGCAAGCAAGCAGGCCAGATGAGGAAAGGAGATCGGGAAGAGGGATATGGCAGGAGAGGATGACAGAAAAAGAAAACTCAAGTTTAAACTTATTCTCACTATGCAGTCCCAGGAGGGTTGGGGGTGTTTAAGCCACAGTCTCTGTCCTTAGAATGCATCATCAATACACAGATCAATGGATTAGTAGTCTGAGAATAAGTCTGCTATAAATGCCAGTTTGCCACTGCCTCTCTTATGGGTCCTTATTGCAGTGGAAACAGAGTCCCCACCAGTAATAATGTCATTCATATATATATAAAATATGGACCCTAGAACGCTGAGGTGAATGAAGCCTCCTTTATAAGCTACCTACTCTGTAACACCAGAAAAGCGACTAAGATAGAGGGCAAGAAGCACATGACAGAGACCGAGGTCTGAAGACTAACTCTCCAGTCCTCAGACTTTAGAGCCTGAGAATGCTCTGAGGAGGCCCAGTAGATAGCCCATCAACTTCTTCACTGTCCCTAGATGGAGACATCAGACACAGAGCTAAGCTTAGCTGGCTGATCAACCTCCTCACCCCTCTACCGCCGTCTTCCCTCTCCTCCCTGGTTCCGGGGGAACAGCTAGCTGTATGGCTCACCTCCTCATGCGTCCATTTGACCTTGCACTTGTTGTCTCTCTGCTCCAGGAGGTCGGAGTCTGCAAAGTCCTGGTAGTGATACTCATCCAGCTCCTCACTGCGGAAGCAAGCTAAAGGTCATGGACAGCACGCTTACACTCCTTTACCTGGGGATGCTGGCCAACCATAGGGAGAGGTTTGGGGAAGCAGGCCTTTCTTTTTTACTTTTACAAAAGGAGGTACAGGCCAGGAGGTGGTGGCGCACGCCTTTAATCCCAGCACTTGGGAGGCAGAGGCAGGCGATCACTGTTGAGTTTGAGGCCAGCCTGGTCTACAAGAGTCCAGGATAGCCAGGACTGTTACACAGAGAAACCCTGTCTGGAAAAACCAAAAGAGAAACTTAAGCCAGGCTGGGTGGTGAAGGCCTTTATTCCGAGCACTCGGGAAGCAGAGTTCAGATCTGAGTTCCTGGCCAGCCTGGTCCACAAAGTGTGTCCAGGATAGCCAATGCTACACAGGGAAACCCTGTCTTGAAAAACAAAACAAAAAAGCCAAACTTATAAGTAGACTTTTGCCTTCTGGTTTTTTTTTTTTTCCAGATTTATTTATTATTATGTATATAGTATTCTGACAGAAGATGGCATCAGATCTCATTATAGCTGGGTGTGAGCCACCATGTGGTTGCTGGGAATTGAACTCACGACCTCCGGAAGAGCAGCCAGTGCTCTTAACCACTGAGCCGTCTCCCCGTCTCCCCGTCTCCCCAGCTCCCCTTGCCTACTGTTTTTGTTGTTGTTGTTTCTCTTTTCAAACTGAGTCCACTGTTCTGGATCTGAAGCCCAACAGACTCAGTCTTTCAGAGTCTGTCTCCGTCATCTGCCTGTTTCTCTCTCCTGGCTGTCCCAGAACTCACTGTGTAGACCAAGATAGCCCCCAAACTCAGATCCTCCAGCCAGCCAGTGCTGGTGTTAAAGGTACACCCCACCATGCCCAGCCCTCTGCCCTCTGTTTTCTTCTCAATGAAAAGGGTTTATGGGCCTTCAAAACTACATGTATTTATTGGTGTGCCTGCCTGTGCGCCAGCATCTTTACCTATCGAACCATCTGTAGGTCGAGCAGCAGCTTGAGCTCATACTTTGCTGTGTTTGTTGTTGAGCGAGGCTTGCTATGCAGCCCAGGCTGCCCTCAAGGCAATCCTACCTTAATCTGAGATTATAAATTCAGGCACCATGCCTGGCTTTACTTTTCCTTTTAAAGCATGCTTCATTTTTGGGATAAAATTGTCCAGCGTGCACAAAGCCCTGGCTTCTAACCTCCACATCTCACCACAAATACAAATCAAAAACTCATCACAAAGACTGATACTTAGCCAGGCCATGGCTGCATATGCCCATAACCCACACTCTGGAGGCTGAGACTGAGGCCAGCACAAGCTAGCCAGACCTACCTCAAAACACAAACACAAAATGATATTCAAAACCATAGCCCCATTTTTTTTCTTCTCAATAACAAACTTACTTGTTTTGTTTTTGGTTTTGTCTGGCTTTTTTTTTTTTAAAGATTTACTTTCTGGCCGGGCGGTGGTGGCGCACGCCTTTAATCCCAGCACTCAGGAGGCAGAGGCAGGCGGATCGCTGTGAGTTCGAGGCCAGCCTCGTCTACAAAGTGAGTCTAGGACAGCCAAGGCTACACAGAGAGACCCTGACTCAAGAAAAAAAAAAAAAAAGATTTATTTTCTGTGTCTGTGTTTTTGCCTGCATGTATGTCTGTGCACCACATCTATGCCTGGTGCATACAAAATTAGAAGAGGGTGTCTGATCTCCTGCACATAACCACACACAAATACATAAGGAAGGAAGCAAGGAAGGAAAACAGTCAGTTATACATAGAAGGTTGTTAATCCTTCCCCAAATTCCCAGGACCTGCGTCAAATCACCTCTAACAAATACACCAAAGAGTAGACATTTGTAACTGAGAAAGCAGAGATTTCCAAACAAGCAAGACAAGCCACGATTTGTGCCCAAAAGGGTTCCATTGGTGTCTACACATGCTTGCCTTTCTTCCTCCACACTCAGCACAGCTTCCCAGTCACTCCCACACGCCCAAAGCACTTAGGAAAGCCAGGCCCTGCCCTCAGCTCCAACTTCTGGTCTTGACATCACCCACAAAGGTCAGCTCCACCTTCTTATCCTGGAACTTGGCACAGAAGGCCGAAAAGAAATATTTGCCCAGGGAATGAGTGGATTTGTGAAAGAATGAATACTTGCAAAGATGCAGCGCACTAGATACTAAACAGTTTCACATTTTTAATTAAATGAAAAGTTCCTAAACTGAGCAATACATGTCACTGGATCTGGAATGCATATTTGTTTTGTACCATTGTAAAGTAGGAAGCAAAATCTTCTGTTTTGTGGGTGGGTTCTC
>OU015742.1:71859786-71878457 GCA_907169655.1 Acomys percivali
CTCTCTCTCTCTCTCTCTCTCTCTCTCTCTCTCTCTCTCCTCATCCTGGTTTTTAGAGACAGAGTTTCTGTGTAGCCTTGGCTGTCCTGGACTCACAACAATCTGCCTGCCTCTGCCTCCCAAGTGCTGGGATTAAAGACATGTACCACCACCACCCGGCCGTGGTTGGTAGGTTTTATTTTGTTTTTCAGAGACAGGGTGTCTGTGTCACCCTAGCTGTCCTAGACTAGCTTTGTAGACCAGGCTGGCCTCGAACTATCAGAGATCCGCTTACCTGCCTCCTGAGTGCTGGGATTAAAGGCCTGCAGCGCCACGCCAGGCTACTAAGTATAAACACTTAATTGAGCTTGCTTCTCCAATATGGCCCAAGCCCCAGATTCTATGAGAAGCTCAACCAATGTCCCAGGATGGAAGGTATCTGTGTAGACAAGTTCTGATGCTCCAGCGCCATTTATTAAGGACACTATTAAACAGATGGTAGCACCCATCATTCACATGTCTTCTCACACATTCTCAAGGTCTCTTTTAACAGATGTGAGAACTGAAGCCAACAAGGGTTATACTGTGTCAGGCTCCACACCTTTACACCCTCACCTCCCTTCACAGCTATAGCAGAGGCCACTGTGTGACTTAACTAAGGAAAAAAAAAAGTCGCATTTTTGTACACATACCCTTTTCTCTTGCCCTTGTACATTCTGGGCTGTGCTCCAGGGAAAGGTGAGTCAGAGGCTAAGGGGGAAGTGGGGCACTGGGGTACAAGGGAGTTACAACATGTGGCAGAGAAAGTGAGGCTCCTGAGGATACAAGGGCACTGAGGCCATGCTTCTCAAGGGTCCCTCCAATGAGCCCCGGGGCTCTGGGTGTGAAACTTCCAGGCGATTTTCCTGGGCAATGAACCGTCCTAGAAACTGGGGTATGAGAAATCACACTCACTAATACCGCGGACCCAGTGCTTTCCAGCCACGAGGAACTCTGTGGAATTAACCAAGTAGTGCATCTCTGTTCTGTATCCTCAAACTAAGCCCAGTTCCGCCATTGGTAGGCGTGGGGTAAGGTGTTTTTAATGGGAGAGACTCAGAGGGAACCACGGCAGGACCCCCGTTTCCGACCCACGCCTTAAAGAGGCTGGAAAGCCCGGAGGTTAGGCCCCCAGGGACACAGGTGTAAGAAGAAAGGTCCAGGCTTGAGCCAGCCACTTGCCCCCTGGGGTAACTAATAAGAGGGAAACCAAGTCCCAGCCTTTGGCCCAGCAGCTGCTGGCAGAGCAGTCTCGTTACACATCATCGTTCTCTACTCAGCCCCAGCTGCCCAAAACTAGCATGGGACAGGAAGAGGGTTTCTGAAACCAAACCAAATCGAACCGGTCGCTGAATTCCCCCCCACCCGCCCCCTAGGAGACTGACAATGAATCCCCGGCCGCAGTCCCCGCAGAGGGCCCAGGGGCTTTGTGCTTCCCGGAACGCTAACAAGAAAGGACCGCCAACAAAATTTGAGCCACTCTTGAACGACAAGTGTCTCCCAGACTTCTGCCTTCCACTCGCTCCTACAAGGGAAGGCATTCTCCCTGCCTTGTAAAGAGCCTCCAGCTGACACCGCGCGCACCAGCCTTCCTTCCCCACCCTGCAATTAGGCGGGAGACGATGGACCTGATCCAGGGCCGGGACCCGGTCTTGAGGGGGAAACCCGCGCTTTCAGGCTCCCGGGCCCGGGCCCGAGAAGCCGGGGGAGAAGTACCTAGAGTCCCTTAGCGCGGCGCGACCCCTGCACCGGGCGGCGCCCCTGCACCGGGCGGCGTGAGGTCCAGCTCCCGAGGGGACCCCCATCTCACGTTAGGCGACCGAAGGGGAGGGGCGAGAACCCCAGCGCAGTCTCTCACCAACGCGTCCGCCGAGACATCCCCCCGGCCCGGGCCGCGCCGCGCCCTCACGCCCGCCGGCCGAGCCCGGAGCGGGAGCCGGGCCGGGGTCAGGGCTCAAGCGGCTCCGGCTGCTCCCGGCCCCAGGCGGCGCTCTGAGGCGTCAGCGCGTCTGCAGGTCTGCTCGCGCCGTCTCAGGAACTGCAGCTGCCTCGAGAGCGCACTGAAGCCCTTTTCCTATCTCCCGCCAAGTACGTCGGCGCCGCCCGGACCTGGCGCGCGAGCGCGGGGGCGGAGCGTGCGGAAGGGCGTGGTGTTCAAGAGACGAGGGGCGGAGCCCGCGCGCCAGAGCCCTAGGAGGGGCCAGCGGGAGGGGCGGAGCCTAAGGAGGGGAGGGGAGTAGTTTACCTGAGGGCAGAGGCAGCATGCGGTCTCTACTCCTTCCAGATACACCTATTTTGGGAGGCGAGGCGCTCGGACAACGCACTCAGCAAAGACTGAAAGAAGCAAATGAGGAGAGCCAAATGGGAGAATCTTCCCGCCCAAATTGTCACGGCTCTAGTCTAAGCCCCTGTCCCTACAGCACCCTCGCTCCCTTTTGACTGGGGTTGCGCCTTTTCCTTGGCAAATCTCGCTTCTTCAGGTGCCTCAGAAAGACGCAGCTAAAAATGCCAACGTTTCTCTCACGAAACTTAAGCTTTTTTCTCGAAGTTAATTCTTTTACTCCATATTCAAGTTTGTAAAGGTTTTCCAGATCACCATGCCGACCGCAGAAAGGGGAAATTTAGCCTCCCAGCTTTTGCTTGGGCCATTATCTGGATCAGTAACTCCCCACACCTCCCCCCACTGGGGTCTCCCGCCCATCTCTGCTTGCTGACATGCGCATTTCCCCAGCTGACCTGTGAGCATCCTGGAATTCCAGCAGCCTTTCCCAGGTGGTGTAGAAAGCCCCAACTGAAGGTTTGTTGGCTTAAGCTCAATTTCTGATGGCTTAAACCAACTCTCTTAGCAATGGTTGTTCATTTTAGGTTGTCATTTACCACTTAAATTCTGAACGTCACCTTACTGGGACTTCCTGAAAGAAAGGATAGGAGCCTGCAAGAGCCCCAACCAATCACCTTTTAGGCAGGGCTCAGGCCTCAGATCCCTTTTCCAAAAACTGAGGGCACCTGAAGACAGTCCAATTCTGCAAACTTTATTTACTACAGAAGAATGAAGACTTATTTTATTTTATTTTTTTCCGAGACAGGGTTTCTCTGTGTAGCCTTGACTGTCCTGGACTCACTTTGTAGACCAGGCTGGCCTCGAACTCACAGCCATCCGCCTGCCTCTGCCTCACTGAATCCTGGGATCACAGGTGTTCGCCACCGCCCCTGGCAAAGTGGTGGTCCGGATACAAACTGGCGTCTGGGTTTGTACAAGTCAGGGTTTTTAACCGCTGAGCCATGCGGTCGGCACTCAGAATGAAGACTTAGAAGTTTCAATCTGGCTTAATTCAAGGCTTTGGCCTCCACTTTCTCTTCAGAGGAATCTATGTGGACATTTGCCCTGCACTGCTGGTGTGCTTCCTGGGAGTTGATTCCTAGTTGCATTATCTCAGACAAATTATCAAACTTCTCTCCATGCCTGTTAGCTCATTTACAAAAAAGGTCATTAAAATATATTATTACTAACTTTTTTGCTTGTTTGTTTTTCGAGACAGGGTTTCTTGGTGTAACAGCCATGGCTGTCCTGGACTCACATTTTAGACTAGGCTGGCCTCGAACTCACAGAGATCCGCCTGCCTGTGCCTCCCAAGTGCTGGGATTAAAGGGATGTGCCTCCACACGACCTTTTTTTGTTTGGTTGGTTGGCTGGTTGGTTGGTTTTAAATTTTTCTCTATGTATTGGTCACCATTTCACATATAAAATGTAATTAATTTCATCTTCCTAACAATCCAATCCAATGACTTATATATTAGTATTACCTGGTAGCAGATGGAGAAACTGAGGCACAGACTTCCCCAAACTCTAACTCTAGATTATTTTCTCCTGAACTTTATTTTGGGGTGCAATGGTAGGAGCCTTTACCCCATGCGCTACAGTAAGGAACGGGAAAAATAGCTTTCTCCCTGTGTCTTTGGCTTGTTTGCAAATTAAATAGATGGAAAATAGATAAACAAACAAACAAAAAACCCTCATATTTAACTAGTCACGTATCCACTGGAGTCCCACAAAATAATGTCATATGAAGCCTCACTTTTTAATTTTCCTGTGCTACAGAAAGGAATGGAGTCCCTAGGACTTCTGGAAGGATGGTAGTGATACAAGTTACTTGAGGATAAGGAAAGGAATTGTGTGGCAAATAGACGTGTTCTTGTTATGCAGATAAAAGTCTCTCAATTAAGCCAGGCATGGTGGTGCACACCTTTAATCCCAGCACTCCAGAGACAGAGGCAGGCAGATCACTGTGAGTTCCAAGCCAGCCTGGTCTACAAAGCTGTCCAGAACAGCCAAGGCTACACAGAGACAATCCTGTCTTGGAAAAAAAACAAAACAAAACAAAACAAAAAAACCAACAACAAAAGTCTCAGTTAAACCGGGTGTATTGGCGCACGCCTTTAATCTAGCACTCGGGAGGCAGAGGCAGGCGGATGCTGTGAGTTCGAGGCCAGCCTGGTCTACAAAGGGAGTCCAGGACAGCCAAGGCTACACAGAGAAACCCTGTCTCGAAAAACCAAAAAAAAAAAAAAATAAAAAAGTCTCAGTTAAAAAAAGTTATCGGTGCCGGGCAGTGGTGGCACATGCCTTTAATCCCAGCACTTGGGAGGCAGAGGCAGGCGGATCGCCAGCCTGGTCTACAAAGTGATTCTAGGACAGCCAAGGCTACACAGAGAGACCCTGTCTCGAAAAAACAAAAAAAAGAAGAAAAAAAGTTATTGGCAGCAGCCCAGTTCCTAACACAGAATGCTGGCTAATGTAGATTTCCTTTACAAATGTAAATTTCTTTTACAAAAGGACTGCTTTAGCTGAGTGGCCATGGCACATACCTTTAATCACAGCACTTGGGAGGAAGAGGTAGATGGATCTCTTGAGTTTGAGAGTGAATTCCAGGACAGCCTGGGCTACACAGAGAAATCCTGTCTCAAAGAAAAAAAGAAAGAAAAGAAAAAGGAAAGACTGCCTTGTAAAGTTATTCCCTATTCTACAGTTTCTGCAGAATAACAAGGTCAAAGCATGCCAAACAAGTGAGAGATTCTTTTCTCCCCCAGACTTTATTTTGGGGTGCTGTGGTATGAGCCTTGAACCCTACACACTACCAAGATACCTCTCCTGTACGGAGGTTATAGGATCAAATATATGAATATGCATAAGGCACACAATAAGTATTATATTAGCCAGGCTTGGTGACACACACCTTTAACCCTATCACTCAGGGAGGCAGAGGCAGGCAGATCACTATCAATATGAGGCCAGCCAGTGCTATTGTTACACAGAGAAACCCTGTCTAGAAAACAAAAACAAAAAAACAAACAACAACAACAAAACCAAACAAACAAAAAAAGGATTATATTACTGTTTGGTTGTTTTTGTTGCTGAGATTGGACCCAGAGCTTCCCACCTGCCTTTCTCTCAACACCTGCAGCTCTTCTGTTAGTACTATGATTTTTTTTTTTTTGGTTTTCGAGACAGGGTTTTTCTGTGTAGCCTTGGCTGTCCTGGACTCGCTTTGTAGACCAGAGTACTATGATTATTATTCTGACTCCATCTTCACATTTGCCCTGTGAGGTCCCAGAAGCTACTTTGCAGGCGGCACACTCATTTAGATCACCAATCTCCTTTTGGGCAAAAAAAAAAAAACAGAACCTGTAAAATTGCATAAGATATGTGCCCAAGGCAAAAGGCAGGGAGCAGATGCAGGGGCCACCTGGGGTCCTGGAACTGGGGCCAGGAAACCAGTAGAACTAGGGGACACTGGAGTCAGGCAGCTAGATCCCCCTAGTGTTGAAGAGAATCTGGTGACCTCCAGGGTGTCCTCTACTTATCAGCCTACTGAGGCATAGCCCCTGGGGAGAGGACTCCTGCCATCCAGGCGCCATCACACCTGGGAGTGGTCTCTAGGCTCAAGGCAGATAACAACCGTTTCTGACCTGTGCTGGAGCTTTTTTCTTCTCCTGGGATGGAAAGGTCACTTAGTCATTCAATTATCTGCCCCACCCTGGGCTCTAAATGCAAAGCTGTTCCTGTGTCAGGAAGAGAAAGACCAAATCTTATTAAAGACACTGGGCCTAGCAAGGAGTAGGACACAAAAGTACTGACTGATGACAAATAATAAATAGGATTATAGCCGGGCGTGGTGGCGCATGCCTTTAATCCCAGCACTCGGGAGGCAGAGGCAGGTGGATCGCTGTGAGTTCGAGGCCAGCCTGGACTACAAAGTGAGTCCAGGACAGTCAAGGCTACAAAGAGAAACCCTGTCTCGAAAAACCAAAATAAATAAATAAATAAATAAATAAATAGGATTACGTGCCTTTCTGTCCAGAGTTACAGCTTCCATCTTCTGAGCAATTCTGGGCCTTCAGCCTGCCAGACAACCATTCCACCTCTAAGTAAGCTACATGCTCAACACACATTTTAATTAAATTAAATTTGTTTAGTGTGTGTGTGTGTGTGTGTGTGTTTCCTGTGTAGCCCTGGCTGTCCTGAAACTCGCTCTGTAGACTAGGCTGGCCTCTAACTCAGAGATCTACCTGCCTCTGCATCCCAAGTGCTGGCTCAACCACCTCCAAGATCAACCCACATTTTAAAGATTAAAAAAAAATTGAAAGAAAAAGCCATTGAGTAAATTGCACCGATCACATAGGTACTGGGTTGGTAGAATGACCCTGTGAGCGCCACCACCTCCCCAATCCTATTACTTTAGGCACTTCAGAGCTGGGTTATTTAGGAATTTGCAAGGTGGACAATGTAGGGAATAGCAATACCCATAGCATGGCAGGGAGGAAAAAAAGATTAAAAAATCTATGCAAGGCATGGTATCACTATGTCTGAAATCCCTGTACTTGGAAGGCCAAAGCAGGAGAATTCCAATTTCAAGACCAGCCTGCAGTACACAGTGAGTGCCACGCCAGACTGAGATACAAGGAGAGCCTGTTGCCAAAAGCAAAAGAAAAAAGAAAATTCTCCTTGAAGTAGTGGTGCATGCCTGAAATTCCAGCTTTCTGGAAGGCCAAGGCAGAAGGATGGAGAGTGCAAGGCCAGCATGGACTAGATAGGGAAATCCCAATCAAAAGAAAAAGAAAGGGGGCTGGAGAGATGCCTCGGAGGTTAAGAACACTGGTTGTTCTTCCAGAGCTCCTGAGTTCAATCCCTAGGAACCACATGGTGGTTCATAACCATACACAGTGAAAGCTGATTCCCTCTGCTGCATGCAGGCACAACACTATAAATAGTAATTGTTCTAACTCACAGCAATCCACCTGCCTCTGCCTCCCGAGTGCTGGGATTAAAGGTGTGCGCCAATAATAATTCTTTAAGAAAAAAAAAATGAAAAAGAAAGGGAAAATGGGAGGGAGGGAGGTGAGGAGGGTTCTTAGAGACTGGCAAGACTTCAAAGCCATTCCTGATGCCTTTCAAGTCACAATTCTCAATCATCTCAAACCCGTCTGGCTCTCACTTCAAACTGTATTCAGTAGCAAATGCGCAAAAGATGCCTAAAAGGTGGACATGACCCAGATTTTGTAACAGACCCATAAGCCTAGCCCCTTGGGAAGTTAAGGCAGGATAGCAAGGTCAAGACCAGCATGAGCACTTAGTGAGATCTTTCAAAAAGTAGAAAGATCTAATGATGTGACGTATAACTCAGAGGTTCAGCACTTGTGCAGCATACATGAGCCCCTAGGTACAATCTCTAATATTACCAACAAACCAAACCAAAAGCAGAAGTAGAAAGAAAGAAAGAGAAAAGGTCTGGGCATAGTAGCCCACACTTTTTTATTTTTATTTTTTTAAAGATTTATGTATTATATAATGTCCTGCCTACATGTGTGCCTACCCACCAGAAGAGGGCACCAGATCTCATTATAGGTGGTTATGAGCTACCATATGGATGCTGGGAATTGAACTCAGGAACTCTAGAAGAGCAGCCAGTGCTCTTAACCTCTGAACCATCTCTCCACCAATAGTCCACACTTAAGTACTAATAAAGCAGAGGCAAGCACTCCCGGACAGCTTGCTCTATATAACAAGTTCCAAGCTGGCCAAGGCTACATTGTGAGATCCTGAAAAGAGGCATGGTGGCCGTCTTAGACGGCTGTTCTCCAAGCCTGTCACCCCTTAGTAACTTCCTCAGAGCAGCTGTGACTACTTCCAAGTGCCCCTCAATGGCCTGTTGACATTTCTTCAATAGAAGGGGTGTGTGTGTGTGTGTGTGCGCGCGTGTGTGTGTGTGTTTGTGTGTGTGTGTGTGTGTGTGGGTCATTAGACCCTTACTTGAGATTCCAGCCCTCCTTCCTACGTCTCCCTCCCAGCTCTGCATGTAACTCCGCCCAGGCTCTGTGTAGACTTGGGGATAGAAGACATGCATGCCTTGTCCATCTTCCCAGCTGTGGGGGAAAGTTGTCTCCATGGTGGGGTGGGAGTAAGCTGCAGTGGGTTCTGCAAGCAAGCCCAACTCACAGCTTCACAGAAATGGACTTTGGGGAAATCCTTACTTTGGTCTGTTGGTGGTACCCTGTCTGGGATGAGTGGACAGTCTAGTCGCCCCAGGAAATAGTCATGAAATAGGGATGTACCAGTGAAACCCTAGCCCTCAGGGAGGAGGGGAGAGGAAGTAGATTGTAGGTTTGAAGCCACCCAGAGCTAAATAGTGAGATTCTGGAAGGAAGGGAGGGAGGGAGGGAGGGAGGGGGGGAGGGAGGGAGGGGGGGAGGGAGGGAGACAGGAGACAGGAAATGGCTTTTCCATATAACCCAGGCTGGCCTGGAATGCATGTTACAGCAGCGTTTCTCAGCCTGTGAGCTGCAATCCCTTTGGGGGTCACATGACTTGTTCACAGGGGTCACATAGCAGTTATCCTTCATAACAGATATTTACGTTATGGTTCATAGCAGTAGCAAAATTACAGTTATGAAGTAGCAACAAAATAATTTTATGGTTGGGAGTCACCACAGCATGAGGAGCTGTATTAAAGCTTTGCAGCATTAGGAAGGGTGAGAAGCACTGCTCTACAGCCAGCCTTCACCTTTTCTGTATTATTATTATTATTATTATTATTATTATTATTATTATTATTATTATTTATTTTTAGTTTTTCAAGGCAGGGTTTCTCTGTGTTTGTTTTGTTTTTTGAGACAGGATTTCTCTGTGTAACAGAGCCCTGACTATCCTGGAACTCAATTTGTTGGGGAGTTTGTTGTTTTTAGTTTTTTGTTTTTTGTTTTTTTTTTAAATATTTTTATATAGTTTTTTAATTTATGTGCATTGGTGTGAGGGTGTCATATCTTGGAGTTACAGACAGTTGTGAGCTGCCATGTGAGTGTTGGGAATTGAACCCGGGTCCTTTGGAAGAGCAGGCAGTGCTCTTAACCACTGAGCCATCTCTCCAACCCCCTAGTTTTTTGGTTTTTGTTTTAGTTTTTCAGGATAGGGTTTCTCTGTGTGTAGCCCTGACTGTACTGGAATCACTTTGTAGGCCAAGCTGGCCTCGAACTCACAGCAATCCACCTGCCTCTGCCTCTACCTCTGTCTCTGCCTCCCAAGTACTGGAATTAGAGGTGTGCATTGATGCCACCACCACCCAGCTCAGCCTTAAACTTTTAATTCTGATTTATCTTCTAGTTGTTTCTTAAAAACAAATAGATAGGCCAGGCAAGAAAACAAACAAACAAACAAGCAAATACTTATGGTACAGGCCTATAATACCAGCTAGGAGGAAGCTTGTGTGTGAGAACCAATTGAGCCCAGAAGTTCAAGACCAGCCTAGGTAACATAAGATCCTGTCTCAAGGACTGGAGAGATGGCTCAGAGGTTAAGAGCACTGTCTGCTCTTCCAGAGGTCCTGAGTTCAATTCCCAGTAACCACATGGTGGCTCACAACCATCTATAATGTGATCTGGTGCCCTCTTCTGGCCTGCAGGTGTACATGTGGGCAGAATACTGTATAAACAATAAATAAATATTGAAAGAAAAAAAAAAGATCCTGCCTCATAGAATGGAAAAGATCATGAAAGGATGCACACGGCTGTAAACCCAGCACACAGGAGGCAGAGGCAAGGTTCCTACAGATCCAATGGCTGGCCTGCAAAGCAAGAGTTGGGAGTGGAGGATGGGCTGGGAAGACGCTTGATTGACAGAGTGTGAACAGACATGAAGTCCCATTCCCTGCCTCCTTGATTTCACAGGTACACCAGTCTTCAGTACACTGGGAGTTTGAGCCGTTTGTTCATTCTACGTGGTAAATTCCAGGTCACCCTGGGCTCTGCAGTGATATCAGCTCAATAAACAAACAGCCCAAATCAAGCAGACAAACCCACCCAAGACAAAACTCCCTTACAACAGGAAGAGAAGCCTTGTATCTATAGACCTATAGTGTCATCAAGCCTTTAAGAAAAAAGTGTATCTGTCCACACAGACTTTCACATCCATACTTATAATAGCCCAAAGTGAAGACAGTCCAAACACTCAACTGGGTCAACAGTTTACAAGTAGAAACTGATTTTTGAAATAATTATGCTGAAAGAAGCCAAAGAGAACACAGTGACTGATGCCATTTGTACATAACTCCAGGAATTATAATCCCATGTACCGTGAAAATGATTGAGGAGGAAGAGAAAGGCTCACAGCGGGAGCCTTAGTCCTTTAGCATGACTCTAGGGGGTCTCTCCGGAATCTCTGGAAGTGACCGGCATATTAGCACCTTGGCTCTTTCCCAGAGCTGATAGGAAGGAGGAGCCAAGCTGTCTGGCATCTCTAGAGAGTCTTGGACCTAGTCAGCTTGACGGTGAGGGACGACAAAGCTGGCGGCCCCTAGCGGCCGAGACCTCAAGGTGTGTCCCTCTCCAGAATGGGAGTCCAAGGCTCCTGGACTAACTAGTTACCAACATAGAAAGTTTTCACACACAGTAGATTTGTCTCTATTTGTGCTTCTTGTAACATTAAAACATTTATTTCTGCAGCTTGTGGTGGTGCACGCCTTTAATCCCAGCACTTGGGAGGCAGAGCCAGAGGCAGAGCCAGAGGCAGAGGAAGGCAGATCACTGTGAGTTCCAAGCCAGCCTGGTATACAAAGTGAGTCCAGGACAGCCAAGGCTACACAGATAAATCCTGTCTTGAAACCCCCTCTCCTGCCAAAAAGCATATATTTCTATTTATGGTAACTCTGGTTGCAAAGAGGGCAGCTGCATGGTTGAAGATGAGGAGTTCTTTCCCCTTACATCCTTTAGTTCAGTGCTCAAGACTTAACAGTGTTAGAGCCGGGCTTGGTGGTGCATGCCTTTAATCCTAGCACTCAGGAGGCAGAGGCAAGCAGATCGCTGTGAGTTCGAGGTCAGCCTGGTCTACAAAGTGAGTCCAGGACAGCCAAGGCTACACAGAGAAAGCCTGTCTTAAAAAAACATCCAAACAAAAATCCAAAAACCTAAACCGCCGTTTAGTGACACAAAACTATGGTTAATTCCAGTTTCAGGAGACCTGGTGCCCTCTTCTGAATCCACTGGCACCAGGCACAGACATGTTGCACTCACACACATATGAGTAAAACATGCATACACTTACAAGAGTTTTTTGCTTTTTCCAAGACAGGGTTCCTCTGTGTAGTTCTGGCTGTCCTGGAACTGAGTATGTAAATTATGTTGGCCTGGAATTCAGAGATCTGCCTGCCTCTGCCTCCTGGATGCTGGGATTAAAGGTATGTGTTATCATACCCAGAATAAAAAATTAAATCTTAATTAAAACACAAAAAAGAAAAAAGAAGCCGGGCGGTAGTGGCTCATGCCTTTAAATCCCAGCACTCGGGAGGCAGAGGCAGGTGGATTGCTGTGAGTTTGAGGACAGCCTGGTCTACAAAGCGAGTCCAGGACAGCCAAGGCTACACAGGGAAACCCTGTCTTGAAAAACCAAAAAGAAAAAAAAAAATTTATTTTGTGTGCTTTCTCTACCTTTAGATATGTGCACTATGTACATGCATGGTCTCCATGAAGGCCAGAGAAGGAGACTGATCACCTAGAACTGGAGTTATAGATGGCTGTGAGCCACCATGTGAATGCTGGGAATTGGAGTCCTAGTAAGAGCAGCTAGGGTTCTTAACCACTGAGCCATCTCTCCAGCCCTACTTTTTTCTCTTTGAAACAAGGTCTCCATAGCTCAGGCTGGTAATTCTCCTGCCCCGATCTCTCAAATGCTGGAACTACAATATATGCTGTCGTGGTTATCTTTCAAGATGTGTTTTGTAGGTGGTTTTCCATTGGTCTACTTTTGGGAGGTGCTGTGGGTTGAAAAAAGGTCTTGAACTTTATAGGCCAGTGCTCTATCAGTGAGCTATTCCCCGAGTCTTTCCCAGTTTAATAAGTCTTCTCCTTCGCTACCCTCCAGTTCTTTTTGAGACAGAGTCTCACATGCTGCCCTGGCTGAGTTGTAACTCACTATAGGAATCAGGCTGGCCTTGAACTCATATTGATCCGCCTGCCTCTGCCTCCCGAGTGCTGGGATTAAAGGTGTGCACCACCACGTCCGGCTTTGACGAGCTATATTACTACTGGTTGTAATGATCACATGCACAGTTCAGACCTTGTAACCATACGTCTTTGCTTCTATTAAGAGATTGTAGCCATTTGTTACTTATTTCATGTTGTTTTTTGTTTGTTTTTGAGACAGAGTCTCTGTGTAGCCCTGGCTGTTCTGAACTCACTATGTAGACCAGGCTGGCCTCGAACTCAAACAGTTCTGTTTCTGCCGCCCAAGTGCTGGGATTAAATGTGTGTGCCCCGCTTTATATTCTTTCAAATTAGTCCACAGGGTCAGTATTAGCTTAAGCTCTTACTTCCTGCTAGGTTTTCATCTGATTTTGAACCAGCCCAGACATCTATACAGTACTTTAATGAGCTCAAGCATTACAGATATCTTCAATAAGAGACTCAAGCCTTGAGCAGGAACGGGAGATGAAAAAAAATCAATGACAGTTTAATAAATGATAAAAGTTCAATCACAGATTTAAGCAAATGAATCATCTCTTCCATCTGTGTACTAGAGTTGTAAACCTTCCACAACTTTAGGAGGATGAGGAGGAAGAATCAAAAACCACAGGGACAACCAGCAGGCGGAAGGTGCTTTAGACCCTCAGAAGTTCTGTCATTTCACTTACATCACTACTATGTTCCAGGAGGAGACTGTGTGTTAGGAATTTATTGTTGTGAAGAGACGCCATGACCATGGCAACTCTTGTAGTTTTGGTTGTGAGCCTAGCCTTTAACAGTTGAGCCATCTCTCCAGCCCCATGGCAACTCTTTTTTTTTTAATATTTATTTATTTATTATGTATACAGTATTATGCCTGCATGTACACCTGCAGGCCAGAAGAGGGCACCAGATCTCATTGTGGATGGTTGTGAACCACCATGTGGTTGCTGGGAATTGAACTCATGACCTCTGGAAGAACAGTCAGTGCTCTTAACCGCTGAGCCATCTCTCCAGCCCTCATGGCAACTCTTATAACGGAAAACATTTAATTTGGGGCTGGCTTACAGTTCAGAGGTTTAGTCCATCATTGTCATGGCGAGAACCACGGCAGCAAAGGGGCAGACATGGCGCTGGAGGAGCCAAGAGTTCTACATCTTGATCTGCAGGCAGCAGAAGGAGACTGTGTGCCACACTGGGCATTGCTTGAGCACAGGAGACCTCAAAGCCTGCCCCCACAGTGACACACTTCCTCTAACAAGCCCACATCCACTAATAGTGCCACTCCCTTGGGTCAAGCATTCAAACACATGAGTCTATGGGGCCATTCCTATTCAAACCACCACAGACATTAAACACAAAATTTTATTTTAGTTTATTTCAGTTTGAAATAGGAAGTCTTTGGTATTTTGAACATTAATTTGACATTCAGAATCTCATATTAGTTGGAAAGGATTAGCTGGCTTGATGGCTGATTCTAACTCAAGGATGAAACCTTCACAACTCCAGGACAGGGATTCTGTCCACTCCTGCAGCAGCCACACAAGAACAGCTGAAGGTTCTGGCACAACCAGCACACCAGACTCTGGAGTCTGTGTGCACTGAGCCAGCTCTGCTTCCTGTACTGAATTGGCACACTGGCCCGCTCTGGCCTGGCTCTGCTTTTCATAAGCCACAGTGCCATCCTCTAACCTTTTAAGTGCACGTTTATATACTCTGCTACTGCTTGTCGGGCTCCTCCAGCTGGCACAGAAGCTCCATTCTTTAAAGTATCGTTATCTGTTGTTCATCTGGTAGATGCTTAGTAAGTACTATGCAGAACTAATGGATGTTGTGAGCTGCGCCTGGTGGCACACACCTGTAATCCCAGCACTTGGGAGGCAGAGGCAGGTGGATCACTGTGAGTTCAAGGCCAGCCTGGTCTACAAAGTGAGTGTAGTACAGCGGAGGCTACACAGAGAAACCCTGTCTTGAGAAAACAAAACCAAACCAAAAGAACTAGCGAATGCTGTAAACAGTCTGCATGGGCTGCACCACCGGAAGGGCCGCCACTCAGTGGGCCTCCTGGTTCAGTTTCTTGAACTCTACCACTTGGAAGAAGATGTGCTCAAGGATATGTTTGGCATCCTGTTGGTCCTTTGGAAGTTTACTGGTTACTCCAAGAATGTCACCACACTTTCTCACATAGAACTCCAGGTCTTCATCAGTACCTAAACACAGAACCGTTGATTAGGCTTCACTTCCACTCTCCAGAGTGCACACATCCTGTCTCAAGTGTTCCCTTCCTCTCGTTACTCACGTCTTCCTAGAATCATGTGATCACAGGACATACATTTTTGCAACTCAGGGGACCTTGGATGTGCTGCTTTTATAAATAAAGAACACTCTGGTTTTTTGGTTTTTGGGTTTTTTTTTTGTTTTTTTTTGTTTTTTGAGACAGGGTTTCTCTTGTAGTCCTGGCTGTCCTGGACTTGCTTTGTAGACCAGGCTGGCCTCGAACTCACAGAAATCCACCTGCCTCTGCCTCCTGAGTGCTGGGATTAAAGGCATGCAGCACCACATCTGGCTTTTTTTTTAACTACTTAGTTGTTTTATTATTATTATTATTTGTATGTGTGTGCTGGGGCAGCAGCTTGTACATGGCACACAAATGGAGATCAGAGGACTTTATCTCGGGTTGTCTCCTTTCACCTTAAATGGCCTCAGACAATCAGGCTTTCTCTACAAGCTCTTTACCTGCTGAGTCACCCTTGCCAGCCTGTAAATCTTTCTACTCTGTTTCTGTAACAATTACCCAGGTCTGCAAGGCAGAAGCCAAGGTTAGTATTCGCCCTATGGTCACTCACTCAGTCAGAACTAAGAGATTCTAGGGACCAAAAGTGAGTCTTGAGTTTTCTGCTTAGCGCCACATTCTAATTCACTAGATTAACGAACCTCAGAGGACCAACCTCACATGTGATGAAGACAAGTTCAACTTCGTCCATCTGCTCGGATACAGTTCTCCATGAACAATCTTTAGGCATTCTCTTACAGCAAGATCCATTGTAAGTATATATAATTCATAAGGAAAACAATGTAACTGGCCCATACTCACACTTGTTGGTGATCTGAGCAAGACGCGCCTTCTCAGAGGAGAACGTTTCATCTAAATCAAACAGCTCCAAGGGAGGAGGTGGCAACTCCCGGAAACTAGGAGGAAAGACCTAGAGGAAACGCAGTCTTTCAGCAAAGAGTCTCTCAGAGCCTAACGGTGACAAGAAGCATAAGCAATGAGAAGCTGACGGAGCCCTTCCCTTGCGGGGAAGCACCTCAACTCCACCCCCTCTCACTGCGCCCATCCGTTAGGCGGAGTCTCTGGCAAGCACACCACTAAACTGACCAAGTCAATCTAGCAGTACCATGAATTCAGCACAAGACTAGCGCTTAGGATTCTGTAAGGCATTTAAGGCCACAACTTGCTTCCATATAATCATGCTTTTGCTTGTTTTGGTTTGAAATAGGCTCTTGCTATATGTATAGCCCAGGCTGGCCTCAAACTTGTGATCATCTTGGCACAACCTCCTGAGTCCTGAATTACAGGAGAACAGAGTCATTGGGGAAGCAGATGTAGATTAGTGTAGGACTAAACTTGATATCCATAGGTATGAACCACTGGTGAGCTGGTAACTACCAGCTCTCATACAAGTAACATGCCCTGTAGGGTTTGCCGTTTTCTAAGACATAAACATCACCATCACCAATTTCAAGCTAGCAAAACAAACGAAACGAAACAAGCAAACAAAACCAACCAAACAAAACCAACTAAATAACCAAAGAAAAATCAAAAACAGGCCAGGCGTGGTGGCACACACTTTTTATCCCAGCACTCAGGAGGCAGAGGCAGGTGGATCCCTGTGAGTTCTAGGCCAGCTTGGTCTACAAAGAGAGATCCAGCATAGATAGGGCTACACAGAGAAACCCTGTCTCAAAAATCCATAAAAAGCTGGGCGTGGTAGTGCACACCTTTAAATCCCAGCACTTGGGAGGCAGAGGCACATGTATCACTGTGAGTTCGAGGCCAGCCTGGTCTACAAAGCAAGTTCAGGACAGCCAAGGTAATAGAAAACTTCAAGCTAGCAAATCAAAGCCTACTAGCTCTTCAAGATTCCAGGATATGCCAGGCATGGGGGTGCACATCTGTAAATCCCAGCACACGGGAGGCAGAGGCAGGTGGGTCTCTGTGAGTTCAAGGCCAGCCTGGTCTACAGAGTGAGTCCAGGACAGCCAAGGCTACACAGAGAGACCCTGTCTCAAAAAACAAAACAAACAAACAAAGAGAAAGCCCAGGACAGGAGCACACCTTTAATATCAGCACTAGGGAGACAGAAGCAGGCAGATCTCTGTGTTTAAAGCCAGCCTGGTCTATAAAGAAACTTTGGAAAAACAAAACAAACAAACAAACAAAAAAATGTTCCAGGACATATGGGGACAGGGAAAGATAACACAAGTTCAGTTAATGCTGTACTCAGAAACCACACAATGCCTTTCATATGGCTGCTGTTCTGTAGCTGCTGCTTCTCAAAAGAAACATTCCACCCAGAAGAGAAGAAACTCATGGGAGTTAGGAAACTACAAGGCTTAAGAAGCGCACGAAGTTCTAAGACTGACAGGTCTACCTGGGGGTAAAGAAGCAGTAACGTGCGGGGAGAGGCGCGTGCTCCTCTCAGGTACAACTGTCTGGCTGCCTGCAAGGAGGGAGGAAACACTGAGATGGAGCTTTCCTGAGGCTGGGGTCGGGCGTTTTGGTATGCAGCTCCCTGAGAAGTAACCCTTCATGGTTTTGTCTGTCGTCAGTGTCCTCCAGGGTGAGCATGTTTGTTCATGTCTCCTCAGATAGTCACACACAGACTGCCTCCAGGCTGTTAAAACCAAGCTAAGGGACCTTAGTGCCCAGTGCCTGGGAGGGTAGCTCATGGATTTGAGTCCTGAGTCCTTAGTTGGTAGAACTACTTTGGGAAGGATTAAGAGGTAGGAGCTCCTTAGAGGAAGTGTGCCATTGGGCTTGGCTCTGAGGTTTCAAAAGTCTGGTCTGGTGCTCTCTTTGCTTCCTCCTGGTGATCAGACGTGAGCTCTCAGCTACTGTTCCAATGCCACGCCTGCCTGCTGCCTGCCTGCCTGCCGCCATGCTCCTTACCATGACGACCATGGACAGACTCTTCTTCTCCAAGTGCAGGCAGGCTCCCAGTGAAGTGCTTTTCTAAGTTACCTTGGTCATAGTGTCTCCTCACAGCAATAGAAAAGTAACTAGGGCCCTCAGGCAGTCTCATATATGCCTTCCAACCCCCAAGATGGAAAAGGTTAATAGTCAGGAAAGCCCATGCCCTGCCTCCTCAGGACTTCTTCAATGTGGAAGTCCCACAGAATGCTAACAGGGGCTGGAGAGATGGCTCAGTGATTAAGAGCACTGTCTGCTCTTCCAGAGGTCCTGAGTTCAATTCCCAGCAACCACATGGTGGCTCACAGCCATCTATAATGTGATCTGATGTCCTCTTCTGGCCTCCGGGTGTATGTGTGGGCAGAGCACTGTATACATAATAATAAATAAATTTTTAAAAAGTAAAAAAACAAAACAAAACAAAAAAACAGAATGCTAACAGATGTGGTATCTGGATGTGTCATGCATAGTGCCAAGAAGGGTCCACGGCAGTGGAGCTCTGCAGCAGGAGCCCTAAGCACACTCACTCACCGCAGGCTGAAGGGCTGGCAGCGGCATCTCAAACTGAGGCTGCACAAGCTGAAGAGGTTCGTGCTTCACATTTAGCTCCTCATGAGCCCTGGGTTAGTAAGAAGACAAAGCATGGGAATGAAGCTAAGACCCTGTGGTAGAGCACAGCTAACTGGTCACGCTGTAGGCACATCAACACTGCTCAGAAAACACACAATGTGTGTTTTTCTAAAGGGCTGGGGAACTGTCTCAGTAGTGCATATGCCTAACATATGCAATGGCCTGGGTTCTAGCCTCAATGCTTCCAGAAAGCAAAAGATAACGTAACCACAACAACAAAAATAATTCATCTGGGCTGGTGAGATGGGTTAGCAGGTAAAGAACTCGCCACCAAGCCTGATGACCTGAGTTTGATCCAAGAACCCACATGGTAGAAAGAAAGAACTGATTCCTGCAAGTTGTC
>OU015742.1:71878857-71919963 GCA_907169655.1 Acomys percivali
GAGGCAGAGGCAGGTGGGTCTCTGTGAGTTCAAGGCCAGCCTGGTCTACAGAGTGAGTCCAGGACAGCCAAGGCTACACAGAGAGACCCTGTCTCAAAAAACAAAACAAACAAACAAAGAGAAAGCCCAGGACAGGAGCACACCTTTAATATCAGCACTAGGGAGACAGAAGCAGGCAGATCTCTGTGTTTAAAGCCAGCCTGGTCTATAAAGAAACTTTGGAAAAACAAAACAAACAAACAAACAAAAAAATGTTCCAGGACATATGGGGACAGGGAAAGATAACACAAGTTCAGTTAATGCTGTACTCAGAAACCACACAATGCCTTTCATATGGCTGCTGTTCTGTAGCTGCTGCTTCTCAAAAGAAACATTCCACCCAGAAGGGAAGAAACTCATGGAGTTAGGAAACTACAAGGCGTAAGAAGCGCACGAAGTTCTAAGACTGACAGGTCTACCTGGGGGTAGAGAAGCAGTAACGTGTGGGGAGAGGCGGGTGCTCCTCTCAGGTACAACTGTCTGGCTGCCTGCAAGGAGGGAGGAAACACTGAGATGGAGCTTTCCTGAGGCTGGGGTCGGGCGTTTTGGTATGCAGCTCCCTGAGAAGTAACCCTTCATGGTTTTGTCTGTCGTCAGTGTCCTCCAGGGTGAGCATGTTTGTTCATGTCTCCTCAGATAGTCACACACAGACTGCCTCCAGGCTGTTAAAACCAAGCTAAGGGACCTTAGTGCCCAGTGCCTGGGAGGGCAGCTCATGGATTTGAGTCCTGAGTCCTTAGTTGGTAGAACTACTTTGGGAAGGATTAAGAGGTAGGAGCTCCTTAGAGGAAGTGTGCCATTGGGCTTGGCTCTGAGGTTTCAAAAGTCTGGTCTGGTGCTCTCTTTGCTTCCTCCTGGTGATCAGATGTGAGCTCTCAGCTACTGTTCCAATGCCACGCCTGCCTGCTGCCTGCCTGCCTGCCGCCATGCTCCTTACCATGACGACCATGGACAGACTCTTCTTCTCCAAGTGCAGGCAGGCTCCCAGTGAAGTGCTTTTCTTTTCTAAGTTACCTTGGTCATAGTGTCTCCTCACAGCAATAGAAAAGTAACTAGGGCCCTCAGGCAGTCTCACATATGCCTTCCAACCCCCAAGATGGAAAAGGTTAATAGTCAGGAAAGCCCATGCCCTGCCTCCTCAGGACTTCTTCGATGTGGAAGTCCCACAGAATGCTAACAGGGGCTGGAGAGATGGCTCAGTGATTAAGAGCACTGTCTGCTCTTCCAGAGGTCCTGAGTTCAATTCCCAGCAACCACATGGTGGCTCACAGCCATCTATAATGTGATCTGATGTCCTCTTCTGGCCTCCGGGTGTATGTGTGGGCAGAGCACTGTATACATAATAATAAATAAATTTTTAAAAAGTAAAAAAACAAAACAAAACAAAAAAACAGAATACTAACAGATGTGGTATCTGGATGTGTCATGCATAGTGCCAAGAAGGGTCCACGGCAGTGGAGCTCTGCAGCAGGAGCCCTAAGCACACTCACTCACCGCAGGCTGAAGGGCTGGCAGCGGCATCTCAAACTGAGGCTGCACAAGCTGAAGAGGTTCGTGCTTCACATTTAGCTCCTCATGAGCCCTGGGTTAGTAAGAAGACAAAGCATGGGAATGAAGCTAAGACCCTGTGGTAGAGCACAGCTAACTGGTCACGCTGTAGGCACATCAACACTGCTCAGAAAACACACAATGTGTGTTTTTCTAAAGGGCTGGGGAACTGTCTCAGTAGTGCATATGCCTAACATATGCAATGGCCTGGGTTCTAGCCTCAATGCTTCCAGAAAGCAAAAGATAACGTAACCACCACAACAAAAATAATTCATCTGGGCTGGTGAGATGGGTTAGCAGGTAAAGAACTCGCCACCAAGCCTGATGACCTGAGTTTGATCCAAGAACCCACATGGTAGAAAGAAAGAACTGATTCCTGCAAGTTGTCTTCTGACTTCCACATGTGCGCGTGCGCGCACGCTGTGATGGCTAATCCTGGTTGTAAACTATACACACCTGGGAAGGAGTGGCCTCAGCTGAAGCGCTGCCTGCATCATACAGGCCTGCTGTGGGACATCTTCTTGATTGCTACTGACATAGGAGGGCCCAGCCCACTGTGGGCAGTACCATCCTCTGAACAGACATGCAGACTTTTGTAAGAAAACTTGCTGAGCATGACCAGACGGAGCAAGCCACTAAACAGCATTCCCTGTGGTTCCTGCCTTGACTTCCCTCAGTGATTAACTGTGACCTAGAAGTGTAAGATGAAATAAACTCTTTCCTCTCCAAGCCGCTTTTGGTCATGGTGTTTATGACATAAATAGAGACCAAACTATAACATATAAAATTAAATAACATGTAATGCAAAGAAAAAAGTAATTTAGCCGGGTGTGGTGGCACATACCTTTAATCCCAGCACTCAGGAGGCAGAGGCAGGCAGCTCTCTGTGAGTTCAAGGCCAACCTGGTCTACAAAGCTAGTGTAGGACAGCCAGGGATACACAGAGAAATCTTGTCTCGGAAAAAAAAAAAAAAAAAATAAACAAAAAGTGTAACCCAAAAAAAAAAAAAAAAAAGTGTTACTCCAACAGAATAATCCTTAAGGAAGCCTCTCTAGAGGACCACACACTATTATTTGAGGACTGAGAGGAGAACTTCCTTTCACATTTCATCAGTCCTCTCAATGAGATTCAGTTTTTACCTGGTGTATTCCATGACCCTTGTAACGCACTGTGTTTCACTACTCCAGTGTGAACTGCGTCTGGTACGAGTGCATCTTTGTGATACGAACTCGAGTGTGCTCACTTTCCTCAGCAAGTACTCACTCTCTGTCTACTACATACCAGACAGCTTTTTGTTTAGTTTAGTTTTGTTTTTCAAGACAGGGTTTCTCTGTGTAATAGCCCTGGCTGTCCTGGACTCACTTTGTAGACTAGGTTGGTCTCGAACTCACAGAAATCCGCCTGTCTCTGCCTCCCGAGTGCTGGGATTAAAGGCGTGCACCACCATGCCCAGCTTGTTTTTGTTTTTGGAGACAGGGTTTCTCTTTCTTTCTTTCTTTTTTTTTTTTTTTTTTTTGGTTTTTCGAGACAGGGTCTCTCTGTGTAGCCTTAGCTGTCCTGGACTCACTTTGTAGACCAGGCTGGCCTCGAACTCACAGCGATCTGCCTGCCTCTGCCTCCCAAGTGCTGGGATTAAAGGAATGCGCCACCACTCCCAGCTCCAAAGTTGACTTTTTAAAAAAATGTATATGGGTATTTTGGTTGTATATATGCGCATCACTCATCATGTGCAGTGCTCATGAGGGTCAGAAGAGGGCATTAAGTCCCTGGACTGGGACAGTTATGAGCCACCATGTTGGTGCTGGGAATTGAATCTTGGGTCCCCTAGAGGAGCAGCCAGTGTTCTTAACTACTGAGCATCTCTCTGGCCTTCTCCAAAGTTGACTTTTTATGAGACAGGCAGGAGCATTCTCATTTTGCAGCCTAGATTGAGTGTGAACTCAGTCGTCCCCCTTCAGTCTCTCCATACCCCATGCTGATATTACAAGGTCCTGCCAGCACCCTGGCTCAACAAGCATTTCTTTACTTTAACCTGTGTCTGCTAAGTTGTGTGCTGTCAGGGAGAGAATGATTTTAGGAACTGAATCCACTGGGGTAGGGCACTCTGCAGCACACATCACTGTCTGAACAAAGCCCTGGAAATTTACCCACGTGGGAGAAGTCCTGGCAAGGGAGCAGCTGAGACTCAGGGCCTGGGGGTCCAATCTGTGAGAAACTAGGAAGGCCCCCTAGAGGTGCATTTGTTTTCCAAAAACAGCCAAAACATTTTTTTTCCAGTATCAGGAATGGAACTGAGAGTCCTGCATGCTAGGTGAGAGCTTTCCCACTGAGCTGTACTCAGCACCCACAATATGCACAGTCTGTCAATTGACTGGAGTCAAAAAAGTAGAGATGTGCACAGATGAGGAGTGTTGACAGGCGGAGCTAGGAAGAGTAGCTGAGGTTTAAATGAGATCAGGGGGAAATGGTCCGCAGGCATGCATCTTATAGGCTGTGATGGACACGTCCACGAGCTTCAGTGCTCTCTCTGCTCTGTGTAAGTGCTTCTAAGGGGACCACACACATCTGTGTACTAAGGGGTTGCTGGAACCCAAGACTGTTAAAACCCAGCAAAGTTCTTGGCGAAGTGGAAAAGGCTTGTTACCCTAATGCCCTACAGATCCTGGAACACAGGGGGATAGTACTTAGTAGCAGTTCCTCTGCATCATCCACTCACCCCACATCAATTTCCCTACTGACTTTCTGTTACATCTGCTGTGACCTATCTACTATTGCCACGCTCATGCTTTCAAACCAAACAGAGTGGACTGCAGTCTCAGTACTAACTTGATGACCTTGGGGAGGCAGGTGGTGTCCAGCTGATAAATAGACAGGTCAAAGAGAGTGGTAAAGTCGCGAGGATTCTCATCGCCCTCCTGGAGACACACTCGGAGCTGCTCTGAAAGGGTGGCTGTGTCTGGTACCATCATGTAGTCAGAAATCTAAAACCCAAGAGAGAGAGTTCCTTTCAGCACAAGTAAATGGGAGTTTAATCTGTCGAGCATCCACCATCTCAGGTCTCAATCTACATAACTTCTACTTCCTTGCCAAGAGATTTCATCACTTGTCATCACTGACAACTGAACTGTCCATCATGTGGGAACCAGGGATTGATTTCAGGCTGTCAGGCTTAGCAACAAGGGCCTTTACCCACTGAGCCAGCCCTCCAGCTCAACCATCTTCTAGAGAGCATTTTTAAACCCTGGTGTTTACACAGAAGCACTGACCTCAATCAATCCTATGATTGCTTACCTACTTTTTCTGTGGATCTCTGACTTTCTGTAATGTACCCTTCCTTTCCTTAAGTCTCACCATTTTCTTTCCAACTGTCTCAGGGATGAGTTGAGAGACATCTACTCCTTTGGAAGTGCTTCTAAGAATGTGGCCCTATTTTCCATTTCAGGTTCTTTTGGGTTTTTTTGGGGGGGGGGGTTGGAGTCAGGGTTTCTCTGTGCAGCCTTGGCTGTCCTAGACTTGCTTTGGAGACCAGGCTGGCCCCGAAATCACAGCGATCCACCTGCCTCTGCCTCCCGAGTGCTGGGATTAAAGGCATGCAGCATCATGTCTGGCTCACTTCTGGTTTGTAATGATTCAGTGTCCTCCTACCTCTGGGTCCTCAGCATCAATCTGGTTTAGGTGGATGTCCCCTGTCGTGAGCCACTGGAACACAACATCCTGCATGGAAATGATAAATAGTTAGCCACCTGGCTGTTCGGAAACACTGAAGATCAGACTAGACAACATAATTAAGGCAGGGAGAAAAGACAACTAGTGATTCTTTTTTTAAAAAATATTTATTTATAAGCCGGGCGTGGTGGTGCACATTTGTAATCACAGCACTTGGGAGGCAGGGGCACATAGATCTTTGTGAGTTTGAGGCTAGCCTGGTCTACAAAGTGAGTCAAGGACAGCCAAGGCTACACAGAGAAACCCTGTCTCAAAAACAACAAAACATTTATCATCTATATAGCGCTCTGCCATATGTATACCTTCAGGGCAGAAGAGGGTATCAGATCTCAATATAGATGGTTGTGAGCCACCATGTGGTTTCTGGGAATTGAACTCAGGACCTTTGGAAGAGCAGACAGTGCTCCCAACCTCTGAGCCATCTCTCCAGTCCCTCAGTCATTTGAAAGAGGATGATCAACCTTCTACTGGTAAAATCTCTGGAAACTAATAGGTTTTCTTCAGTCTAATGCAACCTTTACTATCAGACATTTATCATTACTTCAGGGTATTCTTTATTTATTTATTTTTTTTCTTTTTCTTTTTTCGAGACAGGGTTTCCCTGTGTAGCCTTTGGCTGTCCTGGACTAGCTTTGTAGACCAGGCTGGCCTGGAACTCACAGCGATCCTCTTGCCTCTGCCTCTCGACTGCTGGGATTAAAGGCATGTGCCACCATGCCCAGCTACTTCAGGGTATTCTAACATGTACTAGAACCTGTTCACAATCCTAAAGCAATCTTTGTTTACTGCGATGACAGTCTAAATTCTTTTTTCCTTTTTGAGACAGGATTTCTCTGTGTAGCCTTGGCTGTCCTAGAACTCACTCTATAGCACAGGCTGGCCTCGAACTCACAGAGATACACCTGCCTCTACCACTAAGTGCTGGGGTTAAAGATGTGTGTCACCACACCTGGCTCAGTCTAAACTTTCAAAAACACACCTTTCATTGTTGGCTACTGTAATAGGACAAAATCATAATTATATATATTTAAAAACCCAGCTTTTCAAAAGCAGACATTTAGGTTTCAGAGCACAGTGAAAGGCACTGGAACTCCAGACAGACTCCTTAACCCACCTCCACTAAAATGTAAGACTAGAAGGGCTCATTCCACTACCGAGAAGCTCAGTGCACACGCCTTCCTCTGGCAGGTGAGCTGCTGGAACTCCAGTGTTCAGGTCTAGCAGGCTCTGGGAGAATGCATTATCCCCTCCTGAGACACAGGCTCTTCCTGCTCTGCAGAAAGGGCAAGGCTACCCTCTTACTTCATCCCTCCTCAGCGACCAGCCCTACACATAATAACCCTTCCTAAGCCGTGCTGCCACCCCTCGCTATGCTCACTAGTCAAACCTTCATTTAGTCATCACCCTCCTACCTGGCTCTGGTTAGCCTCCTCTGCTGAGTCCCACCAAGGCTGTTGTAAACCCCGCGAGAGCTCCCTGTGCTTCAGCTAAGCTACTTGCTTTACAAGTGCGGCCCTTGCTCAAAACCCCTTTTCCAGGGTCAGCTACCTCTCCAGCATGCTTCTCCAATACTTTTTCTAGATTCACCAGTATGTTTTTTGTTTTGTTTGTTTGTTTCAAGACAGGGTTTCTCTGTGTAACCCTGGATGTCCTGAACACACTTTGTAGACCAGCTGGCCTTGAACTCACAGTGATCCATCTAACCTCTGCCTTCCGAGTGCTGGGACTAAAGGCGTGTGCCACCACCCTCAGCCTCAGCATTTGCTAATGACATGGAAGTGATACTTACAGAGTGTGCATTAACTTGATGAAAGAGAAAAACTTACCATAATTTTGTTATTTTCTTCTTTATCTAAATACTGGTCACTGAACATGTGACATGAGCCAAGCACTGCCAGCTTTCCACCTTGGTTCTGTTGGCGACAAAACAATGTCAGATACCTATATCCAAACAAACTGCATGAATTGTCTATCACTGAGCAACTGCCTGATACACCAATAAATGCCAATTTTCACAAAGACTTCAAATATCAACTATGAAAACAATTACCTTTTACTGTCATTTATTTTTAAAGACATATCATTTATGCATATGAGTGCTTCATCTACATGAACACATGAGCACCATGTACATGCAGGAGCCTGTGAAGGCCAGAGGAGGGCACCAGGTCCCCTGGAACTGAAGTTAGAGTAGTTGTGAGCCTCCAAGTTGGTTCGGAGAACTAAACGGGCCTCTAAAGAGCAGCAAGTGCTCTTAACTACTGAACCATCTCTCCAACCACTACATTACTATATTAAGTAAATAAAAACAAAGTATCTTTGCCTTTCTGATAAATATGAAAAAATGATGATTATCAGTGTTGATTAGGGTTCAGTGAGTGAGTTCTTTCACCATACTGCTTCTGCAATTGTCATTGTCTGCAGCCAATGCTGGAGGGATAGCCTGATGGGTAAAGTACTTGCATGAGCGTGGGGACTTGAGTTTGAATCCCCAGAACACATATTAAGCCAGCTGAGTAGCACATATGTCCATAACCACAGCACTCCTGTGTGATTATGAGGGTGACGAAAAGAAACTCCTTGGACTTTTGTGACCTGCTAGCCTGGCATATATAGCGGGAACAAAAGAAGAGATCCTGTCTCAAACAAGGTCAAAAATAAAAACAAAAACTTCCAAGGTCGTGCTCTGACCTCTATTTGTGTGCCATGGAATATATGTGCCCATATTCACACACTTGAGGGCGCACACACACACACACACACACACACACACTACCACCACCACTACCACCACCGCCATCACCCCACTGCCCATAATCATACACACACATAAAGGCAAAAAGAATTAAAGAAGAAGGGGGCTGGAGAGATGGCTCAGTGGTTAAGAACACTGACTGCTCTCCCAGAGGTCCTGAGTTCAATTCCCAGCAACCACATGGTGGCTCACAACCATCTATAATGTAATCTGATGCATACTGATGTATTACTGTATACATAATAAATAAATCTTAAAAAAAAAAAGAATTAAAGAAGAAAAATAACCCTACAAAACCCTGTAACCAACAATCATAAAAAGCAAATGTTTTGCACGCACACACACTATCACTATTTTGCTGTTAATTTTTTCTTTTTTCTTTTTTTTTCTTTTTTTGGTTTTTTGAGACAAGGTCTCTCTGTGTTAGCCTTGGCTGTCCTGGAGTCACTTTGTAGACCAAGCTGGCCTCGAACTCACAGCGATCCACCTGCCTCTGCCTCCCAAATGCTGGGATTACAGGCGTGCGCCACCACGTCTGGCTTATTTTTTTCTTTTTAAAACAGCATTCCTATGTAGCCTTGGCTGGCCTGAAACTCGCTATGTAGACCACGCTGGTCTAGCACTCAACTCACGGAGCTCCATCTACCTCTGCCTCCCAAGTGCTGTGATTAAAGGTATGTGCCCATCACAAAGTAGTTTTGTTACTTCAATAACAAAATAATACCCTCCGCCTCCCTCCCGTATCTAAGAAATTCAGTACCTTTGAGTGATAGAAAGCCAGAATGGGTCTGTTAAGGGGAAAGCAGACAGAGCCTGTGGACAGAACAGCTACTGCTGGTTTCATGACACTCAGTGTGGCACCAAAAGGGTAGACAAAGGTGAGAGCCCTGTAAGAAAGCAACACATCCACGTCATTACCGAATGGGTTTTCAGAGCACGAGATGATGGCTCAGCAGGTAAAGATGTCTGCCCCCAGCCCTGAGTCCAATCCCCAGGACCCACACCGTAAGGACAGAACTAATAGCTGTAAGCTGTTTCCCAACCTCCGCACATGGGCTGCTGTACACACACACACACACCCACACGCACAATAAGTGAAAATATAACCAAGTATAGGCTCTGTCAGGACATGGTGGCTTATATCTGTAATCCCAGTACTCAAAGGCCTGACACAAAAAGACCATGAGGCCAGCTCACACCACATACCAGGTTCCAGGCCAGCCAGGGACATAAAGCAAGACCTTGTCTCAAAAAAACAAAACAAGGGCTGGGTGTGGTGGCACACGCCCTTAATCACAGCACTCAGGAGGCAAAGGCAGGTGGATTGCTGTGAGTTCTAGGCCAGCCTGGACTACAGAGCCAGTCCAGGACACCCAAGGCTACACAGAGAGACCCTGTCTCAAAAAACCAAAACCAACCAACCAAACAAAACAAAAACTCTGAAGCAAACCACACAGGTCTGAATCTAAGTTCTGAAAATGCATTAGTCATATGAAGTTGGGCAATTATCTTTACCTCTATCATTACTTGGATAAATTAGAATGGAGCCAATTTAAAAGAATAAAGTACTGGGCTGGAGAGATGGCTCAGAGGTTAAGAGCACTGGCTGCTCTTCTAAAGGTCCTGAGTTCAATTCCCAGCAACCACATGGTGGCTTACAACCATCTATGAGCTCGGGTGCCCTCTTCTGGCCTGCAGGTTTACAGACAGGCAGGACACTGTATACATAATAAATAAATAAATAAATCTTTAAGAAAACAATAAAATACTTATATCATTATATGTGGTGGTGGGAGACTAGAAATTTAAAGTTCAAACTTTTAAGACACAATGACTCTCTTTGGGGAGGAGTATGGATTTACAGTGCAGAATTTCCACGTTTCCTTTTAAGCTGTACCATAGGTTGGGGTTTTCTTCTTTCTTTCTTCTTCTTCTTCTCCTCCTCCTCCTCCTCCTTCTCTTCTTCTTCTCTGATGAGCCATGGCTCCAGCATGCATCATCATCATCAATTACACCCCGACCACAGTTTCCCCTCCCTCCTCTCCTCCCAGCATCACCCCCACCCCACCCATCCTCCTTTTCTCTTCAGAAAAGGCCAGGCCTCCTATGAATGCCAACCAAACATGGCATATCAAGTTGCAGTAAGACTAGGCACCTCCCTTCCTATTAAGGCTGGACGAGGCAACCCAGAGATATTACTTGAGAGTAAAGGACTGGAAAAAGATTTACCAAGCAAATGGACCCAAGAAGCAAGCTGGTATAGCAATTCTACTATCTAACAAAATAGACTCCAACCAAAATTAATCAAAAGAGATGGGGAGCTGGATGAGGTGGTGCAGTCCTGTAATCCCAGCACCCAAGGAGGCAGAGGCAGGCAGATCTCTGAGTTTGAGGCCAGCCTGGTCTACAAAGTGAGTCCAGGACAGCCAAGGCTACACAGAGAAACCTTGTCTCGAAAAACCAAAAAAAAACAAAAACAAAAACAAAAACAAAAACAAAACCCAAAAACCCAAACTCTATCTTCTCAGATCCCCATGTGTTGAAGCTGGTTTTCCTCTGTTTTTAATGATGTGTAAATGTGTGTGTGCAGGTACCCACACAGTCCAGGGCAGGGCTTCAGATTCCCTGGAGCTGGATTACAGGTGAGTTGTGAGCTGCCTAATATGACTGCTGAGAACCGACCTAAGGCCCTGCAAGAATAGTATGCACTTTTATTTTATTTTATTGGTTTTTTGAGACAAGGTTTCTCTGTGTAGCCTTGGCAGTCCTGGTCTCTCTTTGTAGACCAGGCTGGCCTTGAACTCACAAAAATCCGCCTGCCTCTGCCTCCCGAGTGCTGGGATTATAGGAGTGCGCCACCACCTTCCAGTCCAGTATGCACTTTTAACCACTCTCCAGCTCTCAATTTGTAGTTGGTGGAGGTAGTTTTTGGGTTCTTTTGGCGAGAATTATTTGCATAACCAGAAAAATTCTCATTTAAAAAAGGCAACTCAAGCCGGGCGTGGTGGCGCACGCCTTTAATCCCAGCACTCGGGAGGCAGAGGCAGGCGGATCGATGTGAGTTCGAGGCCAGCCTGGACTACAAAGTGAGTCCAGGACAGTCAAGGCTACACAGAGAAACCCTGTCTCGAAAAAACAAAAACAAAAAAAACAAAAAACAAAAAACAAAAAACAAAAAAACAAAAACAAAAAAAAAGGCAACTCTTGGAAGTGAGAGCTCCTTCCTCCCGGGAGCTGCAGAAAACACTCACTGGGCATTGTTTCCACTGCTGTCTTCATCAATGATTCCAGGCACAGCCTTTCCCGCAGCTCGGCTAATTTCTCTAAAAGAAAAACATTCAAATCTAATAAGCAAAGGAGTTGGGGGCATATCACACTGCCTTCATCAACAGTAAATATGAACTAGACACAAAACTGCACTTTGGCAGTTTTTAAAAATTAAATAAAAGCAAAACCACATACCCACATTCTGTAATGTTTGCAAAACTTAACATTAAAAAATTAGGCTTTTGAGCCGGGCGTGGTGGCGCACGCCTTTAATCCCAGCACTCGGGAGGCAGAGGCAGGCGGATCACTGTGAGTTCGAGGCCAGCCTGGTCTACAAACGGAGTCCAGAACGGCCAAGACTACACAGAGAGACCTTGTCTCAAAAAAAAAAAAAAAATTAGGCTTTGGTCTACAAAGTGAGTCTAGGACAACCAAGGATACACAGAGAAACCCTATCTTGAAAAACAAACAAACAAACAAAAAATTAGGCTTGAACCAGGCATCGTGGTACCAACACTTGAGAGGCAAAGGCAGATGGATCTCTGTGAGTTCTAGGCTACCTAAGGCTACACAGATAGATGATGTCTCAAAAAACAAAACAACAACAACAAAAACAGAAAAAAATAAAATAAAAACAAAAAGCTGGGCAGTGGTAGCACACACCTTTAATCTCAGCACTTGGGAGGCAGAGACAGGCAGATCTTTCTGAGTTTGAGGCAAGCCTGGTCTATAGAGGAAGTAAGTTCCAGGAGAGCCAAGGCTACATGGAGAAATCTTGTCTCAAAAACAAACAAACAACCTCCCCCCAACAAAATAACAATTACAACAAAAAACTTAAGCCCGAGATAGGGATAGTTCAGGTGGAAGAATGCCGCTGGCCTAGCATGTACCTGGGATCAATCCCTACAATCATAAACAGTCTGGTGGTATGCTCGTGTGATCTCAACACTTGAGAGGAGAGGCAGAAAGATCAGGAGTTCAAAGATATTCTGAGCTATGTGAGACTGACTCAAAAACATTTTTAAAAACTAGACAAGTATTCAATTTGGTACGTGTGTATGTGTGTGTGTTGGTTTTTGTTTTGTTTTGTTTGTTTTTTGTTTTTCTTGAACGGGCTCTTAAAAAAACAGGGAGGGACAAAAAAGAGGGAGGGAGCTGAGCATGGTGGCGCACGTCTTTAATCCCAGCACTCAGGAGGCAGAGGTAGGCGGATCGCTGTGAGTTCGAGGCCAGCCTGGTCAACAAAGAGAGGCCAGGACATCCAAGGCTAACACAGAGAGACCCTGTCTCAAAACAAACAAACAAACAAAAAATTAAAAAAAAAAAAAAAAAAAAAAAAAAGAGGGAGGAGAGAGAGTGGGAGCTCTGGGGAGATGGAGTGGATCTAAGAGAAATTAGGGGAAGTGGGAGGTAATATGATCAAAATACATTGTATGACATTCTCAAAGAATGGACATATACAAAGAGAAGAAGAGCAGGAAAAGGTCTTTCTATGGAGCACTGGTTGGCATGGCTGGGACGCACTGTTCAGCCAATCCCTCTGTATTGGACAACCAAGTGTGGGGATCAGAGGTATGGACAGCCACACTGTCTCAGGTCCTCCATCCTGAGTCCTGAGGAAAGGGTCTACATCCTAGATCCCACACTCATTACTGTGTAACTAGGGTCACAGTGTACACGACAGGCTCACATGGGGCATCTGACATTGCTCTCAAGTGCTCTTTCCCCAAATCCCAGGGCAGTGGACGCTGACTCAGCCCTGCTCTCCCTGAGGTGAAGTCAGGGTCAGCACAGCGTGGGCATGGGGACTAGGAGGGCTCGAACAGCAAACCTTGGAACTACTCAAGGGAATGGTGAGACTAAATCACGTCCTCCTATCTCTAGATGGTGTGGCAAGTAGCTATGAATTAGACAACTAAAGAACTTGCTGGAAGATGGCGTGGCAGCACACACTTGTACTTCCAGCACTTGGAAGAGTGAGGCAGGAAGATCACAAATTTGAGGCCAGATTGGGCTACATATGGAGACTTGGCTTAAAAAAACATTTAAATAAAGGGTTGGGGTGGGTGGGGCACCGAGTTAGCAAACAAAGATACTCCACTACACAAACAGGAGTGCAGGGCTGAGAACAATGGAAGTGAGGTCTTAATGCTGCCACTCCATCAGGCAGCCCATCCTCAAAGCCTACGCTGCTGCCAGGCTTTCCAGTGACACGAAGCAATAAAGACTCCTTATTGTTTAATCCAGCATGTACCCTGATGAAAGGTAAATGTGGAGGTTTCTAAAGCTGCAAGAATACAATCTGAAGAACAACAATTTAAAGAAAAGGGGGCAGAAGGGAGGCGCGGCAGTGAAGGTGGGAGAAAAAAAAAGCACATGAAGGGCACTCCCATTTTCAACACTCTTACCTGTTCAACACTCCATCCGAAACCAGAGCCTCTTTAGGATGGAAATACTTGTAATATACATTTCTAACCACAGCATCTTATGGGGCAAAAGAGGAAGGTGCATTTTAGATTAGAAACAAGCTTGACATAGAAACTCTTCAAAGTCTGAAATGAAAAGAAACCTAGAACGCGGTTCAAATCCCTCCCATTTTATCAAAGGTTCAGTCTACTAGAGATCTCAGAATGAGTGACCATGTTACATTTGCAAGAGTGTTTTTCCCAGTATACCAGCAGGTCAAGAGGGCTATGATACAAATATTAAGTAGGCAATTGTGGTGGTTTGAATAGGTATGGCCCCAAAGACTTAAGTGTTTGAATGCTTGGTCGATAGCAGTGCCACTATTAGGAGGTGTGGCCTTGTTGGAGGAAGTGTGTCATTGTGGGGGCAAGCTTTTAGGTCTGCTATGCACAAGCTAGGCCCAGTGTGGCACAGCCTCCTGCTGCCTTTGGATCAAGATGCAGAACTTTCAGCCTCTTCTCCAGTACCATGTCTGCCTGCACACTGCCATGTTTCCTACCACCATAACCTCTGAAACTGTAAGCCAGCCTCAATTAAATGTTCCCCTGATTAAGTGCTGCTGTGGTCTTAGTTACTCTTCACAGTAATAAAACCCAAACTAAGACAGCGATCAATACCTTTGTTTAAAATAATGACGGCTCAGTGAGTAAAGGTGCTCGTCACCAAGCCTAACAGCCTGTGTCCGAACCTTGACATCCACAGGTGGAAGTAGAGAACCAACTCCACCCAGTGGTCCTCTGCCCTCCGTATGGACATAGTGCCAAACACATGGACACACAAATGAATAAAACGTAGTAAGATAATAATCACCACTATTAACCATGACTCCATATTCTTCTAGAAGAAAGTTAATATTGGTATCAAATCTGGATTCTCCCCCTTCTCCCAGCATCACAAGGATATCCCCACCACTGTCAAGGTACTTCTTCAGGACTTCAAACTGTGTGAAGGAAAAACAATGAATGCAGTTAAAACTTTTGTTTAAAATGCCTATACCACGAATAAGGCCTTAACTAATTAAAAGTAAACATTTCAAATCAATTAGCCATTTAAATGTTCATAGAATAGTATATGATTTTCTTTCTTTCTTTCTCTTTCTTTCTTTCTTTCTTTCTTTCTTTCTTTCTTTCTTTCTTTCTTTCTTTCTTTCTTTCTTTCTTTCTTGCCTGCAGGTGTATGTGCAGACAGAACACTCATTAATTTCTCTCTCTCTCTCTCTCTCTCTCTCTCTCTCTCTCTCTCTCTCTCTCTCTCTCTCTCTCTCTCTCTCCATACAGAGGTCTGGCTATATATATGCCTGCCCGTCAGAAGAGGGCACCAGATCTCATTAATAGTTGGTTGTGAGCCAACTATGTGGTTGCTGGGAATTGAACTCAGGACCTCTAGAAGAGGAGAGAGTGATCTTAACCTCTGAGCTATCTCTCCTTTTTTCTGTGTCTATAAAATCTATCTTCTCTGGGTGTTGTAGTGCACTCTTTTAATCCCAGCACTCCAGAGGCAGGGGCATCTCTGTGACTTTTAGGCTAGCCTGGTCTACAATGTGAGTCCAGGACAGCCAGGGTTACACATAAAAACCCTCTCTCAAAAACCAAAAACAGAAAACAGACAAATAAAAAACCCCAAAACCCAAAACCACAAACAAAAAGAAAAGAAAAAACAAAAACAAAACAAAAAGATCTATCTCCAAGATTATCTTTGAGCATTAAAGCTCTAAAATGCTCAAACAAGGCTGAGGTGGTAGAATGCTTGCCCAGCAGGCACAAGGTCCTGAGGTCCATCCGCAGCACTGCATAAAACAGGAGCAGGTGATGCACGCCTGTCAGAGGGCCCAGCACTTAGGACCAGCACCTACCTGCACTATAAATGCCCCCTTTGTTATTATGGGTTTAAATGCATAGATAAACACACCTGAAATTCCAGCATGTAGAAGGTGGATGCAGGAAGTCACAGATTTGGGGCCAGTCTGGAATACACAGGAGTTTTCCTATGCTCAAAGTAAAATTATGGGAAAGAAGAAAGAAGTGCACCTGACCCTTAGCCACCTCCACGGAGGGTTTAGAACTCTGTAGGTTACCACACTTCATCGCCACAAAAGGGAGATGAGTGTTCTAGGGCAGCATAGCAGGTGTAGAGGACAGACTCAGATCCATGATCCGGGCCCCTGCTTGGCCCTGGTCTTGATCTTGGTTTCTGTATGGATATTCTGGATGAATATTCCTTACCTCAGCTGCAGTAAATTTTTCCCTCGGTCCAGCTGTGATCCATAGTTTCACCCCAATTAACTTCTCAGATGTGATTTCATCTTTTAAGCTGGAATATGGTTTTAAGTGAAAGTTAGATCCATAATTTAAACCAATTTAAGAGTTATTTTAGTTTCTTGACTATATCGAACCATAAAGGCTGAGATAATTAGGGGGCTAGAACAGCCTCTCGCCCAAAGGGAGAGCTCCTCACCTGAGTGCCCTAGAGGCATACCCCCAATAAGCAAAAGAATTCAAATTAACCCACACTAGAGTGTAGAGAAGTTTTCCAAATACTAGTTCAATCAACTCTTCCATTAGTTTATCTATATTTTTGTTTTTGTGTTTTTGGTTTTTTGAGACAGGGTTTCCCTGTGTAGCCCTGACTATCCTGGACTAGCTTGTAGACCAGGCTGGCCTCAAACTCACAGCGATCCCCCTGCCTCTGCCTCCCAAGTGCTGTGATTTCATGCATGTACCACCAAAAACAAAAACAAAACCAAACCAAAAACAAACAAACAAACAAAAAATAAGGAGTTGTAGTTTAGTGGTAGAGTGTTTGTCTAGCCTGTACAGGCTGTTAGGTTCAATCTTCATGGCCTCAAGGGAAAAAGACATTTGAAGAAACACACTTAAAACAAAGGCATTTTCATTTAACTCTCATTTTTTTTCTTCCCAACTTAAAATACGCAGAATAACTTTTCTTAAAAAGCCCTTCTGAAGCCAGGCGTGATGGCACATGCCTATAATCCCAGCACTCGGGAGGCAGAGACTGGTGGATCACTGTGAGTTCGAGGCCAGACTGGTCTACACAGGGGAGTCCAAAACAGCCAAAGCTACAAAGAGAAATTCTGTCTCGAAAAATAAAAACCCAACCCCCTCAAATAAAACCAAAACAACAAACAAACAAAAGAGGTCTCTTGGCTACGATCAAGTATAAAATATAGAGAAAACTGACATTTAAAAATATTATATATGCATAATTATGAGTCTTTGTTTTTTATTGGGAGCAACTTAATAATATGGAGACTAATCCTCAAAATATTGTCTGAATTCTACCACCAGGCCACCATAATGAGTTAGAAAAGAGTGTATAAAATCATGGTCACCTTTGAATCTTCCAATTACTCCGAAGTCTTTTCTGCAGAGACTTGTAGCCAGTGTTGGTGGTAAACACCTCCTTTTTGTATGCATTGAAAAGAATGGTGCTCCGCATTTCCTTGTCCATGGCTACCTTATAAAGGACAAACCAAAGACGCAGTATTTTAATGCCTTCTAATGCTGGAGAAGGACACCCAGCTGCACCTACCTGTAAACCCTAATGATTCTCAAAGGCTGAGGGGGAAAGGCATGATCAGCGCTGCAGCACCCATGGCCACACCCAGCCCAGCCCGTGCCTGGCTTAGCTTCGACTGCTCCTCTGGCTCTCCTACCAGCCTCGTCTTGTGCCCTTGCCTACCACCTCCTCCTGCTGTACATGAGGTCATATTTCCAGAGTAATTCCTCACTTCTCATCCTGACAAGTGTAGGATAGCTCTACAGATTATTTTAGGCATAATTTAGTTTATTTTATAAAACAATATCTTACCATAAATGCTACTCTGAAACACAGTATATTTGACATCCTTCCTTTATATATATGGATCAATTCTTCCAAATAACTACATAGTATTCTGTTTTAAGGATATAACACAATTATTTAACCAATCATATCTTTCTGTTTGTTTTGTTTTGTTGAGACAGGATTTCCCTGTGTAGCCCTGCTGTCCTGGACTTGCTTTGTTGACCAGGCTGCTTTTGAACTCACAGAGATCCACCTGCCTCTGCCTCCCTGAATGCTGGGATCCCTATGCCCACTAGATCCATTTTATTTTTAATTTAGCTGACAGGCCAGAGGTAGATCCCCGAGGTAGACTTACAGTTATATGTCATTGATGTGCATGGTGGGAAACAAGCCTCTGTAATAGCAGCATGTCCCTTAACTGCTGAGCCGTCTCTCCATCTCTCTACGAACATTTGAATGGGATGTTTTGTGCACTCTGCATCAGATTACTATCTGTTTAATGGTTTAAAAAATGTACAAACTGCCCTCCAAAAGAATTTGTTTGCACACAACACTATTTTCCAGTCTTTGTCATCTTTACCAAAAAACCATAATAGTCCTAGAAACCTACAAGAAGATCTGGGCAGATCTGGGCCCAGGAGTTCTGCTCGATCTATGGCACCAACCAAGGACAATATGTGCAGTCATCATCAAACCCCTACCCAGACCTAGCCAAGGGACAGAATATTCTCCACAGTTAAGTGGAGACTGGGGACTGACTTACACACGAACTCTGGTGCCCCTTATTTGGCCATGTCCCCTTGATGGGGAGGTCCGATGGCACTCAGAGGAAGGATAGTAGACTACCAAGAAGAAACCTGATACCCTAGCATTATATTCAAGGGGAGGAGGTCTCCATCAGTCACAGTCATAGGGAAGGGGAATGGGGTGAAAGCGGGAGGAAGGGAGGAATGGGAGAATGCACGAGATGGGATAGCAATTGACATGTAATATGAATGATTTTATTTTTCAATTAAAAAAACATTTTAAAAAACCAGAATAGTCTTCCTATCCATGATTTTACTTTTCAAGGGTTGTTACCAGAGATTAAATATAGCCTGAATTTTATTTATTTATTTATTTTGGTTTTTCGAGACAGGGTTTCTCTGTGTAGCCTTGGCTGTCCCGGACTAACTTTGTAGACCAGCCTGGCCTTGAACTCACAGCAGTTCGTCTGCCTCTGCCTCCTGAGCTCTGGGATTAAAGGCATGCGCTACCAACACCTGACATAGCCTGAATTTTAAAATGGAAAGTTCCATAAACAAGAACCATTCTGGGGAGTTAGAGAGGTGGCTCAGCAGTTAAGAGCACTGACTGCTCTTCCAGAGGACCTGGGTTCAAATCTCAGCATCCACAAGTCAGCTCACAACTGTCTGTAACTCCAAGATCTAACACCCTCACACAGACATACATACAGGCTATGTACATACCAATGTATATAAAAAATAAATAAACAAAACAATCGTTCTGGGTAGTATGATGAAATCTGTGTTGTGTGTTTGCGTGTGTGTGTGTGTGTGTGTGTGTAGCCTTGGCTGTTCTGGAACTAGCTCTGCAGACCACGCTGGCCTCAAACTCTGCCAGATCCAACAGCCACTGCCTCCTGAGTGCTAGGATTAAAGGTATAAGCCTTTGGGCTTGTATGTTGCAGTTACTGTATCTGTAGGTCCTAAGAAGCCAATAAATGACACAATGAGACTGAAATGTAACTCAAAGCTGTAAGCACTACTCTGGGCAGAATCTAAACTGCTACTAATGTCCTAGTAAACTAAAATTAACTACTCTAATCCTCATAACGAACTGAATCCCAAGCACTTGCCAATCTGATCCTCCTTGGGCAGTTTCTTACCATCAACTCCCTCTGTCAACTGTCCACCTCAACTGTCAATTCCAGCTCCTCCTCCTCCTCCTTCTCCTCTCCAGGAAGCCCTGCCTTCCACCCAGCTGATTGGCTAAACAGCACTTTATTGACAGCTGCTACTTCCACTGAAGGTATTCCTCCACACTTGTATGATGAACTCTTCCCTCCACAGCCCCATTCCCCACCCCATAGGGTTTCTCAGTGTAGCCTTGGTTGTCCTGGACTCACTTTGTAGATCAGGCTGGTCTCAAACTCACAGAGATCCACCTGCCTCTGCCTCCCAAGTGCTGAGATTACAGGTGTGCACCACTGCACCCAGCCATATGATGAATTATTTTTTTAAAGATTTATTATTTATTATTATATATACAGAGCTCTGCCTGCATGTACATCTGCAGGCCAGAGGAGGGTATCAGATCACACTATAGATAGCTGTGAGCCACCATGTGGTTGCTGGGAAGTGATTTTTTTTTTTTTTTTTTTGATTTTTTGAGACAAGGTCTCTCTGTGTTAGCCTTGGCTGTCCTGGAGTCACTTTGTAGACCAGGCTGGCCTCGAACTCACAGCGATCCGCCTACCTCTGCCTCCCGAGTGCTGGGATTAAAGGCATGCGCCACCACCGCCCGGCCCTACAGTCAGTGATCTTAACCACTGAGCCATCTCTCCAGCCCCCATATGATGAATTCTTAACATTATCCTTCACTACCTGCCCTGGACATGAGTCATTCCTTTGTGTACCCTATCAGCGCTATACATACCATCTAGCTACTAGTTATTCAGTAACCAATTCTGTCAATCAAATTGATGCTCTTGGTACCACCGGGCTCTATTCAATGAACCATAACAATATCTTAATGTTTCATAACAATATCCTAATACTTCACTGCATCATATACTGTATATCTCAATCACAAGGGTGAATCTAGAATAAGGTTTTGAGGAAACCATATTCACCTAACTTTTGCTTTATAATATCAGTTTGCCTATCTATCTACCTATCTATCTATCAGTGCTGTATCTGCATGTATGCCTGCACACCAGAAGAGGACATCAGATTACTGGGAACTGAACTCAGGACCTCTGGAAGAGAACCAGTGCTCTTAACCCCTGAGCCATCTCTCCAGCCCCAGTAATGTCAGAGCTTATAAACATAAATACACACATACACACACACACACACACACACACACACACACACACACACACGGTTTGATACTGCTTGTAGTTCCAGGCACTCACTGATTGCCTTAGAACAGCTGCTGGGGCTAAGGGGAAACTAACATACTGGCTAGTTGCATGACTTCTCATTTTCTTGTCTGCATCCTCTGCTAATTTTTCCATTGGGTTTTACAATTTTCTAATTCTTGAAAAAAAAAAAAAAAAGCAAAAACAACAAAAAAAAAATTCATAAGTTTATTTGCCCTTTAGCCCTGGCTTCTGTTAACTTTTTGGCTTAGTTTTGCAGGTCACATATTTTATAAACCTAAAAGTATTAATCTTTCTTTTTCTGGCTTCTGGACAGCATGATGCATTTAGAGCTTTCCCTGGGTAAGATTGGCAAGTATATCTTTTTCTTTTTTCTTCTTGTTCTTTTTGGTTTTTTGAGACAGGGTTTCTCTGTGTAGCCCTAGCTGTCCTGGACTCACTTTGTAGACCAGGCTGGCCTCTGACTCACATTGATCCTCCTGCCTCTGCCTCCGAGTGCTGGGATTAAAGGCGTGCGGCACCACGCCTGGCACAAGTATATCTAATGATGTTTTCTTCTTGGACTTCTGTGACATAATCCCTTTTATTAAGATTTTATTAGCATACATTTACCCAGTAATCTCATGCATGCAGGTAGTAGATTTTTGTTTTGTTTTCTGGACACAGAGTTTCTCTGTGTAGCCTTGGCTGTCCTGAACTTGCTCTGTAGATAGACATCTGCCTGCCTCTGTCTCCCCAAGTGCTGGGATTGCAGGCATACACCACCAACACCGGCAGCACATAATGTATCTCTACCACAATCTCCATTTTGCATTCTTACCCCCCTCCCATTAAGTCCATTCTTCTTCCCAAATAGTCATCCCTCTGCTTTCATGTCTTTTTTATTTATTTATTTATTTATTTATTTATTTACTTACTTAGGATTGCTTATGGGAATGTGAGAAATGGGTGGCAACACCTTACCACTGAGCAACATGTCTCTCCTTGCCTGAGCAACTTTGGTTTTTGGTTTTTGTTTTCAGATACAGTTTTTCTGTGTAGCCTCAGCTGTCCTGGAACTTACTCTGTAGAGCAGGCTGGCCTTGAACTCACAGATATCCACCTGCCGGGATTAAAGGCATGTGCTACCACGCCCGGCTTGGGCATCATTACTTTTACCTAATTTACTAGAAGACTGCCCTATACCAATCCATGTTTTGAGAGCTGATACAAAATACTTTCAGAATTTTTTGTTTCTTTTGCGATGGAGTCTCATATAACCTAGGTTAGCTCTAATACTATGTAGCAGAGGATGACCTTGGACTTTTTAATATATTGTCTTAGTTTCTTGGGTGCTAGGATTACAGACACACTGCCACCATGCTGCTGACTTTCTGATGACATGCCTTCAATGAAACTGAAAAACATGCTGTCATGTTGGCTTCCCCACATGACAGAGCTGTGTTTTTACGTTCCATCCATCCTCGTGTACGCTTGTTCTCAGTCTGTGTACACACAATGCTGTACTCTGCCTTCTCCAGTTTCCCGATTAGAGAGTCCTGATGACCACATTAGTGGTGACACTGACCTATTACAACAGTATGCCACAACGAACCCAAGCATCACAGTACTGGGATTTATAGGTGCTTTGCTTCTGCAACGTATTTTTCTACTTATGGGCAGATGTCTGGGAAGAGTGACTAATCTTCTCTGGGTACTGAATGGCTCTTAAGGGAAGAATTGAGTTTATTCTACCTTAGTCCCCTCATTCCCGCTCCCCCAGGAGAGCAGTAGATCTGGTGTCCTGTCCTATTAGAATTAGAAATGAGTTTCCTTAAGGGGAGGAAAAGGCTAAAAAACGGTACTAATTAAATAATATTAAAGCAATATTTGGGTAGCGCTGTCCAACCACTCTCTTATTTTCTCTTCAATAACTTTACTAGGTAAATGAAATCTTGCCAGAGTGCAGACAAAACCAAGGGTGGTATCAACGATAGCTGAATCTAAGGCTTGACGCTCCCTGCTCCAGGGTCCTTTCATACCCCTGCAGGGCGACGACAAATCCGCAGTCTGAGGAGCTAGATTTTCTCCATCATTTCTAGGACCATTTCCCAGACCCTTGACGCGACCCCACTTTACCTTTGCCGACCTCGGCTTTCCCACAAGGCTGGCCTAGGGGTCTCCAGAGCGGCATGGCCAGGCCGTTACCATTCCCAAGCCGCTCAGCGCCCTGCCGGCCCGCCAGACCCGACCTCTCCTTACCTGAGGCCAGAGGCCGCCAGGTATCCAAGGCCGCGCGTCGAGAAGGCGTGGCTCTGGGCCCCCGAGCGACTTCCGCCGCGGCATGATGACGACAGAGCGACAGTACGGCTGGGCGAGTTGGCAGCGAACGCTGGGGGCTGGTGGGTAAGGGGCTGGTGTAGCGCCCTGCTTTTTAATAAGAAACCCATTTCTTTCATTTGCTAACAATTCCTATTAAAGGCCGACGAAGATGGTAGGTCCCCAGGCTGCAAGCTCGGGTCTCCCCGAGGGCGAAGGTTCTGTGGGTTTCGGCGGCGAGCCTGCTGCGGCAAGCCACGCCCCGGCCTGCCTCCAAGGATGTGGACGCTGGGTGTCTAGGCAGGTTCTGTAAGGCAGCGGAGTGAGAGAGGATTGGGAAGCCAGGAGTCCTGAAATGCCATATCTAATTAAAGTGTACAAATAGAAACCGCCGTGGGGAGTTGTGAGGGGCTGGAGATGATGCAGAGCCGGAGAAGCATTTCGGGTAGAGGGAATGTCTTGTGCAAACGACAGACAGACAGACACCCTTCTCTTCAGGAGAGCACTCTGCCTTCAGCGAGAGCATTGTGGATTTGTGTACAAAGCGGCTGCAGCCCCCACGATGTGATGCAGGTGCATGTAGGAAGCCCAGCGGTTTTGATTTTCATTTATAGATGTCCTTGTGTACAGAGCAGTAGGCGTATTTAGGGTATTAAAATACACTTGTCTAGCTTTTCTTTAATAATTTTCTCTTTCGAGACAGGGTTTCTCTGTGTATCCTTGCCTGTCCTGGACTCGCTTTATAGATCTGCCTGCCTCTACCTCCCAGAGTGCTGAGGTTACAAACATGAGCCACCGTGCTCTTTACTGGCACTTTCTTTCATTTTTTCTCCTCCTCCTTTGCCTCCTCTTCTCTCCCTTTTTTCGTCTTTTTTGAGACAAGATTTCTCTATACTCACTTTGTAGATCAGGCTGGCCTTGAACTCACAGTGATCCTCCTGAGTGCTGAGATTAAAAGCATGTGCCACCATGCCCAGCTTGTCTGGCATTTTCAAAATACCTGTGGATTTTAAAGAGTGTGAAAGAGAATCATCTCTTATCTCCCACTGAATATCAAATCTAGAACCTTCCATATTATTCCCTCTGCCATTGAGTTAATCCCCAGCTCGGAGAACTTTCTAGAGAAGTGTTGCATGGCAATTACAGTATGCAATTAAAGATGCAAATGAAAGCGATCTGGAGTTGGACAAGGTACAGGATCATTCTGTACAGCAAGGGTAAAAGATGTGCTAGGAGGACCAGAAAGAGAGCACTTCCCAGAGTCCATGGTACCAGGTTGTACAAGGAGCTGGTGGGTTTTAGAGTCAGCTGCTCCAAAATCCGGTTTCTGACTATGACTTGTATCCGGTGAGCTTGGACATGCTGCGTAATCTTAGTATGTTCTACCTATAAATTGAGAATAGTTCCTAAATGCTTATTATGAGGATTGTAGGTGATGCTTAGAAAACTCGGGATGGGCCCAGTGAGATGGCTTAACTGGCAAAAAGGCCGTTAAGCCCAACAACCTGAGTTAAATCCCTGAGTCCCGCATAATGCAAGTAAAGAACTGATTTTCGTAAATTGTCCTCTGACCTGTATATGTACCCTGTGACACATGTTTATGTATACACACACACATAAAAATAGGAAATTTTAAACTTCGGATGTTCTCAATAAATATAGATGTAACACAGTTTATTTTATTTTATTGTTTTTCTATGAGGGTTCCTCTATGTATCCTTAGCTGTCCTGGACTGGCTTTGTAGATCAGGCTGGTCTTGAACTCACGGAGATCTGCCTGCCACTGCCTCCTCAAGTGCTGGGATTACAGATGTGCGCCACTGTGCCCAGCTATAACACTCGTTCTTCATTTGTATCTTCTATTCTGTTGAAACATTCTATGACTTTACAATCTTAGAACAGAGCCAGCTGGTTGTGGACCTGACAGCACGTTCAGGTTCCCAACACTTACACTCCTACATGAGGGAAGATATGCCGCCTCCTTGTGACCCACCTCTAGCAGTTAATCCACACCAGGTCAGATAGAAATGAGTTCTTTTCCAAACCAATACTTAATAACTCGTGATTCAGCTTTGATCTTCAATAGTTTAGTGTTACTGGTGTTTTGTTTTCCTGTGTCCCAGGCTTGCCTCCCCCTTAATTCCTAAGGCAGATGACAGAGGGGACCAAGTATAGAAGAAAAGTCAGTAAAAGTCACCAGCATACTCTGATTCAAAGAAAGTCTCCCACTGTTCCCAAACCAGCAGGCTAATGAGGCCACCCTGAAGTGTGTGCCAGGAGTTTGTGGAAAAGAAACTGAAACGAAAGCAGAATAGTCTACCCCCATTGGGCAGTGTCCTGAACACACATCCGTGCTCATGTGCTGGCTAGCCAGAACGATGAAGCCTGAACGCCGGGTGCTTCGTAGCTAGCCAGGACATCAGCCTCCAAGACTGGCTTCTGTACTTGAGGTAAAGCACATGAACTTGACAACCAGGCCAAGACCAGGAGTGAGGCTCCCTTCAAGACCCCTTCTTATTGCTCTCTGGCTTGTTCTAGCCAATTCTTGCTTTGATCTAAGAGATTTTCTTTTTTGAGATATGGTCTCACTGTGTCTCCTTGACTGTCTGGAACTCACTTTGTAGACCAGGTTGCCCTGGAGCTCACAGATCCACCCATCTCTGCCTCCCTGTTTTTTCAGGGCATGTGCATTGTGCCCATCTCTGATGAGAGATGCTGATTCATTTCTTGGCCCTGATAGCCTAAAAAAGGAGAAGACGGACCTAAAGGTTACAGGGTAGAACCCTAGGTAAAATATAGTCCCACATGCCAGTCTGTGTTAGTGGTGTGGCCTTCCAGCAAGGAGCAGTTTCTCTGACCTTGTCTCTTCGTTGGCAAAAGAAGGGAGAGTAATTGTTAGCTTAGGGTTATTTGGATTACTAACAGACATGAACATGTGCCTCACAACTCACCCAAGAGAAGTGTTCTGAATCTGACTTTGAACAACTGAGTAAGAAGGGAGTGTATTAAAAGACTTTGAGGTCGTCAAAGAAACTCTCAGGCTTCTAGAAGCAGTGGTATGCTGGGGCCTGGCTGCTCCAGTCCGCACTGTCGCCCCTTCTGCAGGACACACTCAAAGAGAGTTCAGAGTCCCGTCCTTGGGCCCAGGTATGGCCCAGGTGCATCTCTGGACCACGTGTCTCCCTTGAGCTAAGGGGAGGATGACGTCAGAGTCTACCACCTCCTGCTATTCCAAATTGCGGTCATGACCCTCCCAGCCCCCCCACCCCACACACACATGATGGAGGCTTAAAAGCAGGCAGATCCTTGAATATTGAAAGGGGTTGAGGCTACCATACCCAGTAACAAATGTCTAGTGCATTTAGTGCTACCTGAAACAGACACCATCCACACAGAGCAGTGTGAAACGCAAGGCAACATCTACAGGCTTACCACAGCGCATCATTTTACATACCAAAATAAAAATTCAGATACCAAGAGGTTCTCTCCCAGAGTGCTGGTTGCCTATGCAACAATCTCCCCCTTTTCCCTCCGCATTTGAACCCTTTTCCTAAGAGGTAGCTTGTGCCCAGGTTCCATTCCAGTAGGGCTGGGGGATTTATGACATGCTAAAGGAAGCCATCGGATTAGGCTTCTGGGAAACTCTTTAACAACCCATTCCTGCCCATTCCTCCTTTTCTCTTGCTTAGAACACAAGTGGCAAGAGTACCAGGAAGCACTTTGGGATCATGTAACTCAATATTCAAAGCTTTTACGGTTTGGCTCTGAAGTGTTTTCTGAAGGTTCCTGTGTTCAGTTGATAGGGCCTTCAGTAAATGATTGGGTCTCGAGGACCCAGGCTTCGTCAGTGATTTAGTCCACTCACTGACTGATAATTCTATAGCATGGAGCGGTAATGATGACTAAGAGGTGTGCCCCTTGGAGGGAGTATGTCGCTTGGGAATATCTTATCTCAAGGGACTAGCTTATTCCCAGCCCAGTCTTTTGTTTCTGCTTCCTGGTCGATATAAGCAGCTTTTCTAACCCACTCCTTCCACCAAGACGAGTCAGCTCTGGCTAAAGACCACAGCAGTGGGACCAGCCAACCACAGACGGAAACCGCTGCAGTTGTGAGCCAAGACAGAGCCTCTGTACATTGCTCTTCTTGGCTATCTTGTCACAGTAACAACAACAAAAACTAAACACAGAAGTCATTTCCCGAGAAGGGCAAATCAGAACTACAGATAACTGGGCACTTGGTATCCTGCCAGCCTGAGGCCTGCGCTGTTCTTTTGTGTGATGGAAAAACACACCCTCTTCCCTCTTCTCTGAGTCATCAAACTCATTGTGTCTTGCTGGCAGCAGAGGAGGTAGTCCCCACAGTTGTCAGCCGGTCTTGGTGGCTTCACAAGCGCTTGTCTCTTTAAGAGTCCAAGATATCGTCATCATCCTGTGCATAGGAAAATCCAAGGAATGCACTTGAGGCCCCAGAACTGCTGGCCAGGGTGTCAGGGGTGCAACCAATGGATTTGGACACAGCTTCCTGGGTGAACTCTGGGTCAAAGTGTTTCAAGTCACCAGGTCCTTCCTGTTGGAAGCCAAAGATTGAGAAGGAGGCATGGAGATCAAAGTCAGCTAAGGATCCCAGTGCTGGGAGAGGGCTGTGAGGCCTTCCCCCTCTGAGTGCCTCCTGGTCCTTCATATTTAACAGTCACTGCCCCGTGCTCCACACCCATCTTCAGACAAGCCCTTAGTCGTGTGTCCTTGCTAAATGCTTACCATCTGCTCAGCTCATAGCACTGGGAATATGGGAGGAGAAAGCAGAGCAAGCAAGGACTTTCAAAGACCTTATATGATGGAGGAGGAGACAAGAGGATCATTTAGGGGGCTGATAAGTCCTAAGTAGCAGAGACAAAATAGAATAATATGGTAGAGACACTGAGGCCACTCAGCTGTATTGGAGATCTATATGGGAATGGCAAAAAAAAAAAAAAAAAAAAAAGTCACACACACACAAAAAGAAAACGGAGCATGATGGTGCATGCCTGAAATCCCAGATCTTGGGAGGTAGAGGCAGGAGGATCAGAACTTCAAGATTATTTTCAGCTGCAAGAGAAGTTTGAGGTTAACCAGGTGTACTCAGATCCTGTCTTTAAAAAGACATGATGCTGGGCAGAGTGTCCCACCCCTGTAATCCCAGCACCCAGGAGGCAGACAGGCACTTCTCTATGAGTTTAAGGCTAGCCTGGTCTACCTGCATAAGGCCAGCCTGGTCTACCTGCATAAGGAGTCCCAGGCAAAGAAAGGAAAGATAATAATAGACTCTCCATTTCCACTCCAGAGCTAGAATGTATATCTCCCTCTATTTAGCATGGGCCAGTCGTGTTTATGCAACCAGATTGCCAAATAACCAAGCAAAGCCTTGAAAAAGGGTCCTTGGGAGTTGTCTCTCGTGGCACTCTGAGGCCACCATGTACACAAACTTACACTGTCTTGATGGGAGTAAAGAGGACTCGGAGGAAAAAACAAGTGAGATGACTGTTGACACCAGTGTCAGTTGTTTCGTTGCTAACCACAGATCGAGGCTCCACAGAGAACAGTTGGCTGATTGATCTACTTGCAAAAAAACCTGCCAGGCGGTGGTGGCGCACGCAGGGGCTGGAGAGCTAGCTCACGGGTAAGAGTGCTTGCTACTCTTGCAGAGGATCCAAGTTTGGTTCCCAGCACCCTTTGTGAAGCCACACAACCACCTGAAACTCCAACTCCAGGGGAGCTGATACCCTCTTCCTGGCCCCAGCTGACACATACACCATACCCACCTACACATATCCACCTACATACATACATAATTATAAAATAAATCTTTAAAAAGATTGTCATCTGAGCTGGGTGTGGTGGCGCATGCCTTTAATGCCAGCACTCGGGAGGCAGAGGCAGGCAGATCGCTGTGAATTCGAGGCCAGTCTGATCTACAAAGTGAGTCTAGGACAGCCAAGGCTACACAGAGAAGTCCTGTCTTGAAAAAACAAAAACAAAACAAACAAAAAATATTGTCATCTGGCCAGGTGTGGTGGCACATGCTTTAATCCCAGCACTCAGGAGGCAGAGGCAGGCAGATCTCCGTGAGTTTGAGACCAGCTTGGTCTACAAAGCAAGTTCAGGCCAACCAGGGATACACAGAGAAACCTTGTCTCAAAAAACCCAAGAAAGAAATGATTGTTATCTGAAAACCCCTACTTTAGAGAGCAGGAACAAACCAATACTGGTGTTTCTCCAGAGGAGAAGACACTGCTCCTGGGGTTTATGACGTAAGCAGGTGAGCACGTGGTGGAAGGTCTGCAGATCTGCTTTAGCGCGCAGGTCTTGGTCTGAGGAAACAACCCATGGCTTCCAGCTTCTCAGAAGGGCCATAGCGTGCAGTGGCCCAGCCCGGGGCTCAGAGTTCCTGGACCAGAATGTGAATCACCGATGTTCCTTGCCTAATCTTGCTAGCTATGTAGCTCCTGACAATAAATAGTTTCCATTTTTGACAAATAAAGGATATGATACTAGGGGGCTGGATGGCTTAATGGTTAAGAGCACTGCCTGCTCTTCCAAAGGACCCGGGTTCAATTCCCAGCACCCACATGGCAGCTCACAATAGCCTGTAACTCCAAAATCTCCCTCACACCAATTCACTAAATTTAAAAATTAAATAAAATATTTTTTAAAGAATATGATACTAAAGAAATGTACACAAGGTCTACACAGAGAAACCCTGTCTCAAAAAAACCAAAAAACAAAAACAAACAAATAAAAACCCAAAAAACTCAATCAAAGGAGAAAGCATCCAAACATCATAAAATGATGATAAGGTGGTCCCAAGAGCAAGTCTCACCCCTGTCTGAGCGTCTTGGTTCTACGCTTGTCTGTGTGTTTATGGAAATTTTAGACACTTGCCCAATGGCTTCACATCTATACTGCCAGGCCAAGAGGCAGCAGTAGCCAGTGTTCTTTAAATTTGTTTTCAAACTTCCCAGTGGTATATACATCCCATTGCCAGTAATCTCACCACTGTTGGCCTTGGTTCATGGAGTCCTTCTCCTCTGCAGCAAGCCAACTTTAGCACGTATGGGCACCCTCAATGCTTCATCGTCTTTATGAGGTTGCCTGCTTTTGCAGATCCTCAAATTCAGTTTCATTTCTAATGTTGCATTAAATTAAATATAATCACATGCCAGGAGAGGTGGTGCACACCTTTAATCTCAGCACTTGGGAGATAGAGGCAGCTGGATCTCTGAATTTGATGCTAGCCTGGTGCACACAGTGAGTTCCAGGATAGCCAGGGCTACATGGAGAATCCCCATCTCAAAATAAATGTGTGCATGAGTATGTGTGTATGTATGTATATGTACACATGTGTGCACACATGCGCACACACTACTGGTGCTAGTTGGCTATGGTACCTGGTTTGTGTCTACCCAGGGATACAGAGATAGTGAGATAGTCTCTAGGATAGCTTAGACTATAGGAAAAATAGGGGAAAACTAAATCTAGTGTCACATTCATGGGCAGGAACTCCCCAAAGGAAAAGTGTAAATAGTGAATGAATCCTGGCAGTGTTTGGATGTGGAAGGAAGTCTGTCAACAGTGGCTTCCCTTGCCTGGTGAGATATCCAGCTATTTCCCCATTGCTGCTTTCAACACCATTTTACATGCTTTTTACAAGAAATGCATGTCATTTTTATCACCAGGAAGAGGTCTAAAGGTATAGCTTTGCCTGGGTATGCTCTGTGACACAGAAGACTATAAAAACTGTGAGGGCACTGGGTGAAGTGACACCTAATGATTCAGAAGGCTTAGTGGAAGGATCTTGAGCTGTGAGGGCTAGCCTGGGCTACCATGTCTCAAAAATAAACACTGTACCAGCCTGTGAGGTTATGGTGCTGGAGATGAAAGATGGAGGAACAGCCCACGGCTCAACCTTCTAAGGCTGAGCTAGCCCTCAGGGGCCAGGACAGCTAAAGCCAGATCAAATTCTCGCTGCCTTGCACAACTCATTGAGTTGACTCTCTTTTCCAGCTGTGTAAAGAGAGCTGGCCTAGATCCTACCAGCCCTGGGAATCCAGATGCTAAATTCTGGAGAGAAACTCATGCTCACTTACCACGTTTGGGTTGAAGGGTGGGGTCAGTCTCTTGTGGTACAGGTCATCCCAGTTTATGGGACTGAAGAACACATGGTTCTTTATGTCAAGCTGCAGGAAGAAGACATTGGTCAGAAGCCATGGTTGCTCCCCAACTGGTACCCCCTACTGGCTACCAACCAACTAGACAGACCTTTGCAGCTCTGGCTAAGAGAGCATTCTGTCAACAGATATCTTGCCTCCCACACCATCTGAGCCCAAAGTGTTCTTCCCCACAGCACAGGCGCCTTCCACAGCCAGGTTGCAGCAACCACACTGTACCAGGCTCTGAGACGTGTCTGTGAGCAAGACTCACAACTGATCATAGTGGGGCAGGGGGGTGCAGAGGGCATTGGAAGATAGCCTCCCACCTCCCTGCACATTAATACATCTCGACTCTTCCAGGATGCAATCCAGAGAAATAGAACAAACCCACTCACCAACAAAGACATGAGAAATAAAGCCCCAAGAAAAACTGCAGTGTCCAGAGACCCAGAAATGAGGTGTGGCTGCTGGGCATGACTCCCCACTTCTTTTCTAAACCCCCTTCCCTCCCAGCAGGACCCTCTCTCTGTCTGTTTCACATCAAACAATTCTCCAACTCTTTGTATCAGCACTGCCTTCCAGAGGTTTGATTTATGTGAATGTGTAATTTAAAGAGTCACAAGTAGAGGAATGTTAACTCAGAGCATGGATGTTCTAGCAAGAAACCACATCCAAAGACCTTTTAGTCTGTGTGATCCAGCTGACAAGAGATCGCATCCAAAGAAAGACCTTCTAGGTCTGTGTGATCCAGCTGACAAGAGATCACATCCAAAGACCTTCTAGGTCTGTGTGATACAGCTGACAAGAGATCGCATCCAAAGACCTTCTAGGTCTGTGTGATCTGGCTGGAATACAAATATGTCTTTAATCCAGAAGACAGAGGCAAACAGATCAGAGTTCAAGGTAAGCCTGGTATAGAGCAAGTATCAGGAAAAGGAAAGCTTAGATCCAGAAGTGCTGGCATATGCTTTTAATCCCAAACAAAGGTAAAGTTAGTTTGCAGAAGGAGGCACCCATGTTTGAAAGTGACGTCTAATTGAGTGGCAGAAAATGTGACAAATCAGAGAAGATTCAACAGAATAGGATATGCCCAACTCTCATGAGAAGAGAGAGGAAAGGGAAGCTACTGAAGAGACAGTTTTACAGAGAGAGGAGGCAACTTTACCAGGACAGTAATAGAGAGATGGGTTGCAGAGAAAGAACTCAGGTGAAGACAGAATGAGCCAGAAAATGAGAAGGAGCCAAGAGAATAGAACGGTTTGCTGAGTTAGCTTGAGGCCAAGCAGATCAATTCTGGGCCAAGAGAGAAGCCAGATTGAGCAAGTCAGCTGGGAGAGTAGTTTGAGCCAGAACAGCTGAGTTGAACCGGTCACCAACTGAGTTGAACCAGCCAGTCTAGAGCTCAGAAAGAACAAGAAATGATGAACTTATTAAGCAGTACATCTCAGAGGCTGAAAACATTCTAGGCCTAGGTTAGATTGTACAGAGGCTAGAAGTTTCCAGGACTAGGCCTAAGTTAGCAGAAGGAGGCAGTAAGCCTCCCGGACAACAATTGAGCCAGGCAAATAAAAGTCACTTTTACAGTCACAGGCATGTTCTAAGAGTCAAACTCTTCTTTGGAAGGAAGGGCTCTGTCTCCATGGAAGTCTGCATCTTTAAGCTGGCTACAGGAATGGACAGGCAAATAGCTCAAGTGTTGCTGCACATCATAGTACCTGGCATGGAGATCTTTTATTTTTTTTAAAAAAAGACTTATTTATTATTTATACAGTATTCTGCCTACACATGTGCCTGCCAACCACAAGAAGGCACCACATCTCATTACAGGTGGTTGTAAAGCCACCATGTGGTTGCTGGGAATTGAACTCGGGACCTTCAGAAGAGCAGATGGTGCTCCTAACCTCTGAGCCATCTCTCCAAGCCCGAGATCTTTTAATGTACATAATGCTTACACACTCTCATTCCATGCCAGACACGGGTCAAAAAGGCTGTGCTGCTATAGAGTTGGGGTGGGTGGGCAGTCCGAGAACCTGTCGTTTAAGTGCTGAGGCCCTCTGGACTACAGTTGTATCTTTTTCATTTTAGACACAGGCTTCCTATTACAGCCCTGCCTGGCCTAACCCTGACAGACATCTGCCTGCCTGTGCCACATGTGGAGGTCAGAGAACAGCTTTCGGGAGCCACCTCTCCCTCCACCATGTGGACCCTGGGGATTGAACTCAGGTAGTCAGGCATGATTGCAGGCTTCTTACACCCATCCTAGTTTGCTGGCCTTGAAATGCTCTTACACTCAGTAACAAATAAGACTATTTTTAAAGCGATGCTTTAATCTTTTTTTTTTTTTAATGCATGTGTCCAGGGAACAGGCTATGAATTCTATGAATTACTTATCTCTGTATCTTGTGTCCAGCTGGATGTCTGGGAAAGTGAATTGTTCAGATATCTGTGGAAAGCAGCATATTTGTGCACAGACGCAGGAGGAAACCTCTACATGCTTAGGTCATGTGGTTCTTCTGCCGTTCTGCACTTTCTGCCCTTCTCCTCCTTGTTCATACCACAGGACCTTTGCACGTGCTGTGCCTGTAGCTGGTAAGCCTTCAGCCAGCTCTTTGCATGGCTCCTCATTGCCACCTCCTCAGAGAGGACCTGCCTGGCCACGCCAATGTGAAATGACGCCGTCCCTACACACTCTTCCTTTTGTTCTTGTTGTTTTGTTTTGTTGTTTTGTTTTGAGACAGGGTTTCTTTGTGTACCCTTGGCTGTCCTAAACTCACTTTGTAGACCAGGCTGGCCTCAAACTCACAGAGATCCTCCTGCCTCTGCCTCTCGAGTGCTGGGATTAAAAGTGTGCACCACCACGCCCGGCTTCCAGCTATACTCTTTTTTTGTTTGTTTGTTTTTCGAGACAAGGTCTCTCTGTATTAGCTTTGGCTGTCCTGGACTTGCTCTGTAGAGCAGGCCAGTCATCTCCGGCTATCCTCTTATTATCTATCTCTGTTCGCTGGTCAATCTCTTCCTGGAATTTGTCACACTTGGTGATAATTGCATAGAATCTCTGATTTTTGTCACTCTTCTTCTACTTTCGAGCTTAATTGTGTCAGAGACCCAGGCTATTGAGTCCCTAGCACCTAGTTCAGTGCTGGTCCAAAATAAGGGTTCAGCAACTATTTGTTGGCAAAATAAATAAATAAATAAATAAATAAATAAAAATAAAAGCATGCCCTATTTTTTTTTTTTTAAAGTAGGCAAGGGCTGGAGAGATGGCTCCATTGGTAAAGTGCTTGGCGGACAAAAATGAGGACCCGAGTCTCAATCGCCGGCTCTTCTGTAAACGCTAAGAATGAGGGCGTATTCTGTAATGTCAGAGCTGAGGAGTTAGGAAGGAGGATCACTGGGGGTCACTGCACAGCCAGTCTAGCCTGTCAGTGAGCTTCACGTTCAGTGAGAGACCCTGCTCCAAGAAATACAGTGAAAAACTGGAGAAGACACTTGACATCAACCTTTGACCTATACACACACACACACACACACACACACATCACAAACAGAGAAAGAGAGACAAAGACAGAAACAGATGGACAGACAGAGGCAGAGAGAGAGAAAAGAGTTCAACTAGAAGAAAAGGTCACTTCCAGGCAAACGCACTGGCAGCCCTAGCTTTAGAGAGCTGCAGAAGGCAGTCCCACCCCGGGTGCTTCTGAGCTGTCTCCACAGGAAGGGACCAGTGCTCTCCGGCTTGTCACCTACAAAGTCTTCCTTGGAGCCCAGCCGCTGCCTCTGGTCTTTGTGGAGCAGGCCTTGCAGGAGGTCACAAGCAGCCACCGTCCGGCCTCCAGGGATCTGCAGCGGCTGGTGCAAAATGTTTTCATACATCTGGGCCACGTCCCTGTTAAAGAAGGGAGGCTGGGGAGACAAGGAGAAAAACTGGGGGTTCAGCCATGAAACCGTGGGAAGGGGTCTCAGGGTGTCTTAGAGCCAGTCGGGTAGCTGGGAAGAGGATTGTCCAGGCCCATGTTCAGGGCCACAGCTCATGGGCCAGGTCGGAAGAGAGAGGACCTCTGGGCTTCCAGCACAAGAGAGAGGATTGCTGAGAAAGCCACAGGCTTTGCCCGTTCACAGGGTGGGGGTGTGGGGTGTGGGGGTGTGGGGTGTGGGGGTGGGGGTCCTATAGAGGTTATGTATATTACTCTCCCCTTCATTTCTTCCTGGCCTCGCAGTCATCTTCTGCCAGACACTACAAACTGGCAGGTGAGAGACCACAAGGCTGGAGACCGGCAAGCCACACAGCTGGGAAAAGAGCAGGACTGACTCTAAGCTACGTTCTCAGCCGTCTACCCTTCCTTGCTCTTCCTCCAGCTCCTCCACCCACTGGTCCTTCTGACCACACAGGGCTTTACGCTTTCTGAAGCACCATGCCATGCTGGAGAACCCAGCCCAGAGGAAAGGCAACCTCAGGAAGGTCCACACAGGCTTCCTCCTAAAGTATACAGCCCGGGCTGGCTCCCAGTCTACCAGTACTGTGACATTTCAGCCTCAGTTTTCCTCTCGGTACAATAAAAGTAACTTTACACTCTGCAAAGAGAGTGTGTTATAAATGGAAGCTGCTAAAATAACGTTACTTAAAAGAGGCATATACACTAGCCGGGCGTGGTGGCGCACACCTTTAATCCCAGCACTCAGGCGGCAGAGGCAGGCGGATTGCTGTGAGTTCAAGGCCAGCCTGGAAAGTGAGTCCAGGACAGCCAAGGCTACACAGAGAAACCGTGTCTCAAAAGAAAAGAAAAGAAGGTATACATTCTTTGCATTCAGTTTGCCCCCATCTTTCCTCCGCAGGGTGGAGGGATAGCTCGCTTAATTCCCCCATGCAAATCTAGAGTAAGCTACATAAAGCAGAGACCACCCTCAGCTTTTCCAAGCCACACGTGCCCTGTAGATGTCTCTGTCCACTCACCAGGCCATGCAGCATTTCATAGAGGACTGCCCCTAAGCACCACCAGTCCACTGCTCGGTCATACGGCTCTTTACGAAGCACTTCAGGAGCCAAGTACTGTTGAGGACATACAGTTATTTGAGGACCCCTAGTCTCAGTTTCTATACCTGTAAACAAGGCACTCAAAGGAGAACATGAATAGGGCTTGTTCCTGCTGTCATCGTACATGGTTTCTCCTGTGTTCCTTAATATGTGTTCACCAGAGGTCTAGTTGGTGTCCTTTGCACTGGGGACACACAAGAAATCGGACAAGACTGTCCTGCAGCATTGTGCATGCTGTATGTCTCACAAGAGTGCTAAAGGGAGCCACAATCTGTGAATCCACAGTTTGGAAGTGGGGCATGCTTTCTCATTTGTACATGGTCACCTATAGACTACCTGTGTCCTAAGACTGGGGAAATCCCAGCAGTACCTCACAGCGAAGTGAGGTGACAAAGGGGCAAAACTAAAGGAATGTGGAATACCCTTGTGCTGGAAACCTTAATGTCAGGAGAGAGGTTCAAAACGGGGTATGTTTCAGGTCATATTGATGGGAACATGCCAGGGAGCCATGCCTGGTACAGGGAAAGAAACTGAGGCAGTGCTGTGTTTCTGCTGGTCCCAAGGGCTTGCTGACCTCTTAGCCTGGGGTTCACTGCTGCCAAGGAACAGAGTCTCAGCAACAGACATAAGTACTGCCCTCAAGTGCTGCATGGGTCTGCAGACAAGAAGAGAATCATACAGCCCTGAGCCGCCTTCAGTGTGTGGGTCCAGGTGGAGCACTTGACCTGCCAGAACTTTGGTTCCCTTGTCCCTAAATGCAAACATGATCAGAGTGGTGGCTGGAGAGATGCTTGGGGTCTAAGCGTGAGGGCAGATCTCCAGATCTCCAGCAGTCACATAAGCGCTAGGTGAGATGGCTCACTCTTGTAGCCCCAAAGAGACGGCATAGGGGCGGGGCTAGAGACAAGCAGATCCCTGGATCATTGGCCAGCCTAGCCAAACCGATCGACTCCAGGTTCAGTCTGAGACACGCTCAAGAAAAATAATGTGGGGCTGGAGAGATGACTCAGCAGTTGGGAGCACTGACTGTTCTTCCAGCAGACCGGAGTTCGATTCCCAGCACCCACATGGCAGCTCACAACTGTCTATAACTCCAAAATCTGACACCCGTAGACATAAAATGTACATAAAATAAAAATAAATAAATTTAAAAAAAGAAAAATAATGTGAAGAGTGATTAAGGAAGACACTAGACATCAATCTCTAGCTTCTATATGCATATGCACATGAACCTGTCACACAAATACATGCCGTGCCACACAGAGACACAGACACACACACACACACACACACACACACACACACACACACACACACAGATACACGCACACACACCTACTGGGGATGCAGGAACAAATGTACTGAGTGCTACCTCAGCAGGGGCACTCAGAAGGAGGACTATCTCCCACACGAGTCACAATTCCACATCTCCTGCTCCCTAATGCTGCTTGCACCCAACAAGGACAGGCTGTTGCCAGGCTTTAGGGGCCAGCTTTATCCAGTAGGTACCTCATAGGTACCCCATGCACGTAGAAAATGGTCCCCGCCAGGAGAGGTGGCCCAACTGTCAGCTGCATGAGAACCAACTGTAGGGTTTCATCTGGGGGGTCCTGCCCTGCAGGCTGATACAGTCAGACAGGGCGGCTCTAGAGTCCAGCTCCAGGGTAAACAGAGAGGTGCGGCTCCACTTTGCAGCCTCAACCTTTTGCCCCTTCTGGTGCTTGTCCAAGCCCCACGGACCCTCTGGTTCAGGGTTCAACATCCAAGACAGGTGGGCGTTCAAGGAAAGGTTTTAAACCTAAGGCAAGTCCGATGGACACGTGGATTCCTGCTCAGACATGCAGTGTTTGCTGATTGATTGATTGTGGTACTGGTGGCTGAACTCAAAGCCTCAGGCATTCCAGGCAACCACCCTACCACCAAGCTATGTACCCAGCCCTAATTATTATCTTGGTTTTTTTCCTTTTTTCTTTTTTCTTTTTTTCTTTTTGGCTTTTCGAGACAGGGTTTCTCTTGTAGTCCTGGCTGTCCTGGACTCACTTTGTAGACCAGGCTGGGCTCAAACTCACAGAGATCCACTTGCCTCTGCCTCCTGAGTGCTGGGACTAAAGGTGTGCACTACCACGCCCAGTTTCTAGCTTTAAAAAAATTTTTTTTTATTTTTTAGGGTTTTACAAGACAGGGTTTCTCTGCATAGCTTTGGCTGTCATGGAGCTTACTCTGTAGAGCAACTACTCTGTAATTCTTTTACTCACAGTAAAAGAGTCTCTCTCCCTCCCTCCCTCCCTCCCTCCCTCCCTCCCCCCCTGCCTCTCTCTCTCTCTCTCTGTTTTTCCAGGCAGGCTTTCTCTGTAAAGCCCTGGTCTTACTTGGTAGACCAGGCTCGTCTCAAACTCAGGGATCCACCTGCCTCTGCCTTGTGAGTACTAGAATTAAAGGCATGTGCCACCACACCTGGCCTTTCAACATTTTTTACGTGTGTGTGTGTGTGTGTGTGTGTGTGTGTGTGTGTGTGTGTGTACACGTGCACATACAGAAAGAGGTCAGAGGACCAACTTGAAAAACTCAGCTCTGTCTTACAATGTGGGTTCTGGGCATTGAACTCAGGGCTTTAGGCTTGACAGAAGTGCTCTTACATGCTAAGCCATCTTGACAGCCCCATTTCACAAAATTATACTCATTATGTAGTAAAATGTGAATATTTGAGATATGTTGAGTGAAATAAAATATATTATTAAAATTAGTTTTACCCACTTCTACACACACACACACACACACACACACACACACCCCGACACACACACATATACACACACATGATTTATTTATTGAAATTTTCTGTGTTTGGGTGTTTTGCTTGCACCACTTGCATGCAGTGTCCATGGAGGCCAGAAGAGGGCATTGGATCCTTTGGAAATGGACTTGTGACAGCTGTGAGCTGCCATGTGTATGTTTTAGGAACCAAGGCCAGGATCTCTGGGAGAGTAACTGGTGCTCTTAAGCACTGAACCATCACTCCAACACATCTTTTTACTTTTTAAGTGTGCTTGGCTAGCATGCCGAGACCCTGACATCACAATCGATAAGTAAGGTTTGCATATATTTGGTTTTGGTCTCATGAAGTCTCAGCTGACCTGGAACCTACTATATAATTGAGGCTGGCTTCAAACTCCTGATCTTCCTGTCCCTACATCCCAAGTGCTGGGATTATAGGCATGCAAACCCACATCCATCTAGAGTTGACCTATGTCCACTGGGCAACAGCAGAATTCAGCAGAGGTTGGCTGGATCCCCACGCCCCAAATGGTGCTTCCCTGGAACACTCAGCACAGGGCTGACTCAGGGAAGAGCTTGGGAGAATGGAGTGAGGCCACTCTGAGGTAGCCTGGTGGCTTTATTTAGTGTCTGTGGCCTCAACCATTCATAGTCTGACTTCTCTGTAGATCTTCCACATACCTCAGGGGTGCCACAGAAGGTGGATGTGGTCTCCTCCGGCTCTACACATTCCTTGCAAAGGCCAAAGTCTGTCAATACCACGTGTCCCTGTGGGCGAGAGACAATAGGAAGAGGTTGGTGGTCAAAGCTCAAATGCCACAGCCTAGAGCAGTGGCTGTGGAGTATGGTACGGAGACACAAACTACGTCTTCACGCATACCCAGGGATCGGGCCTGGATGCCGGGAGACCTCAGAGGATAGGGCACTCCACTGTCTACTCTGGCTTATCATGACTCAGGCCCGTGCCTGAGGGTGTTCTTGCTGGGTAGCCAAGTCCACCAGCGTGAGCTGGTCATGAAGATGGAGAAGGTAGACAGATACTGAGGGGCTCTTGTCAGACTCTGGGAGCTGCCATGCCTAATCCTCTCTGTGGGCACTGTGCTCTTTTCCAAAGTTATGCTGCCCCCTAGAGGGCAATCCACATCCAGCAAGTGATCAGTGAGGGTCATGGGTTCACGGAGGCCCGAGTCTCCTTACTCAACTTATTCCCATCCTAAGGAGCAAACCCCATCCTGTGAGGTTAGCTGAGGTCTCTCTGGCATCCACAGATATATATATCTACACTGACATCTGCCCAAGCACATAGACTCCTGTGCACATGGTTCTATACCTATATATGTGCATGATCACATATGTACACATATAGACACAAGAGCGAATGTTACCATATGCATACATATGTAATGTATAAGTACATTGAACACAGACAGTGATTAGAGAACACAGATTTGAGCTGCATGTGTAAACACACACACACACACACACACACACACACACACACACACACACACATCTCACATACCTGGCAGTCCAAGAGAATGTTTTCTGGCTTCAGGTCTCTGCAGAAAATAGGAGAAAACAGTCACTTACTGAGTGAACTGGGGACTCTGGTCCTAGCAGAACTCTTCACGGAAGCTCCCACAGGTGAATAACGAAACCCCAGAGATGCTGGGTACTTGACTCTAGAAAGGAGGATACCCCAACTCTGAATAGGAACCCTCCTTAGTCAAAGGACCAAAGTCACTGAGACTTCATGGCCCACACAATTCCCACCTGGTTGAGCAAGAAGGTCCTAGGACTGACCATGAGCTGAGAGCAGGCTTCACCTGTAAATGATGTTGAGAGAGTGAAGGTAGCCGATGGCGCTGGCCACCTCTGCTGTGTAGAACCGGGCCCGGGGCTCCAGGAACCTGTGCTCCCGCTGCAGGTGGAAAAAGAGCTAGGAGAGAGGACAGGGAAACGGTGGCTGGATTCCAGCTCCTAGAGCACGAGACAGGGGTCTTCAAGGCCCTCCACTCTGTGCAGGCCAGTCACCTCACTCTAAACTACAGTGTGCATGGTGACTCCACCCCTCAGGACACTGTGCTCCCCACTACAGTGTGT
>OU015742.1:71919973-71976045 GCA_907169655.1 Acomys percivali
ACCCCTCAGGACACTGTGCTCCCCACAGCTTCAATAAGTATCATTAAGCTGCTACTGTGTTCCAGGCTCCAAGTCAGGCCCTTTCACACCTCTTATCCCATGACCATCTTTAAAACCTCTACGTTGATGCCAGTTTCTTGTCTTCAGGGGGGGGATGTATAATACATATACATGAAAATAAATAAGTTTTTAAAAAAATTTCTAGACAGCATTTCTCTGTATAGCTTTGGCTGTCCTGGACTTGCTTTGTAGACCAGGCTGGCCTTGAACTCACAGAGATTCTCCCCCCTTTGTCTCCCTGAGTGCTGGGATTACAGGCATGTCCCACCATACCCGGCTAAGATTAAATAACAAACAAACAAACAAACATAGTGATGGGTTATCCCTACCCTTGTGGCATGGGTGTGGGAAACGGCAGTATTGGAAGTAGTGACCACTATTTCTATAGGCAGTGAGTCCGAGCCACCTTGTGTGGGAAAGGCAAGAAAGTACAGCAGCAGGGGTGAAAAGGAGCTGGTATGGACTGGGTTGTCTTGAGAAGCGACTTCCTGAGCGGAGCCTCCCAGTTTGGTGAACTACCGAGTGGGTGTTTTGTAGGGATGCCGTGGGCACATGGGAGGGCAGCTTCCTTCCTGCCATCCACTCACCTCTCCCCCGTTGACATAGTCGAGCACGAAGTAGAGTTTCTCTGAGGTCTGGAAGGAGTAGCGCAGGCCCACGAGGAAGGGGTGCCGCACGTTCTTCAACAGCACGTTGCGCTCCGCCATGATGTGGCTCTGCTGTGGAGTCACGCAACACAAGGGGTCCATGCCACGGTCCAGTACAACCCAGGTGACCTTGCTTAGGGAGGTGTCCTTGCCCCAGATGGGCTCTCTATTGTCCCCAGCCTCCTTGTCTAGTACTTAGAGGTCAGGGTCCTGAGCCTCAACCCCAGCCACTTCATACTAGTGTAACTTCAGAAACTCTCACCCTGGGTGACAAGCAACGCATATACTATGATGAGATGAGTGAATCCCAGGGAAATTCTAGGGGGAAAAATGCTATGTAGTATCCTACTCATGCCTTTGATCCTGCTATTTTATCCATCTAAATACCCCATGCTCCCTTCCTTCCTCCTCCCCCCCCACCCCCGCCTGGCCCCACCATGTGTGAGTGTGTGTGTGAGTATGTATGTGTGAGTGTGTGTGTGAGTATGTATGTGTGAGTGTGTGTGTGTAAATGTGTGTGTAAATGTGTGTGTGTGTTTATGTATGTAAAAAGTCAATGATGGACGTCTCCCTCAATCTCTCTCCACCATGTTCTTTGAGTCAAGGTCTCTCACTGGATCTATCTCCACAGCACTGGGATTAGAGATTCATGCTGCCATGCTTAGCTTTTTATGTGGGGGGTTCTGGGGAGATCAAAGTCAGGTCCTTGTGCTTGCATGGAGAGCACTTTATTGACTTAGCCATCTCAGTAGCCTCTGGACATGCCGCCTCTCTTTTTCAAACTATCTGAATGTTATTCACTGTCAGGGTGAGTTCAAGGCCATCTATACAGGAAGACTTCCCTTCCTTGTCAGTGTGAACCACTCTGTCTCCTGAGTAGCTTGACTTGACATTCAATCCTCTCTCTGTCCTCCTAACAGCGTTGAAGGGATTCAAGTCACAGAGGCATCTAGAGACCCAAGATGGCCAAGCTGGAGGGGCCTTTGAAGAGGGTGTGGTGTGAGCCCATGGTGTGAACTTGAGGAGCCTGACACCTAGACAGGGCAGAGAGAGCTGGCCCATCAGTGGACCCTGTTAACGACAGGCCTTCTCATCCTCCAGAAGGCTCCTAGGGGGATGGCTGGGCCTGCCTTCCTCTAGAGAGCTGAGGGTCCTATGTAGAGGCTAGACTTTCTGAGCTGTCCCCACTGGACCTCTGGGAGATGAGACCATCTTGGTCTCCACCCCCCCACAGTAGGCTGGAGATGAAGAGGCAGGAGGGGAGGTGACCATTCCTGAGCTCTGGTACCTCCTTGCTCTTCAAGATGGACTTTTTCTGCAGCACCTTCACTGCGTAGAAGGCTCCATCCGACTTGCGCTTGGCCAGTAGGACCTGAAGGCAAGTCCAGACACAAGACGTCAGGGATGATAGGGTTTCCCTGGCAGCACCCACACCCACTCTGTGGTTATGCGGCCTGTTGAGCCCTTCCTTTTGTATATGCTAATGGAAGACAGCAGGTGGACTGCTGTAGAAGGGAGAGACCCCAGTGTCCTATTTTCCTTCCTTACCTTCCCATAGTTCCCTTTGCCAATGACTTTGAGGAAGTCAAAGTCCGTGGGCCGGGCACTGTGGACAGGAGAAGACCAAGGATTAGCATTTGGAAGCTCAGAAAGCAAGGTCTGTGGTTAATGTCTGACCTGGAAAATGCAGGTGGCTTTGCAGGAGCCTCATGGCCTCGCCCCTGAAAGACATGTCTCACCACCCAAAGGAACTTAGAAGACTCAGCCTCACACGCCTCCTCCTATGCCCACCCAGCTCACAAAGCTGTTAATACCAGGAGAGACAAATCAGGTACACAGTGCGGGAGGCAGTCTACCCTGTCCACCCCCGTACCCAGTGGGAGAAGGGCCTGGAGCATTGCTGACAGTGCAGATGTTTGGGGTCACTCCAGGCAGAAGGCTCAGCCTGAGTCAAAGCAGGGAAGTTAATGAGAGATGAAGCTAATTTGGCACAGGGTGAGAGGGATTCTGGACCAGCTGGCAAAGGTTTGGAGCACTCCAGGGATCTTAGATTTTATTTCTAAAGCAAAGAGAACCAGCCGTGGGACAGCTAGGTAGGAATTTTGTCTTAGAAACCAGAACTCACTTTGGGTTGGCGGATGGCCCCAGGTTGATGTTCCCATTGGCCCTAGAGGGCTGCAGACATTAAGGAAAGAAACAACGAAGATTAGCAAGACCCCCTTCCCTTTCCTCTGGCCTAGGCCCTTGCTCTGCCAAGGTCACTGATGAGCTAACCCACTTCCACCGCTCACCGCCTCCCGCCCCCCACCCCGTACCCACCCACTCCTCCATCTAGGCATTCACATCACACTTGTGCTTTTCCTAACAACCTTGAGAGGTCGCTGGCCACCATAACAATTGTAAAGAAAAGAAACAAGAAGCCAGAGAGGACTTGTCCAAGCCCTTACAGGTAGGTGGCCAGAGTGGGGTTATTTTCAAAACCAATGTCGTAAATTTTTCTAACCAAATGGACTTCTTATAGCTCCCAGCCAGCTATCTCTTCAATTTCCCTTGCAAATGGCCAACTCTGCGAACTCACAGTAATCTGGTAGATCCAAGTTCTGGTTGAAAGCCCATGAGGGTGGCTAGCATCTCGACAGATTTGATCAGCCTTGGGAGAAAGGGAGTCCCTGGTGCGGCATGCTGGGTGTGGAGAGGAGGACCAACAACTACTCACCTGTGGGCTAGGAACTCCAGCTGGTCTGGAGGCCATTCTGAGGCTGTGATCAGGTAGGCTCTGGGGGCACAGGGAGGAGCAGGCATGAAGAGGCTTGGCCTCCAGGCAGGGCTGCCCTCTTGCCCACCTTGGACCTCTAATACAGCCTTAGCAGCTCCCCACCCCAAAGGCCACCAGTCCACGCACAGATGGAACAAATGACATTTGCCAGCCCAGCCTTTCTCACCAAACAATTCAGGAGGGGTGGAGAGCGACAGATAGGGGTGGCCCCTGCCTGTGGGGGTCTTTCCAAAGGTTGGGGACACCCTGGACAGGAAGACCCCTTGTGGTTCATTCACCGAAGCTCCAGAACTCCTAGGTAGCAGAAGCAGGAAGGACCCTTGAAGGCCTTAAGCTGAAAAGTTCCCTATACTTCGCAGTGAGGTACCCAAAAATCTTTAAAAAGGTGGCTTTATGTAATTTTGTTTCGCTCTTATTTTAGACAGGATCTTGCTCTGTAGCCCATGCTGGCCTTGAACTTGCTGTATATCCTAAGTTGGCCTTGAACTGCCTTAGCCTCCCAAATGGTGAGAATGCAGCCATGTGCCCCCACACTTGATTTAGAAAAGGACTTTCTAGGGGGCCCCACCTTTTGTGGCTAGACTGGGCTCCCCAGACATGTTGGCAACCCTGGCTTCCTGTGGATAATCCCAGGCTAAGCTCTGTGTTGAATACAATCTTCTTGCCCAGGTGCTTTCTCCAGTGTCCAGTAGCAGCCGCTGCACTGGGGGCTTTGGACAAGAACCACGGAATTCCCCAAGTAGCCAGTATCTACTTGAGTTCCATGGTAGGAGGGGGTCAGGAGTTTCCATCAGGCCAGAGGCCACCCAGCAGAGAAAGTGGCTGCAAGAGAAGGGAGGGCGTGCCCCAGCTAGGCTGATCTAGAGGCCCAGCACTGTCAGACTCCTGCACAGTGGGCTATAGAGTTAATTCCAGTAGAGGGAGTGTGTCCTGGCCTCTCTGATACACACCGGGCTGGGGCTGTGCTCCCACAGCCAGACTGTGACACCACCACCCCTCTCCAGGTTGTTCCCTGTGGGTCCTGTGCCTGGCCCTGGCTGCCTAGGTCCCACATACCTATGCGGTCTGTCCAGAGGCCTCCGGGAGATGCAGCAGTTGGAGCCAAGTGCAGGCTGTGGACAAGAGAGACTCTTTCTGTTCTCCCAACAAGAGGCAAGTGTCAGTGCCTGGTGCTCCCGGCACAGAGCTCAGAATTTCCAGCAGCGGCAGCAGTGAGGGGGCTGGTGATGTCATACAGGATCCAGCAGCACTTAGGATGGGACTGGAGACCTCTGTTCTCTCGGGGACACCATTTCTCTCTAGGAGATGAGGGATTATGCAGCAGTCCCAGAAGAACACGGGGACCACTGGGGACTGCAAGATGTGTGCATGACCATGTGAAGCAGGGTATGTGCTCTCCGCAAGGGTTTTGTGCAGCGATGCGCTTTGTTGCTTTGTCATGTCTCTGGTTTGTTAGTGTGGCCCTGGGTTTCAGATATTTGTGTTAGAGTGTGTGTGTGTGTGTGTGTGTGTGTGTGTGTGTGTGTGTGTGTGTGTAAAGATTGTGTACATGGGAGCTGGAGAGATGGCTCAGAGGTTAAGAGCACTGGCTCTTCTTCCAAAGGTCTTGAGTTCAATTCCCAGCAACCACATGGTGGCTCATAACCATCTATAATGAGATGTGGTGCCTTCTTCTGGCATGCAGACTCACATGCAGGCAGAACATTATATAAATAATGTGTATATGTGTTGGCTTGACAGCATTCCGTGCAGGTGAGCGTGCATCATTGTTTTGCTGTGTGTGTAGTGCATATATAAAGTCCCCAGACATTTAGTGTGTCACTTTGCAGGATGCACCAGCATGTATTTTTATATGTATTACTATGTGTGTGAGTCTGCATGTTGAGTGTCTATGTGTCTGTCTTCAGATGAGAACATGTCTAGTAATATATGCATGTGACTATGTAACCACATGTATGTATCCATGTATGTAATCATCTCTGTGTGTCTGTGTCCATATTGGTATGTGTTGGATAATCTCCCCCTGCCTGTGTGTGTTTCTGTGTCTACGTGTGTGTGTGTTATATGTAAACATGGGCATACATATATACATGGTCTATCTGTTAAAATCAGGGGTCTATCCAGGCACCATATAGATCTACAGGTCTAGAGGAATGGTCCAGGAACCTGAGCTATGGCCACGGAGAACAGTCCACCTGCCCAAACCCTGTGGATGCTTCTCCATCCAGCCAGCTTTGGTCTTGGACTACTAAGCACAGATACCTGGGTCATCCCCATAGGCTCTGACCCACTGTTCCTAAAGCAGGCCTGGCTGCCTCACAGCTCTGCTGAGTGTGGGCTCACATCTCAGGAGCTTCCTGCTCACGAAGGCCTTGCTGTTAGGTGTGACAGTTAAGTTCTCACAGGATCCCTTCCTCTACCAGGGCATCAGGAGGGATGGGTAGGTGTTCTGAGGAAGGAAGGAATTGATGGGATCAACACAGCAAATGTCTTCCTGGAGTTCTGCGTGTGGCTACTCAACCACTGTAGGTGCAGAGTGGGTGGGTCAGGCATTCTTACAGACTCGAAATTCAAGGGACCTGGAGGTGTTAACCTAAGAATACTGCAGTGCACAGTAGCAAAGTCTTTTGTTTTCCCACAAAACAGAAGTGTTGAACCAATACACAAGTCTGCATGGTGACAGGTTGACAAAACATCTGTCATTCCAAGGACATTTCTTTTTGTTTTGTTTTGTGTTTTGAGACAGGGTTTCCCTGTATAGCCTTGGCTACCCTGGACTTACTTTGTAGACCAGGCTGGCCTTGAACTCACAGCGATCCACCTGCCTCTGCCTCCCGAGTACTTAGATTATAGGCATGCGCCACCACACCCAGCCAACATTTCTTTTCAATAACAAGAACCCCATGGGGTCTTCACTGGGCAACAGGACTTTAAAAGAACAAAATAGCAGAAGCTAACAACCGCCTAAGTGCCCCCGCCTGGCATTTAGGGACACCTCAGACCACGCTGACTCTGCTCCTCACCTTGCATTCTGGCTAGACTGCCCACTTTGTCCCAGCATCCGAAGGGATCAGTGGACGAGGGATGATTGTCCACTCGTGTGCCAGTGATGACAGCTGTGTCCTCACCTTGCTCAGCCATCTGAAGCTTTGGCACCCTCCCTGGCACTCTTCTGGCTGTGTCCCCACTGGACTTTCTTCTTCTCCTCCTCCAATCTGCCCCCACCCTTAGGTCTCTCCATCTACACTGATTTCCCCGTGTCTGTAGCTTACGCCTTGTGCTTGCTTCGTCTGTCTACAAAGCTCTTGCCCCAGACATCACACACCCGACTTCCAATAACACGGCAGAGGCCTCTGCCTCAGTGGCACCTCTAGGCACCATGCAGACCTATATCAAGTTACCATTGTCTTGGCCTTTCTGGGGTTTAGGGCTTTCAGGGCGGAGCTTCTGCCGTCCTGAGCAAACCCTCTGCAGTGGCCAGCCTCCCCTGGAGGCTTTGGACCCGGCTTTGTTCACTTCTCACTCCTGTCCTCCTACCATGTCACTAGTCGAGAGTTCTACTTTTCCATCTCAAACTAGAACATTAGCCCATCAAGGCAGACTTTTCTTGCTCAGTACTGAATCCTCTACACCTCGGACAGGTCTGAAATATAGGAGGTTTTCATGACACATTTGACTGATGAAGTCAGGGAATGGAACGACCCATGATGGCATACATACAAAATGAAAAAGTACACAACCCAAACCTCTGCCTATATATAAGCCTGCATGGATCAAAATGGGGGCACAATATACAATTATCAAGGAGAAAGCAAATTTCAGAATGGTGGGTGCACTGGGGTAATAATTTTATGAATGTGGGGGGGTGGAGACAATGGGCATTTGAATAAATAGCTCTGCTGAAAGGCAGGAAGCCATGGCCACCGTTATTAGGTTGTTTTTTATTGTACTGGGCCACAGCTCTTCAAGATGTTTGCTGCCCCCTCTCCCTGTCACCTTGACTAGGAGCCCCCTTCCCCTCGAAGTTCCTTTTCTCCATATTACTGTCTTGTGATACAGCCTGGCCCAACTTGGCATCAGTGTCTCCTGATTATTTCATTTTTATCATTACATTTATTGACGTGTGCACATGTGTTGTATGTGGTGTGTGTGTGTGTGTGTGTGTGTGTGTGTGTGTGTGTGTGTTAGATGACAACTTGCAAGAGTCAGTTCTCTAGGCTGGAGAGATGACTCAGAGGTTAAGGGCACTGACTGCTCCTCCAGAGGTCCTGAGTTCAATTCCCAGCAACCACATAGTGACTCACAACAATCTATCATGTGATCTGATGCCCTCTTCTGGCCTGTTGGTGTATGTGCAGGCAGAGCACTGTATACATAATAATAAATAATAAAAATCTTTAAAAAAAAGAGTCAGTTCTCTTCTCCCACCATAAGGGTCCCTGAGATAAAACTCAGGTCATTAGGCTTGGTGGAGGCAAGTTGTCTTTGCCCACTGAGCAGTCATCTCCCACCCACGAGCCCTCATTATCATCCCTCCTATCGCTTGCTGCTGCTTAGACTTACCTCCCCCCCCCCCCCCCCCCCCCGGGGGCCCCCCTCCCCCCCCCCCCCCCCGCCCCCTGGGGCTTGGCCCCCCCCCCCCCCCCCCATGCATCTCTGGTGGGCCTGCTTCCATCTCACTAGACCTGCACGATGGGCTTGGGTAGGAACCACATATAGCTCTCGCTCTTGACAACACGGCCTGCTTTCCTAACCCTTTTGTGGGTCCTCATTTGCCAACTCTAAAAACTTGGTCCGGAGTTTCCTCCTTGTATCTGCTTCTGTCATCGTACCTGGCTTCACTCCATTGGAATGTGTCATTAACCTGCCTTCTTAGCCCAAGGGCTAGCTTGGTCTTCTTTTGTTCCTATAAACCCATAGAATAGGAGCTATCGTCACTCATGCTTGTGTGTGTATGTGTGTGTGTGTGTGTGTGTTGCTGAAGATTGAACCCAGTACTAACCAAGTGCTCTACCTCTAAGCTACACCTCCAGCCCTACCATCCTGGTTTAAATGAGGAGGAAACCAAGGCATGTTGAAGAGAAATGATGCGAGTGACTTACCGTATTAATAAGTGATATAAATAGGATTTGAACCCAGGCAAACTGGCCCCCAAAAACTCACAACCTAGAGTCTCCAGAAGAGATGAGACAGTTAGAAATGGACAGAGTGAAAGTGGGGATGAAATAAATGTGTGAGCTGGTTCATTAAGAAAGTAGACATTCATTAGGGAGTCAGTTGGATGGGAAGGAAGGGGAAAGGGAAAAGGAAAACTCTCACAGAGGCAGAGGAGAAAGTGGGAAGTTAGGAAGGAGGTACCCGAGGTAGTCAGGTGGAACATGTCAGATGCTGCGCTGCTTTAAGGTGAGAACAAGGCAGGTACTCGCTCACCTGAAAACCCTGGGTCTCAGCGCAGGTCCTGGGGAATTGTGCTCTCTCCTTCCGCAAGGTCCTTCTGACCTGAAACCCAATCCTGACTCACCTTCCAATCTTCCCAAGCAGGAGTGACCTGTCACCCACTCGCCTGACTCTCAAACCAGCAACAAGTTCAGCCCCGCAGCCCTGCCAGCTGGGAGCCGGCTGCAGGACCTTCCGGTTACTAATTAACTGCTGGACTGAATCACCATGGTTGCGGCACCGCTGGCTACTGGACAGCTGTGACCCAGGAACCCTCTGAAATGTTTTTTTAAAAAAAAAGCTACCACAAAGGTAAATATGTGACCTTAGGCAAATGACTTCGGCTCCCAGAGCCTCATGTGAATTCCTAAGCCTCAATGAACGTCCTCCCAAGTCCCTTTGGGGACACTGTCACTTTCTTTTTTTTTTTTTTTGGTTTTTCGAGACAGAGTTTCTCTGTGTAGCCTTGGCTGTCCTAGACTCACTCTGTAGACCAGGCTGGCCTCGAACTCACAGCGATCCACCTGCCTCTGCCTCCCGAGTTCTGGGATTAAAGGCGTGCGCCACCACGCCCAGTGACACTGTCACTTTCATTCGTGAAATCACCCTCTTTCCATGGTCCAGCTGAAAGTTCGGCTTGTCCCCTTAGTCCTCCCACATGCCATCAGTGGAATCGCTTTCCCCCTTCCCCTGGGACATGGAGAATGGACAATCAAAAGGCCTCTTTGGCTCACCTCTCTCACACCTTTTCCCTGATAAGGGCTGCCTGCCTCTGCGACCAGCCTTTCCTGGATAACTTGTAGGGGTGGGCAGTTCACCCCTGCTGCATCTTCTTGTGTTGAGCTAGTGCCTGACCCCCCTCCCCCCAGGGTCACCTGACCTGGAATCCTTTTAGGGGAAGAATGACAGTGAGGTGGAGACTTGTATCCTGCTCTGAATTTTGGAGACCAGGGCTTAGCTGGGTCCCACCTCCCGCGGATGATCAGAAGCTGCCAGGCTAAGCATTCTGACTCAGGAAAGGAACGGGGGCCAGGCAACTGGACAGGCACCTTAGAGTTTGACTTTCACTCTGCCTAAAACAGTGTTTCATGCATGCATCCCAGGCTGGCCTGGAACTCACTATATAACTGAAAACCAACTTGGAACTTCTGATTCTCCTGCTCCACCTCCCAAGTGCTGCGATTATGGGCTGGTACCATCATGTCCAGAACTTCAGTGGTGCTGGGGACCAAAGCCAGCACCCTGCATATGCCAGGCAAGCACTCCTCGCTGCTTCCAGAGCTCTTTACCAATGATGCTTTGTTAAAAATGCTAACAACTCAATAGTCAAGCCTAGTGCTTTAAAAACCACTGTTCCTATGCTCTCCAGAGCTCTGCTCAGCCTCACCTCACCACCCTTCCCAACATACACACCAGCACATGTCTGGCCCTGAGCCAGAGAGGGGAGGCAGCTGACCTGAGTGAATAGAGCAAATCAGGACTCTGGCCAGGGCCTGGCCTCTTTTGCTATTGCTGCTCTGCCAAGCTCCTCCCCTTTATTCCCAGAGCTGTGGGGGGGGGGGGAGGAAGCCACCCACATAGTGCTATCAATTGTACAGACTGTATGCAGGAATTACAGCATACAGAAGAACATTAAATTGAAAGTGAAAGCTCCCTCCATGCCATCATCACTCATATTTCTAGAGGTGTATACTGTTAATTAAATGGTGACAACCCCTCCAGACTTTGGTCTGGGCTCTAGTGGACACATCTGCGTACAAAACTGAACTGCGCTACACACATTGCTCAGCCATTTTGTTTCTTAGGAATTCATTTCTTTTTCTTGTGAATATCTTTCCATGTCAACACAGGTTCCATTTTCTTTTCTTTAAAAAAAAAAAAAAGTTTATGTGTATGTGTGCCTGAGTGTAGCTGCCCTACATGCACCAGGTACCTGAGGAGGCCAGAGGAGGGTGGCTGGTCCCCTGGGACTGGAGTTATAGTGCCTGATGCGGCTTCTGGATGGGAAGTAAACCTGGACCCTTTTTTTTTTCCCCCCGAGAGAGAGAGTTTCTCTGTGTAGCCTTGGCTATCCTGGACTTGCTTTGTAGACCAGGCTGGCCTTGAACTCACAGCAGTTCACCTGCCTCTGCCTCCCGAGTGCTGGGATTAAAGGCGTGTGCCGCCGCCACCACCACCACCACCACCACCACCACCACCACCATGCCTGGCTTAGCAGGGTGATTTTGAACCCATTACCAGCTTTCTCTAAAACCATGCATCAATCAACATGGCTCCCAGTCATGACTGCCCTTGTCCATCTTTCTCAGTGACCTGCAGAAAGTTGCCAAGACATCTTCTGTGCTGCCACACCTCTCTGCTTCCCTTCCTTCTTCCTTTCCCTCCCCTCCTCCCTGCATGGACTCTGCTGTGTGGGTACAAAGGTCAAAGATACCGTCTTAGGGTGGCTCAGTGGTTAAGAGTCCTGGCTGCTCTAGCAGAGGCCCAAGGTCAGTTCCCAACACTCATGTTGCAGCTTACACACCTGCAACTTCAGTTCTGGGCGATCTGACACCTTCTTCCGTGGTGCACTTAACCTTACATGCAGGCAAAACACTCACGTGAACAAAATGAAAGTAAATTTAATAAAAAGATAAGTCGGGCCGTGGTGGCCTTTAATCCCAGCACTCGGGAGGCAGAGACAGGTGGATCACTGTGAGTTCGACGCCAGCCTGGTCTACAAAGCAAGTCCAGGACAGCCAGGCCTACACAGAGAAACCCTGTCTTGAAAAACAAAAAACAAAACAAAAAACAAACAAACAAACAAAAGTGAAAAAAAAAAAGATACACTTTTGGGGATGAAAATGGAGACACAAGACACTGACCCAGTTTAAACATATCTCCATGGATACTCTTCTTGCTGTTCCCTGGTACACTTTGTCCTTTGGCCTGACCCTCCACCATGGCCACCTGCAGATCCATCCACAGGCAGGCAGAGTGAATCACGTGTTCACTCTCAGTCCAGAAAAACTGTTTAAGCGTGAGCTGGGAACAGAATCCTTGAGACAGCAGTCTTATACACAGTAAGGAAGGATATTTTTCTGTTTTAGGGGGAAAAGATCTACAAAGTTAAAAATCTAATAGGCCTGCCAGGCAGTGGTGGCGCAAGCCTTTAATCCCAGCACTTGGGAGGCAGAGGCAGGACGGATCTGAGTTCAAGGCCAGCCTGATCTACAGAGTGAGTTTCAGGATATCCAAGGCTACACAGAGAAACCCTGTCTCAAAAAAAAAAAAAAAAATCAAAGGAAAAAGTAAAGAAAAAAAAAAAGAAACCCTATGACAAATGGCTTGAAAAACTGTCTCTGTGTGTAGACTATACATGTACAGTCAGTATCTATAGAAAGAAATACATATATAACAGATACTTGATGATGGGTATATAATCTGACATATGTCTTATTAGGTGGTCTTCCCCACCCCCAGACAGAGTTTCTCTGTGTAGCCTTGGCTGTCCTGGACTGTCTTTGTAGACCAGGCTCGTCTTGAACTCACGGTGATCCACCTGCCTCTGCCTCCCAGAGTGCTGGGATTACAGGCATGTGCCACTTCGCCCAGTTAGGTGGTCTTTTATGAGGATTATAGAGTGCCCTTCCATAAACTAAAATAGACAGAGCACTATTAGACATAATCTTATAGGATCAATTATCCTAATTACAGCAGATTACTGACCATGACGTCACGTCACCGTGTGAGACATGACTTCATATTGAATATCTTTACCCGGATTTATGGATTACCATATACAATCCTGATTTTTTTTAAAAAAAGCATATCCTCTTAATACGCCAGTCTGAGTTCATTTCGATCTTGCCCATCCTCTTGGGCCCTTCTCATTCTGCTCTCTACAGAGAGAGCCTGGTATCACACTGGTCCTTCCTTTCCCGTCACTCTGTCTCTTGTTTAATGGCTGGCTTAATGGACCCTATGAGTTCCCCTTACAGATTATTTTATTGTGGACCAGGGAGATGACTCAGTGGCTAAGGTGATGGCCAGATAAGCCTGTGGTCAAAGTAGCTCAAGTATCAGTCATCTCAATGAACCTCTCCTGGGAGGTAGGAAGTAGAGACTGAATAACCCCTGGAAGTTTCCAGGCTAGCTGCTTAATGTACACAGTGGTGAAGCGATATCCTGTTTCAAACAAGGTGGAAAGTAAGGATGGGCATCCAGGTATGTCCTCTGACCTTCAAACACGCACTCCTAGAGGCATGTGCATACCTACAATCACACACACAAATGATTTTATTATGGTAAATCTATATAAGGTGGTATTTACTATTCTAACCATCTTTAATGTGCACCTCAATGGCATTAAGAGCTGCTGAAAATTTTTTTTTTTTGAAACAGGGTTTCTCTGTGCAGCCTAGGCTGTCCTGGACTTGCTTTTGTAGACCAGGCTGGGCTTGAAGTCACAGAGATCCACCTGCCTCTGCCTCCCAAGTGCTGAGATTAAATGTGTGCACCACCACTGCCCAACAAGAGCTGCTGAGTTTTAAAAGAAATATTCCTTCTGTGCTTTGCTATGGGATAATTAGCAGAGCAGTGGGAAGATGATATACTTCTGGATTGGTCATGGCAATTAGATAAAAATGTGTGTTGATCTTCTGTCTTGTAACTCTGATAAACTACCTTGATAGTGCCAGACACAGAGAAACCCTGTCTCGGAAAACCAAAAACCAAAACCAAAAAAAAAAAAAAACCAAAAAACAAAAAACCAAACAAACAAAAACAAAAAAACCAACCAACCAACCAACCAAAATACCCAAACAAAAACAAAAAAAAACCCAAAACAAAATAAGATCATCTTATTTTTGAACACAATTTTACTTCTTTTCCAACTTGGGTTCTTTTATTTATTTTTCTTATCTAGTTTCTCTGGTGGAGACATCTAATTCAAGGCAGAACAGCAGCAGTGAAAGAAGGAGCTCTTGTGTTGACCTTGGTTGGCCTTGACAGAGATGTTCGGCTTTTCACCGAGTGTGGTACTAGCTATGGACGTTGTGAAGATGTCCTTTGCCATATTGTGCCATGTTTTCTGAACATTTTTCTTGTGGAAGAATGTTGAATCTTTTTTGCGTCATTTGAGATGATCATGTGTTTTCCCTCAGGTTTTATTAATGTACTTTCACTTAGATTTTCTTTTTGTTTTTTTGAGACAGGGTTTCTCTGTGTAGCCTTGGCTGTCTTGGATTCACTCTGTAGATCAGGCTGACCCCAAACTCACAGCGATCCACCTGCCTCTGCCTCCCAAGTGCTGCGATTAAAGGTGTGCACCAACCATGCCCGGCACATTTTTACCTTTATAAACTGGATCCTTTAAAGTATAAAGTTCAGATTCTTTAGGGCAGTGGTTCTCACCCTTTCTTAATGCCGTGACGCTTTAATACAGCTCCTCATGTTGTGGTGACCCCCAACCATAACATTACTTTTGTTGCTACTTCGTAACTACAAAATTTCAGTTACGTGGTCTGTGTTTTTCCGGTGGTCTTAAGTGACCCCTGTGAAAGGATTGTTCTACCCACAGGTTGAGAAAGATTTCTCTGGAACCCCTACCTAGCAGTAGAGGTAAGGGACTAGTCTCCTCAGACATCGCAATTCTGACCTTCACCTGTGTGTTCTGGGCATTTCACCACAAAAAGAGAAATAGACTCTGGCTGCAGATTGTTTAACCATTTATTTATTTACGTTGTTTCAATACACAGACAAATAATACTGTATTTTCTTTGTAATGTTTCTTCCCTCAAGAGTCACTTTAGTTTAAACAAGAGGATTTTTTTAAAAGAATGTGCACTTGTGAGCATGTGTACACACACACACACACACACACACACACACACACACACACAGAGCAAGGACAAAGATGTAACCTCATTATACCGCATATGAATGAAGGTGGAAACAGGTTTCATTTTTAGACTCTGGAACCATTCTCTCTGCCTTAGAAACTAAACAGAAAGTTCATCTCCGTCTTAGCCAAGGCTGGCAGAGGCTGGACAAGCCTGCTGGGGACAAAGTGTAAGTGGTTCTTGTTGCTAGAGACCAGGGCACAGGGTGCCAGAAACAGCCACCCAACTCCCTCTGCTCTCAAGCTCTCAGTTCAGGTTACAACCATCTTATCTGGGGACCTAGCTGGGCAGGTGGGTGGTGGGACGGCCAGAAGACATTTTTCTTTTGACTTTTTAAGGATTTGGTTTCTTTCCAAAGGGTCTGACATTGGTGCAGAAGAGCTGCGGCCTCAGAGTTGGGAGGCTGCAAGTCTTCTTCTCCAAGGCCTTTGGTCCGTCCATCTGGCCTTTCCCACAGGCAACTGTCATCGGCCGAGCTGCATGGCAAAGGCTGCACGGTTCCTCTTCTTGGGAGCTGTGTGGTCTCACAGCACCAACCGAGAACACAGAACATCTGCTGTCCTCTCAGCCTAGTCACTGAGTGTTGGAACAGACAAAAGACAAGGTGGTGGCAGGTTCCAGGGCAACCCAGACAGCTGAGATAGCACAGATAGGCTCCTTTTACTTGGAGTAAAGGAATATCACATCTGTAGACCTAGCCCACCCTCCCCTCTGGCCATGCCTAGTGTCCTCCTAGAAAGGCTAGGCTCAGAGTTACCCCTGAGGGCTGAAAGGGGAAGGAAATATGAGGCTCTATCAGGCTTTCTGGGTGCTAAATGGCTGCTCCCCAGAAGCTGTCTGGCCTAAGGAGGGGAGGTCTCCAAAGGGCTGAACCAGGAACTCAACAGAACTTTTGGCTTCCCATTTCTGAGGACCAAATAAAGCTTCATAGCTTAGCAATAGCCCTTAATAGTCCCAACACTGCACCTCACACCTGCACCTGACAGATACTGCTGAGTGAGCAACACGTGTATATACACACCACACACACACACACACACACACACACACACACACACACACACACACGACTTATAAATATACTGGATGGACTGGGGGACGACCCTGCTCTTCAGCCTACAGGCCCACCTCGGCACCAGATGAAGCTTGGCACTGGCTTCCACCTATGGACACGGTGGCTCTTGCTGGACCCTGGCGCTCCCCACATATGCTGGGAGATGGGTTTGGCAGTAACTGAGTGGAGGCCGAGCTTGGACGGAAAGGTCCAGTCCCAGAGCCCCCCGCAGGGACCCAGCTGGCAGTGAGAGACTGTTGGAGAGTGGCAAGAAGCACTTGAGAGACCAGAGAGTTCAAAGATGGGGCAGGGAACCTTTCCAACTCTACTACAAGTGGCCTTGGTTGGACTCAAGAGCAAAATGAGAAATGTTTAAGGGACAGAGTGAATGCAATGTCACAGTGGTTGTGTGCTAGAGAGTTGCGTGCCACACTCTCCTGGCAGGAGGCTGGGCAGGCAGGGGCCTCTCACTGATGTGTAATATCTTGGCTGAGATCCACAGACACAGATAGAATGCTGCCTCCACCATGCTCTCTGGAGCTGTCCTTCAGGCCAGAGACTGCACTGTGTCTGATGTCCTAGCCCGCACTGCCTGTCAGGCCAGACTTCATCTTTCCCGCATCCAACAAAGAAAGGATGTGCAGGCAGTGTCACGGAAGCTGAGAACTGCTTGTTATAACACGGGCTCTAACAATCTGCCCGCTCTGCTGGAACTAAGCCCTGGTGCTGGCCACTTCACTGCTGAGTGGTCCTGAACTGGACACGTTCAGAGAGGTACCTTGGCTCTGAATCTCTGGCTATAGGCAAAAGGGGGAAAGGCAGCCAGAGGCTCCTAGTTGGAGGCTTCCATGTTTCTGAGACTTACACAACTACAGGAGAAGAGCCATGGGGCCTGGGCTGGACCACGATGGGGGCTGCCCTTCTGGTCAGCAGAGCAAGCATATGTAGCCCATAGCTGAGAGGGAGGAGGCACCTCTTATGTGGAAATGTATATGCCAAGGTCACAGTCATTTCTTAGTAGGAGGTGAGGGGCCAAGGAGAAGAAAGCACAGACAGACTCCACAAAGGAAATAGGTCTGAGTAGAGGAAGCCTACTGGACCAGCATCTCCAAAGTCTTCAGACAATAACCAAAATGGCTGAAGGTACAGCTGCCCTTGCCAGGATATCTGTAGTCCTTTCTATCAGTCAGGCCTCAGTTTAGTGACACCTTCACTGGGGCAACTGGAGACAAATGAACTCCAAGACTGAGGGCCAAGACCCCCTTTCCCAGGCTCCTCTGCTCTCATACACCTTCCGGGAAGGGCCAGCCTAGTCAGACAGTGAGGACAGGGGTGCTGAACTCAAGGCTGCAAAAGAAGCACCTCTGCCGAGGGGGCCCAGCAAGGGTGGGAGGAGGGCCCACCCAGCCAGTCACTTGAAGGTGTCATCAGTGTTTTTGAACATGAGAATGGCGTTATAGATCTTCAAGGCTGGGCCCAGCTTGACACTCATGATCTTCACAATGTCCGCCTGTGTCAGCAAAAGGAAGGCCTCGCCGTCAATCATCTGAGGGGGCGGGAGAGGGAGGAGGAAATCGGAGGAGGAGGAGGAGGAGGAGGAGGAGGAGGAGGAGGAGGAGGAACCGATGTGGGGTGTGTGTGTGTGGTGAGGGGTGTGGGAGACAGGTGAAAGGAGGTTAGGGGTAGATATGTGAGGGGGTATGAGGAGGAGAGGGAGGGCGTGTGGCAGGTGGGGAAGGGAGGAGGAGGAGGGCAAGGAGGAAGGACAAGGGAGGGAAAAAGGAGAAAAGGAAGATAGCAATGGGGACAGAGAAGGAAAGCGAGGCAGCCTGGTTCCCCGGGTCACACGCATGCAGTTTCTCTTTCTGCCGACTGCTCGGGGTCACCACTTATACTGGAAAAGCGGCTCTGGAGCCCTTACAGACAGTAGCTTCAAGACACCAGCTGCTGCGGGACAGCTGTGGGGCTTGCTACTAAACGAAAATGCATGCGGAGCACCTTGCTTGAAAGTTAGTAAGAATTGCAAGATGGGACAGCTGAGCACAAAGCTGAGAGCACAGGGCCCCAGGAGGCTGCACAGGTCACACGCCCAGGACACCAACCTGGCTCCCGGTCTAAGCAGTTTCACTCATTAGTCATCAGGTTTGTGCTGCCCAGACCCATTCTGTAACCTGGGTAAAAGCCTCCACTTCTACCCATGGGATCTAGCGTTTGTGAAACGCCTGAAGTCAAGACAAACACAAACACAGCCACCAGCAGCCCCATCTCGGCCCAGGAAGCCCACTAAACAATCTCAGTGCTACCCAACAGAAGACCTGGGCAGACCCCGCATTCTGAGGTCTACAGCACAGGGTACACCACCACTGTTACCTCCCACCTATTCCTGCCCTCAAATCAGAGAGAAAAAAAAAAGAACACTGGACTCTAACTAAGCCTTTGGATTTGATTTCTAGTTTTTAAATTTTTCTATTACAATCAATTATTTTGTGTATGTATGAGTGTGGGTGTGAGCGTGGATATGCGCCTGTCACCACATGTGTGTGTGTGTGGGGGGCAGAGGACAAATTTTGGGAGTCAGCTCTCTCCTTCCATCATATAAGTCTCGGGGATTGAACTCAGGCCTTGGGGCTTGGTGGCAAACACCTCTACCTGCTTATTAACCAACTTAGTGGTCCTGATTTCGAGACTTTTAAAAATGTCACAGGAAAAGGAAAACAGGAAAAGGAAATGAGAAAAAGAAGAAGAAAATAAGTACTGCCCTAGAATGGAAGATATGTAAGGGCCATGTAACACCTTAAATGGAAGATACGTAAGGGCCATGTAACAACACCTGAAAGGACCTATGTGGGTCTTACTTGGCTCATAAACTACTAAAAAAATATGTTCTGAGGTAACAGGAAATGTGCATAAGGACAGGGTGTGGGTGATTGGAGAAGCCACTCCAGATTGCAGTAACAACATCTTATAAAGAAGTCACGAGTCACAGAGCTCAGGGGTGAAACATTGTGGTGCCTGTAATCTACCTCAAAGCAAGTATGTGAAAGGTGTGCATTCTTGTCAGGGAGGCAAAAGGCCAGATGTGAGGAGGGAGTGAGTTGAAGAAAACAGGGGAAGGAGGTTGTATGGGAAAAGGGACTCAGAGGTCCATACACAGGAGTGCTGAGGTCTGTTCATTAAATGGAGAAAAACCAATGAGAGTCCAGTGCACTATACAAGCCCCTCCCCTAGTGCTACCGGGAGAGACCTATAGAGCACCTGGGGACTGATCCTGCTCACATAACTCAACAGGCAAAGCCAAACCACAGCGCTACAGATCTACAGTGCTGAGAAGTGTGAGAATCTATAGGGTTATGCCTTGGGGTGGGGACTGACTAGAAGGCGCTGAGGCAGAACTTCCTGGTGTGACAGGAGTGTTCTGTCTTGATCAAGTACACACATCGCACAAACCCTGTGGTACTGGATGTTCACCTCAGTCAAAATTCACCTGGGGTGGGGGTGGGGCATAGTTACTCACTGAGCAGTGGTAGAGAACAGTCTCAGCATGCAGGAAGCTCGGGGCTCAACTCTCAGCAACCAAACCAAACCAAACCAAGCCAAAACCCAAACATACAAAAGTAAGACAACACGCCATCCCAGAGAAGGAGCTCAGTGAATTTGTTCCATGTTGTGAGAAGGTTCTAGAAATAGGAGTCCAGCTGGGCACCCAGGATAGCATAAATAAGATCAGCAACACAGGAGGCAAGCCCAACACCCGGATCAGAAGGAGCAGACCATGCTGGGTCTAAAGACACCCTCTCCTCACAGCGCAGGCCCTGGCCCGAGCTGTGGTCTCAGCTGCCCAAAGCGGGGCAGTTGAGACCACACCATGCTGATGCAGGGGAGTGTTTCTATTGTTCTGGAAAGAGGCCTTAAGTACACTCAAGGGCTCCTTCCAGTTCCAAACTCTACAAATTAAGAGTCACGAATAAAGTTCTTTATTTAAAGGCAACTGTGCACAAAATGTCAGACTACCATTTATAGATGACTCCCCATATTGGGCTTTTGGTATAGTGGTGGCATTCCTATCTGACTATAACGTTGCTAGATAGATGTACACACATGTCAGGGGCGCAATCACGCTAGACACCACAGTGAAGACTCACTCCTTATTTCTTTTTTTGTTTGTTTTGGTTTTTCGAGACAGGGTTTCTCTGTGTAGCCTTGGCTGTTCTGGACCTGCTTTGTAGACCAGGCTGGCCTCGAACTCACAGCGATCCACCTGCCTCTGCCTCCTGAGTGCTGGGATTATAGGCGTGCGCCACCACGCCCGGCTCACTCCTTATTTCTAAAGTTCACATGACTTGCAAGGCAGCCCCCAATGTGCTCGCTCTACCTCCATTTCAAAAACAGCAAGATGTGCGCTCGGAGACAAGCTGCTCAAATCGGGAGAGCTAGGATTCTAGTCCAGACTGCCTCTAAACCTGGCATTCTATTCCCTGGAACTCAACAGCTTCCTATCTTTCCTGAGCTCTTGGATGTTCATTTCAGTGTGTTAGAATCTCTGCAGCAAACATCTACACCTAGGCCACCCGGTGTCTGCTCTGGGCTCAGTGCTATGTAGGGAGGTAGCTCAGTAGTGGAGTATCTGCTCAGCCTGCTGGAAGCTGTGTTCTCTCCCCAGCACCACAAACTGTGAAACAGCTTCAATTCCAACAGCCCCGCGGCAGAGAGCACAAGAGCAAACGGATTCCTTCTCCAGGATATGTGTTCCTTCCCAAAGGGAATCTGAACATCATAGCATCTCCAAGCGTGGCCACAGTCCCCTTACACGACCCCTCCCACAGATGTGGCTGAATATGATTGGGCAGAGGGGCCTCTCTCGGGCTCGGGCAATGCTGGCGTCTCAGTGGCAGTGGCGTCATCTCTGTCCCTCTGCACTTGTACCTTACCTCATCTTTGAAGAGGCGTGCTTGGTCCTCAGAGCCCGTCAAGGTCTGAACGAAGCCAAAGACCTTGGAAATCAAAGGCGATATAGTGACCAGGGGACGGGGCTAGGGGAGGGGGTGAAACCACATGGTCTTGATGCCCTCGAACTATGCCATCCTCAGGGGATCCTTTGGTCTTTGTATGGTGGCGTGTGATGAATGGTCTTTTGTTCCTTAAAGCATGTCTGCCCTGCTGGATCTCCAGCCTTATTGACATGATGCACCCACAAGGGGCCTGTTTTGGCCAGTCTTGCTGTGGCTAGGAGGGATGAGCATAGGTTTGGAGGCTATTAGGAGTGATATGCGGCTCCATCTGGGCAGGCCCTGGCCTGCTGAGTGCCCGGCGAGGGTGTGGTTTAGTGAGAGACTTACTTAGGATGGGAAGAAGAAGAGGAGGAGACTGAGGGAGGGGCTCCGTACCTCTTCAATGGTCCACTTGGAGACTGTGGAGGCTGTGATGCCTGCCACTCCTGGCAAGAGCTTGCAGTGCTGCTCCCAGCACACAGAGAGTGAGCGATCAGGGTTGGCCGACAAGGTGGACATGAAGAGGGACTGGTGCACCACACTGGGAGGGAGGGCTAGAAGGCACAAGCAGAAAACGGTGACCTGGTACCAGGGACAGCTCACAGCTGTGTCACAGGGGATGCCGGCTGATATGGCAGACAGGACCAGGGCCAGGGCCCCTCCTGAAAGCCTACAGAGTCACCTGGGTGACCCGGTGCTTACTCCTGCTGGTCCAATGGGTTGCCTGCTCACAGGCTCCAGCACCCACTGTCTGGAGTGACCCCAACACTCTGGGACTCGTGAGGCAGCTGCTCTTGGAGCTGCTGGCCTCAAACAGTCCCCAGTGTTCAAACAAGCTCATCCCTGACGTCGACATGAGTTCTGTGCGTCCTTTCTGAAGTCCCTTTGGACTCTGACCAACTCTCTCGGCCTAGGGTGCTTCTGTCCCTGGAGAATGGGTTCTCTTCAGCGCTCAGACTCTGCCTATCACTTGCTTTCCGATCTCCTCAGGAGTCCCTTGGCTCCGTGGGTCAGGTGACTGATGCCACTCTGTTTGGCTTCCTCTTTAGCAGGCCTGGCATGCATCCTTTGGACTTTACTCAGTTCAGCTGCTGACAACCTGACCCCATCCTCTTCAGCAGGTCCAGAGACCTCCAACAGCTTGGCCATTTTCCTGCGGGCCTACTCTGCCTCGGCCCACAGTTCAAGATAACTGCTCTGTGTTTAGTGCTTGCTACTAACTCTGGATGCAGAATGTAGCGCTTGTGGTGTCCTGTTCTCTACGGCAATCCCTGCTTGCTACTGACCCTCCTGCCCCATCTCACTCTCTGTGCCTCAGGCCTTTAGGATTCTACCACAGCCCCACTGTCACTCTCCTACAGCCTCCGCATCTCACCCATGCCCATGCACTGCACCTAAGTATTACTGAGGGGCTGTACTTTCCATGGCCAGCTCTTACTGTGATCCAATGGCTGTGCCTCTCCTGCTTGGCCATAATTTAGGCTCTAAAACCCTTTCTGATGTCCTGAGTCATATCTAACTCCTAGTCTCAGAGCAGCCAGACTCTTGTGAGCAGTCACAATATTTTACTTAACCACCTATCTGCATAGCCTAATAGGCTCTTTCACAGAGGTGACCCTTGTCGGATCTGGGCAGTGAACACAGCCAACTCCCAGGTGGTGTCCCCTGGTGGAACGGTCACATCTGGAAACTATATTGATGTCTGCCATGGACATGTGAGAAGCCACCTCTAGAAGGGTCAGCCATGGCTAGTATCCTTCTTGGTTAAAGGCCTGCTGGTACGGCAGAGAGCCCTCTGGTGGTGACAGATCTGGGCTCTGTTCCTGAGATGCCACAGCTACAAACGCCGGAAGACTGACTTCTGAGCTGGTGAGATGGCTTAGCAGGTCAGGGTACTTAAGGTACTTGCTGTGCAAGCCTGAGCACTTGAGATGGATTCCCAAAATGCATATAAAGATAGAAAGAGAGAAATGACACTACAAAGTTATCTTTGTAGTGATTACTGGTACTGGATCTCCAGGAGCACACTATGACATCTCTGTCTTCTTTCTTTTTCTTTCTTTTCAGGAGCACACCATGACATGTCTCTTCTCTCTCTCTCTGTCTCTCTGTTCTCTCTCTCTGTCTCTCTCTCTCTCTGTCTCTCCCTTCCTTTCTTTTTCTTTCTTCCTCTTTCCCCTCCTGGTCCACAAAGGACTAGCAATCCAATTAACTCTCTACATTCAGTCAGGAGGTTCCCTCTGGTGGTTAGAATGTAATCCAGCAAGCCAGGTGTGGTAGCACATGCCTTTAATCCCTGCACATGGAAGGCAGAGGCAGAAGGATCGCTGTGAGTTCAAGGACAGTCTGGTTTACAAAGTGAGTCCAGGGTAGCCAAAGCTACACAGAGAAACCCTGTTCTGAAACAAACAAACAAACAAACAAACAAAATATAGTCCAGCAACTGGGAGCTGACCAGGTGCACCAGGGCAGGCAGAACAGGGCCCTACCATAGCCTGACCCAGGAACAGCCTGCTAGGTGGGCCCAGAAGCTAGACAAAATGCTTGTCATTCAGGCTTGAGGCTACAAGAACTGCCTTCTATTTGCACCAAGAAGAAACAGTAAAGAGAGAAGCAAGAATCGGGTGGCGCACGCCTTTAATCTCAGCACTTGGGAGGCAGAGGCAGGCGGATCGCTGTGAGCTCGAGGCCAGCCTGGTCTACAAAGCGAGTCCAGGACAGCCAAGGCTATGCAGAGAAACCCTGTCTTGAAAAACAAAAACAGAGACAAAACCAAAAACAATGGAAAAAGAGAGCAGCAAAAGGGAGTCTTCCACGCGCAAGCTTCTGACTGATACGCAGCTGTGCAGAACACTTTACCAGGACCTCCTTGGGACACCAGGCTCAGGGAATCTAGAGACACAGTGAGACACCAAGGATGCTCACACAGGAGAGACCAGCAAGGGTGCCAATGGTCTGCATACCACAGAAAAAGGCTTGAGAAGATACTGATCCTATCACCTTGCCTGTGCCTCCAGTACTTTGAGAAATCAGCACCTGCCCAGTCTGTGATATTTTGCTATGGAAATCCATGCAAATGAATCCAAGGGGACTGGGCACTGATGTGACATTAGGGTGCAGTGCTTTAAGCCTAATGCCATGTAGCAGAAGTCAGGTCCAAGTTTGAATTCCAGCTCAGCCCCTTACAAGGTGAATGACTCTGAACAAATGATTTTGCCTCTGTGCCTCCTATTCCTCCTTAGTTAACTAGACACAGTGCAGGAGGCTGGCAAGCAAGAGACGGCAAATAGAAAGCCTGGCTCAGTAAACTGCAGTAGCTACCACCATCATTTCACCCACTGACTCTAAATGGTAGATGCTCATGCATGCTCTCAAGTGAGGAAAGTGAGGTTCTGAGAAGCCCAGCAACTTGCTCAAGGTCACACACAACTGACAGCCATGGCCTCCTGAGGAAGCCTAGAATCACATAACAGAGCGGGGTGGGGTGGGGGGCATGGCTGCCTCTTGTGGAAATACAGCACCCACCCACTTCTCAGCATTTCTACAGCCGCCTAGCAAGTCTGTAGGACCAGAAGCCATGCAACTCAAGGCCTCATCCCAGGCTGTGGCCACTTCTGCGTGCACCCAGACTTAAGGCGACAGCTCCCCCCTCCTCTATGGTGCCCTGGTGTCTGATTCCATCAATCACAGTCCATCAGTCACAATCCATCAATTACAGGCCATTCAGTGACCCACTTGATGGAAGACCTTGAGCAAGGGGACCCTCACTCACCTTGGAACTCTTCCTGTGGAGTCTTGCGAAACTTTGGAGGGCGTCCAATCCTGGAGAGAGAGGGACCAGGGCCGCAGCAGAGGATCAGTGGCTGGCTCAAGAAGACATGAGGCCCCACACCCGTGAAGCCCAGGACCTGACTCCCTGGCCTCCGCACCGGCCATGATGGCGAGGCTTTTTCCTTGGGGACAAATTAGACAGATTCTTCTTCCTGGCTGCAGTCTCTGAGTCGGACAGCTCCCCCGCCTTCAGCCGGCTCTGGTTCCTCTCGGCCAACGGGCAGCCAGAGAGGCAATGGTGAGCTGTGAACTTGCCTGTGACGTGGCCAGAGCCGTCACAGCCAGGAGTGGGGCACTTCCTGGAGAGATGAAGGCTGTAGTTGGGTGGACCCACTTGTCTCTAGCCCTGTTCAGGTCCTGGGGAAGGCTGATGGGTCTCACGTCACAGCTGTTAGAGACTCCCTAAACGATACTTGCTTGCCTCTGGGCCTCAGCTGTGACTTTACTTACCGGTGGTGAACACTATATTTGGAGGTCTTTGTGTGGGGTGGGCTCCTGTGGCTGAGAGGGGGGCAGCCCCCAGGTGAGGCAGAGGTGGACTCTTTGGGGCCTGCAGGGGCAGAGAGAGAAGTCAGCATGGAGTCCTAGAGGCAGAGCAGTAGGACAGGGAGGGGCAGTTTCCATGTGACGGGGAGAGTACTGGGAACTAACTCTTTGGAGACCAGGTCCTGAGCCAAGCTGGGCCACCATTCCTGCCACTGGGTGTCAGCTCTCTTTGGGGAAGGAAGGTTTGGCTCCTGTATACTTTCCTGGGACATGTGGACATGCCTTGGGTTAGTGTAGCAGGAAGTCCTGGGGGCTAGTTAGGGGGTAGGCATCCCAGGCTCACTGTGGGTTGTCGGAGACTGGTGGAAATGGGGGTGGGGAGATAAGAGTGCCCTGGGGGTACACACGGAGAGGAGGCTCCAGGGGATGTCCTGTCTTGGAGCACCAGCCCGCAGGGTGGATGTCCGGGTGATCGGCATCGATCCAGAAATCATAGTTGTGACTCCAGCCATCAAAGTGGAGCTGGGAAAGAAAGGCCCTTGGGGGGTCAGGGGTCGTTCTCAGAGCCTGGCCCGGTCAGGAAGTCCCCCGAGCTACAGAGGTACTCTCCTAGTCTAGGCCAAGACCGTGAAGAGAAAGAATAACAGCGGCCACCTACACGGTAGCTGCTCTCGGCCACACGTTCTCAGGGTTCCTACTAGTTAAAATGCCATCGCTGCCATTCAGTCCTTGTGTAGGACAACAATTATTAGACCCATTTTACAGATGATAACATTAAGGCTCGGAGAAAAAGAGATCTATCTGAAGCCACAAAAGCCAGTCACAGATAAGGAGAGAATGAGAGGTGGGGTCTTCAGCTTCCATGCCTTTGACCTCTAAGAGTTCTACAGAATTTCTGTCCCACTGACCTGTCCACCTCCCTACTCCCCACCACCCCAGTCCTAGGGTCCCAGAGCCACCTTTATCCGATGGTCCTCTACATCTTCCACGCTGGCTACCCGAATCAGTGCTGGGTTCCGGCGGTCTACAGCCTCCAGCTTCATGTTGACCAGGAAGTTGTGAGGGGGTCGCTGTGGGGAGACAGGTGCTTTCAGGCTAAGGCTCGGCTTGGAAGATCTAAGGTTCCAGAAGGAAAGCCACAGGGGAGACTGTATATTGGCCAAGACCTTCTTCTGGTTGACTGGCAGGGCTATGTCTTCCTAAGCTCAATTCTGGGGAAGGCAAGAGTCAACGTACCATTTTGAAGGCTTCCTAAGCTCAATTCTGGGGAAGGCAAGTGTCAACGTACCACTTTGAAGGCCCAAGTGGGCACAGCTGAGGTCCCAGTTTCTTCTAGATATTTCTCCCAGCAGAAGCTGTCAGGGTCTGGGTAGTCTGGCAGAGGGTGAGAACAATACCTGAGCTTGGCAGGTGACTCAGGGAACTCTCTGTCCCCAATCGGGATCAAGGACAAGGACAGAAGCCAGGCATGGTGGCACATGCCTTAGTTCTCAGCACTTGGAGCTGGGGTGGGGTAGGGATGGGGTGGGATGGGGGTTGGGGTGGCATATGCCTATAATTCCAGCACTCAGGGAGGCAGAGGCAGGAGGATCGATGTGAGTTTGAGGCCAGCCTGGCTTACAAAGCTAGTTCCCAGGACCCAGGAGGAAAAAAAAAAAAACACATATATATATATATTGAGACCCCTGTGTGCTTGAAGTTGTCATCTTTCATTTTTTAAACCCCAAGAAGTCACGCTCCAGGCCCTATCTGTTCCCTACTCTGGTCCTAAAGGGCCTGCTCCTGAGGTACGGGCACGCGTCTAACATGTAAGAGACGGGAAGGAGAGCTAGGCCTGGAAGGATGCATGCTCAGGCAGTGGCCTCACCTTGTGGAGGGGTGAGGGGCTTTCCTTGCTTCTGGCACCAGCCTACGGGGTGGATGTAGGGGCTGCTGGGGTCACACCTGAAACCCAAGAGGATGTCATTGTCCCAGGAGACATGGGGAGGGCTGAGCCTGCTGTCCTCACAGCATGGTATCAGGGATTTCCTCGGCCTCCTTCTTGGTGAGAGGGAGATAGGTGACTAGGACAGGGTCAGAAAACTGCCACATTAACTGAAAACTCTAGCATACCGTAATAGCTAATGGAGATCTATGAGGGTGTGTGTGCACATCTTAACCAAGGTATTTTTTCTGATAAAACAGGAAAAAAGTGAGCTACATATCCAATGACACAGCTCAGATCCACAGGGCAGCTCACTTCCCCCCAAATAAAATCTGAATAATCAGGAGAAGATTGGGTGGGGCCACATAGGTGTCTGAGGTCCTAGAGATGCCTCCTGGCCCTGGTGTCTCCTCCCCAGCAGGTCCCAGTACCAGTAATCATAAGTATCGTCCCAGTTGTCAAAGTGCACCAGGAAGCGACTGTCCACCACATCAGTCACACTGGCCACACAGACGAGGGATGGGTTCATGCGGTCCACAGCCTCCAGCTTCATGCCCACCTGGAAGCCCACCGGTGGAGGACTCTAGGAGTGAGAAGAGGGCTGCCACAGCCAGGGCCAAGCTAGCTGGAGCTAGCCCAGAGCTCCTGGCAAACACAGGAGTAGGTTCTCTACAGGGGTAGCCTGGGAGTGGGAAATGGGCACCAGGGAGAAGTAAGTATGCTGGGAATGAGGGTGGCTCTGGGCCAGTTGGGGGCGCTTTCTGTCCTCCAAGCGCAATGACTGTCACAAGCTGACTTGTGGCAGAAGATAAGTGACTGTTGGGCAGCTATGTGTTTACCCAAAAGTCCTGGCAGGTTGAGGACAGGTTGCTGAACAAGCCTTGCCAGGCTCGCCTTGGGCAGCAGTGGTGTGGTGGGGAAAGGAAGTAATGACATGTTCTTTGCTTACTGTGGGGAGGGGGGAGGGGGGGGGGGGGGGGGGGGGGGGAGGGAACTAGTATTGGTTGGGTAGTTGCCACAATCAGGCAGAAGCTTCAAAAGACAGCGCCCCCCTCACCTTCACATGCCTGCCCCAGACAATCACTCTCCTTTTAGAAGGAAGCGGTATCTATGACCCAGAACACAATGCCAGCTAACAGCAGGGCCAGAATTCAAATACTTTGACTTAAAAAAACAACAACAAAAAACCCATTTCTTGTCACAATACGAGGTGGGACCCAATTAATCACCCGTTAACCCCAAATATGGTTTCTGGGGCAGAACTGGAATGGGAGAGCAACTGTCCCTGTGAATAGCATAGTGGTGTTCTAGCCCTTTAATATGGTCATCTGGGGGGGGGTCTCTACTAGGGTGCACATCCAGCCCCCCAGTACGGGGGTATTTTCAGTGGGGGCTTCCTCTCCCTCAGACCCCTTGCTCGGGATTATGTGATACATAACTGCTAAAGCTGCCACCTGCCTGAACAGATTAAAAACAGGAGGTGAGTTGGTGGGATGTTGGAGATTAGGAAGGAAAAGGCCTCCAGGATAGACTTTGCCCTTATACACTAAGCTGCAGAGAAATGAAGGAAGAATATCTGAGCAGAGACAAGTTAGGGTCCAGGCTGCAGAGCCAGCAAGGACCTCTGTATGGAGGAGAATTCTGCAGCAGAGAATGCTATGGCTCAGATGTGTTCCCCAAAGGGCCCTGGGTTGGAAGGGGACCAGAGGACCCTGGCTAGTCACTGAGAAAGATTAGAAAGCAAGCTAGAGATACAGTGATTGAGAGTGCTTGCTGCCAAATCATGACTGGAGTTCAGAGGCCAGCACACATCACGACCCACAAGCATCTATAGCTTCAGCTCCAGGTTCCAATGCTCTCTTCTGGGCTCTGTAGCACACAGGCACTGGCATATGCACAGACAAAACACACACACACACACACACACACACACACACACACACACACACACACACACACACACACACACACACACACTCTCTCTCTTAGATAAGTAAGTCATAAAAAGAAAGAAAGCTTGAGCCTGGCAGTGGTGGCGCACACCTTTAATCCCAGCACTCAGGAGGCAGAGGCAGGTGGATGTCTGTGAGTGGAGGCCAGCCTGGTCTATCGAGGGAGTTCCTGGCTACACAGAGAAACTCCGCCTCATGGTGGTGGTGGGGGCACAAAAGAAGAAAAAGGAGAGAAAGATAAAAAGAAACAGAAGGAAAGATAAAAAGAAAGAGACTGAAAGAAGGAAAGCAAGCAAGCTTGCACTTAAACCCCTCTGACTCCTGTGATCTCTTCCATGCACACCTTCAACAGGGTGGGGTCACCAGCACAAACGTCCCCAGAGCTTCAACAGAAAGGCCCCCCACCCCCGATCGTGAGCTTTCCACTTCTGAAGCTACAGGATAAAATAGGCTCCTTTCTTTCCATATTACTCAGGTTTAGACAATTTGTTATAGCAACAAAAACTGGATGAAGGCTCGGTGGGTAGAAGCTACTGCCATCAAGCTGAAAAACCCGAGTCTGAACCCCTCAATGCACACAGTGGAGGCAGAAAACCCACTCCCACAATTCTGTCCTCTGATCTCCACATGTGCTGTGTACAATGTGCACCCCAAACACGGAGTACTTTTTTTTTTAAAGAGGTAATTCAAACTGGGTATGGTGGCACATGCCTTTGATTCCAGCAATTAAGGGGGCAGAGGCAGGCAGATCTCTCTGAGTTCAAGGCCAGCCTGGTCTACAAAGCGAGTCCAGGACAGCCAGGACTACACAGAGAAACCCTGTCTCAAAAAAAAAAAAAATTTAAAAGAAAATGGACAAAGACAAGATAAAGGAGGGAACTGGGGGGAAACGTATAACCAGCAACCCCCATTTGGGCTTCTGGCCTTTCCCCAGGCATGCCTCTAGAACCAGAAGGGACCAAAATAGAGCTGAGAGCAACCGAGGAGTTGCATTCCGCTGAGTCAGACCCCTGGGCTGGCTGCAGTGACTCTGGCCTCAGGGGGTGATGTTCACTTTTACTCAGATACTCACGTGGCTCTGGCTTACAAACAGGTGCTTGGGGGCTGCCTGAGCTCTTGTACTGCGCAGGTACTGGCTCCAGCTGAACTCCTCTTCCTTGTAACCTGGGCCCCTCAGGGGGAACGAACAGAGCGCTGTGCAGAGGCTGGGCCATGGTGAGGGCCCCAATAAGGAAGTAGAAACAGGCAGGTCTGAGGTCCCCAAAACCCTCAGGGACCCTCTGCTAAAGGAAGACAGGACCTGATGAACGCTCAAAGGGCTTAGAAGCCTCAGAGTGGAGTTGTATCAGAACGGGATGGATTCACAACAAAACCAAACAACAACAAACAACAAAAACCCACGTGGGATGCAGGGTGACTTGAAGGGAGGAAAAGATGGCTCTGGGGACTCACTGTCTTCGGGGGACTAAGCTGGGGAGCTCCTACCTCTGGGAGGCTGCAGCTTGTGTCCAGTCCTCTCGAACCAGCCAGCAGGGTGAATGTCAGGAGAGTTGGCATTGACCCAGAAGTCATGGCACTCGGAGTACCCATCAAAGTGCAGGCGCAAGCGGTAGCCACACACCTGGCCATGCAGAGCATCACAGGCACGTCAATGACAGCGGATGCCACCCTCTGTCTCCTTCACCTCTCCCTGGGCCAGCCTGCAGTCTCAGGGTTCCAGCGCTAAGTGCAAGGTGGGTAGGCTCTAAGGCAGCCTCCTGCCCTCCTAAACCCCAGCCGGGATGTGGAAAGTACTACAGACTCCTCTGTGCCTCCAGGGTCGTGCCTTCTGCCACCTCCTCCCACTATACCCTCTCAATGCACCCTGCTATGGTCACAGCTTGATCTCATGCCCCAGGGACCACTTTGCTGCTTGTGCGTGAATTTTCCTGCTCTGGTATGGGGCGTGGCAGGTAGGCCTTCCGACGCTTTTCCTAGCCCTTGGGCCAAACGAAATCCTTCCTCATTTGCAAGCCCATGATGCATCACTGCTATGCTCATTTCACAGCCTATCTTCCTAGAGGACAGGGTCTTATTTGATCTGAGACAGCATCCCCACCTTTTGTAGCTTTCGTACGCTCCCGACCCCTTCCAGCATGGACAACTTATATATATTCATTGATACCAGTGCTCCATTCCTTCTCATCTTTCTGGTATTTGCTTTTAGCTTTTCCTATATTCCAATGGATCTCCCTGTATGTCTGGGCTTCCAGTGGCAGGGCAGCGCCTCCCTCCTCCCTCCTCCCTCCCATGGCTCCATCACTTTACACTGAACAATTGGGAGGGTGTTTCCAGCTCACCTCAGCCACAGTGAGGATGAAGTACATGGACGGGTGTTGGGGGTCAATGCCTTCCAGCTTCATGCCCAGTTTGAAGCCATTCTTGTTGTGGGTGACTGCCTGGTTCTGTCAATGCAGAGAGCAGAGAGGACCCAGCTTCCATCCAGCCTTATCCTTGCCTAGTGGGCTTGGGGCAAAGCAGCTGTCTTTAGGCCCCATCTGTCTCAAAGGGTGACGTATTGGGGATCTGCCCTGTGGGGTTCCCAGAGAGTGAGAGCTGCAGGACCCATCTGAAGAGCTGGGCCTGGGATGGACTTAAGGGCTCTCTCATGTGCCTCATGGCAAGGTCAATGCTGAACTGGGTAGAAGGTACTAGAATCCACAAGACAGCAGGTGAGCCGTGAGCTGGGAGGCCACCTTCCTATTTCCTCCCACCCAGGAAGTCCCTTACAGTGCACCCTTTTCAACTCTATACTTCATTCTGCTTGTGTGTCAAAGATTGTCCGGTAGAAAACACCAGAAGGCCTGCTCTTGGTGGCGAGTCCCCGAACTGAGAGGATAAAGAGGATAAACTCCCTTTAGGCTGAGAGGTCCCAACTCACGTCCTGGAAGAGGCTGACCGGGGCAGTGATGGCCTTCTGCTCTTCCAGGTAGGACTCCCAGGACCAGCCTTCCTTCTTCTCACTCGACACTGCAGAGACAAGACAGGCAGGCTGGCTCCTGGCTCCTCCTAAGGCATGGACCAGCTTCCTGTTTCCCCATTGAGCTCTAGCCTCTGCCTGACCATATGGACCTCTGGCCCCACTCAGCCATGACAGTGCAAGGCACAGGGGGAATCAGACCTGAGGTGAGGTCACAAGATTCTGTTTGCTTCTTCTCCACACCCAGGCTACCAGAAGCCCCGTTGGTCACAAAGGTCACAGAGTCTCAGGTGCTCTGTCACCATGAACAGGGTGAGGATCAGTTGTGAGGCCTGAGCCAGAGGACTTAATCACAGTGTTACCTAAGCTCACAAAGGGGAGGTATAGACACACAAATGTGAGCGTGAGCCTGGTGTGCCTCAGTATGTAGACCAATTCCACAGTCTTCCTAGACTTGTACACACCAAGTGTTGAACATACATGGGTGCGATGTGCAAACATACAGGCACACGCACACGCGCAGCACAGAGGCACACACAACTATGCATGCATCGTGTATTCCGGAGCCTACAGTTCAGGTCCTGTTCATACCCCCCAGAGTCTTAAGGATCCTGGGGGAGGAGGGATGGGGAGTTTTCCTGCTGGTAGATTCCTGGCCTCCATGCACAGGACACTTTAAAGGCTGTGACAGCCAGTTACCCAGAAGGCCAGAAGGTGGGCTGACCAGTTCAGCTGAGCTGCCTTCCACCGAAGGCCATAGACCATCAGAGACCAAACAATGCGTAAGGATCAGCCTGTGGGCTGGAGAGATGGCTCAGAGGTTAAGAGCACTGTCTGCTCTTCCAGAGGGCCTGAGTTCAATTGCCAGCAACCACATGGTGGTTCACGACCATCTATAATGTGATCCCGATGCTCTCTTCTGGCATGCTGGTGTACATGTAGGCAGAGCACTATATTCTTAATAATAAAGAAATAAAATCTTTAAAAAAAAAGAAAAGAAAAAGAATCAGCTTGTATTTGGGGTTGGGGGGGCAGCTCTAACTTCTGGAAAATGACTCAGCTTTGTGATGTTATCTGCCAAATGGAGCTTGTGAGGACTTTGTGACACATGGTTTAGAAGGGGTTCTGTACGAGATGGCAAGACTAGTCATGTTACCGGTCCTTCCTGGTCTTGCCCCAGACTGCCTGACCTAGCTCTTCCTTGCTCTGCTTCACTTGGCCTTGGGCCATTTAAGCTTGTGGTGGTCTGTTCCTTAGTGGAACTCACTTGTTGTACAGCTGCCTAAATTCCTTAGTCACCACTCCAAACCTTGAGCTCCCGATGACTCGAGCCAACTAATCAACCAATCAATAGAGCTACCAAACTCTCTCAAAGACTGATGCCAATGCCAAGTCTAGTGCACAGCTCTTCAGAGCATCCTTTGTCCTGAGTAAGACCCCTACTACGTTCCTCCAGAACACCTAGCTCTCTACACAGCTTCATCTATACTCACTGAGCAGGGGCAAGGAGAAACCAAATCAGATGCCAAGCTAATCATATTGGTGCTGGTTTTGGGTTTTTGTTTTGGGTTTCTTGGTTTTTTTGCCCCTGGGATGCCACACCACCCTGTCTGACTATTTTATCCAGATCACAGCTGCTATGACCAAGTCCTTCACAATACCCAGGTCTTTTCTCCCTAGATAACACCCCGTTTGCCTTACCCTCCCCAAACTGTGGCACAAGCACAGTTAGGGCCCGAGTATTTACCAGCATTCAGATCTCAGGCACCTCTATGGCTCCTAGGCACTCCAGTACTGAGTTCACTCCCCTTTAGCCATCCTCCAATAAAGCCAAGCTATAAGACCTCCCTGACACACCAAGCAGACACTTCTCACAGGCCCCTGGCTGATCTGCCAGCTCTTACACCCCAGCCCGCCCTCACATCACTTCCTTCCTTGCACCAGTACTTAATATTTCCCAATGTATGTGGTGTCTTTTTTTTTTTTTCTGAGACAGGGTTTCTCTGTGTAGCCTCGACTGTCCTGGACTTGCTTTGTAGACCAGGCTGGCCTCGAATTCACAGCGATCCGCCTGCCTCTGGCTCCCAAGTGCTGGGATTTGTATATGGTGTCTTAACATGCATGTCTATCTGTGAACCATGTGTATGCCCATGGAAGCCACAAGAGGGCATCAGATGCCCCTAGAACCAGAGTTACAGATGATTGTGAGGCTGCTGGAAATTGAACTTGTGTTCTCTGGAAGAGCAGCTAGTGCTCTTTTGTTGCTGTTGTTTAATTGATTGTTTGTTTGTTTTCCCTGTGTAGCCCTGGCTGTCCTGGAACCCACCGATCTGTCTGCCTCTACCTCCCAACTGCTGGGATTAAAGATGTATGCCACCACTGCCCGGTTTACAGCTACTGTCCTCAGTCACTGAGCCAGCTCTACAGCCTCCACCAATGTTATCTTGGGCATAACATAACAGGTCTTTAGCTTTCTGTCTCCTCTCACACACTACTGTTATTTATCTTAACTATTCCTTATACCATTTGGTGAAACCATCTGCATGCCATGTCTGGTGCCAGAACTGGGGTTTCAGAGATGCTTCCAGGATTTCATATACATAATTTCTTTTAGAACTCCCAGTGCCCTTGAAGTGACAGGAATGGCTGGTAGGTACCCCCTTCACAGAAGCGTAAAGAGATCCTGTATTTCATATCATCTACTGAAAAGAGGCCCAGCTCTCACACCTCTCCGTAGTATCTGGATTGCTTCCGTGGACAAGCCCCTGGTCTCCTCCAGTTTGCTGTATCCTTCCCTCCTGGTGAACTTTTAGCCTCACCCCCAAGCTCAAGCTCCAGAGTTCCCATGCTCAGTTCCATAATCTATGTACTACACACTGATACCCAGCCGAGGGTGCTACAAGGGCCGACATCTAGGCTGGGTTCCTTGCCAAGCCATGTGAAGACAGAGCCCTCTTCTGATCGGGCTAAGAAGAGGCACATTTATATGATGTGTATGAAGGCATCATAGAGGCCATCTCTAAAACAGATCCCCTCCAGCTTCCAAAAGTGTGTGTGTGTGTGTGTGTGTGTGTGTGTGTGTGTGTGTGTGTGTCTGTCTGTCTGTCTGTCTGTCTGTCTGTCTCTCTCACATCCTGCCTGCAGATCAGGATGTAGCTCTGAGCTACTTCCCCAGCTCCTGCTTGCCTGCTGCCACGCTTCCCACCATGATAATGGACTAAGCTATGAAACTATAAGCCAGCCCCACAATTAAAGGCTTTCTTTTATAAGAGTCGCCTTGGTCACCATGCCTCTTTATAGCAACGCCACAGTGGCTAGGACAGTTGGCCTGGGACTTGATATGTAGACCAAGCTGGCCTACAGATTTCCAGAGATGTACTTGATGTACCTGCCTCTGCCTCCTAAGTGCTGGGACTTAAGGTGTGTGCTGCCAAGCCCCACAGAAAAGGTGGAGGAGGTGAAAGAGCAGGGGGTGATTCTTTTGAGCTCACCCTTCCTTCTGGTTCTTTCTGGGATGGGAACAACTCACGCAACTGAAGCACAGTCCACAAGGACTCATCAACACACACACATCAATTCACACAAACATTCACTGAGAATCTACCCCATACCAGGCCACACACATCTTGCCAACCTCAGCCCCAGGATGCCAAGATGGGTCAGTGTAAAAGCACTGACTGCCAAGCCTGATGACGGATCACTGATTGCCCAGGACCCATGTGGCGGAAGGAGAGATCTGACTCTGACCTCTAATGGGCACTGAGGCGCATGCGCCTCCCTACAATGTAATAAAACTGTAAGTAAATAGACAAATAAATTCAGACCCTGTGTTGATAGAGTTTAAGTGTTGAGGCAGGAAGACCTGAGAGATCGCTGCATCTATGTAGCTCTGCTTAGATCCATTGACAGCCGTAGAAATAGAAATACTAATAGCAGGTCTGAGGTCTGAAGCAAAATTATGAAGGCTCTCTTAGAACCAAAACACCATTAAAGGGGCCTAAACAGGAAGATCAGGCTTCCGACCAGTGTGGGCTTACCAGTACCACCAGAAGGAAGCAATACTACATGGCTCAAGTCTTCAGATACTGAGCCCAGACTTCCTATTAAGGCCACCTCATAGCTGCATAATGCAAGATAAACAACCCCAGGAGGGGGCTGGGGAGATGGTGCGGAGCTTAAGAGCCAATTTGCTCTTCTAAAGGTCCAGAGTTCAATTCCCAGCAACCACATGGCGGCTCCCCACCATCTATAATAAGATCTGGCGCCTTTTTGTGGCGTGAAGTCACATATGTGGGCAGAATACTGTATAAATAATAAATAAATCTTAAAAAAAAAAAACAACCACCCCAGGAATAAACATAGTCACGAACAAACTAGGAATGGTCTCACTGTGTCTTTCATACACGTTAATCCGTGCCCACGTGTACATTATACAACCATGACCCACACTTTCAGTCTCACACCTCCAAAAGTAAACAAACATTTAATGTAAACAAGCCACCGTACCCAGCTGGCTTCTGCTCCACTCTGCACTCTCTGGAGTGTTAGTGGTGGGCTCTCTCTCTGGATCTTTTCCTTCTTCTTGCTTCTGCAAAAAGAAAGCCTGAGTCCAGCTTCCTGTCCTCATTGGGTCGGGACGGAAGTTCAGCCCTGGCCCCTGCCTGGCTCACAGGTCCAATGAGATGCCGGAAATCGCAAGCTTTCTCTAGCGTGTGTGCCCTGCCGTCAATCCAGTGCTTGGGTGGGTACCATGGGGGAGGGATGGATCCATGTGAATACGGGAATTCTAGTTACACGGCCTGAGTACACAGTCTCATTCCTAGGTGGGGAGACGGAGTGTGTGAACATTTCCGTTCTGTGCTGATTCTACCTGCCCACAAGTCTTCCTGCGCCTATACCTTCCGCTCTGTGTTTCCTGACCTCTTGCGTAGGTACTAGATGCTAGAGATGCCGTTTTCCCCATTGCGGCGATGCACCCTGGGTGCCAATTTACTTGTGTGTGTTTTAATCCTGACAACAGGCTGTGAAGGGAGCCACAGAAAATCAGGAGAGAGATTTATGGGTCAGGTGTGGCGACATGCATTTGCCGCAGGAGGTAGAAGCAGAGTAAGTTCAAATCCAGCCTGGGCTACATACTAAGTCCCTCCCTCCCTGCCTGCCTCCCTTCCTTTAATAAGGTCTACAACCCGATTCAAGATGGACCGAGTAGGTTGCCAACAGCAGTCTTATTGACCCAGCCTCCTATCTGGGATTGACAAGAATACAAAACTCTGTCTCCAGTGCCGCATTTCTTTCCGCACCGCCCTCTTTTTACCATGGCCTCTGGCTCTGACTCCTCTGAGGGGTTCTGGTACTCCTTGTGTTTTCTCTTTTTCATGGGTTTTAGGAGATCAGAAGCGATGGTACAGCCTGTGTTCTCTACTATGACTGACCTACAAAAGGAACGGTCTCATTAGAGAGAAAAACCATGTATATTCAGCAGCATCCAGTGTTATCACAGTCTCCTGAGCCCGAAACCGGAAAGAGGCTTTAAGGACTTAAAAAAAGAAAACAAAAAAAAGAAAAAAAAAAACCCAAAAAACCAAAAAACAAAAAAACAAAAAACAAAAAAAACAAAACAACAACAACAACAAAACAAAAACCTGTAACCCCTGGTTCTTACCGCTTCTGGAAAAGCTGAGGGCAGCGGTCGTCCGTAGAACCAAGATCTGGGCCAATGCTTTGCTGAGGCCCACAATCCTGGCACTTGCAAGAGCTCGTGTTTTCAGGGGGTTCCTGAGAGTTGACTTCTTGAGGGTCCTGGTGGGCATCATCTGTGGGAGCCAGTGGGGTCTTATTCTTCCCAGCCTTGGACAGCCACATGCAGGCTCCGCCCACATCCCCTTCAGCCCATCCCCTAGTGGACAACAATCCCCAGTTTTGCCCATTTAGGATCACTTCCGGTCACGTTCCTATCCAAGCCTCTTCCACCCACGCATTGCCGCTGGCGGCAGGACTCTACCAGGGTGCTGGGTGCCCTTGTCTCCTCCAATCGAGCCACTTTCGTGTTGGACCAGGCCTTCTTGCCGCCCCTCCGGGCTTGGTGGTCGCTCCACCGCTATCATGTTCAGTGGTGTGTACTCGCTTATCTGGAACTAGGATACGGAAAATTCTGAGTACTGTGACTTCTTCACCAGCTCTCCACCCACCTTTGGGTCTCCCACGCTATCTGCTAACACTGTAGGAGGCCACTAGACTCAGCCCAAGTCTCAACCCCTTCCCGACCACCTCCCTACCATCTACAGGCTCTCATACTGAGCCTCAGCCTTTCTGTCTCAAGCCCCGCCTTCAAGCCCACAGGTCCCGCCCTGCAGCTGCCAGTCATCATGGGGACTGACCCGCAGGCCACGCCCAGCTGAGGAACTGGAAACTCCTGTCCAATCCAGAAGCCTGACTGTGCTATTGGTCCCTGGTCCGGTGCCTAGCTGCGGCAGAATGGTGGTAGTAACTGGTTCGCCACCAGCCACCCGCTGCAGGGTGCCCATGTGGACTGGCTCCCGGAGGTAGGATACATCCAGGGCAGAGCTGGGTAGACCAAGGGGAGCTGCATTGGCTAGAAATAAATACACAGATAAGACAGGACACAGATGAGCCTGGTGCCTCTCCCTCACTCCGGCCATTCATGTGTATAAAGGTGAGGAAAAAAAAGTATAGAAGAGTGAAACGCGGCTGGGCTTTGCGGCAAATGCCTTTAATCCCAGCACTCAGGAGGCAGACTCTGGGGAATCTCTGAGTTCCAGGCCACCCTGGTCTACAAAACAAGTTCCAGGCCAGCCAGGGCTATACAGAGAAACCCTGTCTCAAAAAACAAACAAACAAACAAACAAACAACAAAACCAAACCAAAACCCCCAAACAAAAAACCCCAATAATAACAAAAGGAGTGAAACACGTCATCCTTTTTCAATATCCACACCTCCTAGAGCAAGCATGGGACCTGCAGAGCCCTGGCCTTGACTTACTAGGAATTATAAAGGCAGTTGCAGGCAGGTGAGGTCGGGCACCTGCACTGTCTCTGGCCACCAAGTGCACATTGACTTCCCCCGTGGAAGACCCTTTCAGTGTCCTTAGTGTGTCCATGTCACTGTGCCCTTCCATCCAGATGGGTCTACAAACCAAACACAGCCACCATGAGATAGGGAGGGAAGGATCTTCTTGGAGGAGAAACTGCCCTTCAGTTCCTTGAAAAGAAAGGTCTCATCTCTGAGAGTAGAATGTTTTAGGTGACTGGCCTCAGGGCTAACTTCTGCCCTTCACCCAGGTTATTGAGAGAACTCTGGCCAGGCCCTGCATCCTTCCCTGACCTTTATTTGTGAGGCTGGGTACAATGGCATGTGTGAGGGTACCACTAACACCATGCACACTGTGTGTATAGAATGGCTCAGGCCAAGGTCCTGTTTTGGCCAATGACAAAGCCCAAGCCAAGTCCAAATTAACTTCTTTTTTGACATCCCCCCCCCATTCCCTTTGAGAGTGCATAGCCTTCAGGTTCTACACTCTATCCTTGGTTTTGTCCTTCTGTGTTTCCCTGTGCGCCACCCCCTCTAAGCCCCGGGGCGCAGCCTGGGATGATTAGTTGAAAGAGAGCTGTCAACCCTCTGCCATAGCATCTGTTGCACAAATGCGTGTACCCGAATAGCAAATAGGTAGCATATGAAAACCCAGTCAGCACAAGGCCCACACACTGGGTATAGCTCATTGGGAAAGCACTCGCTTAGCATGCATGAATCCTGTGTTCAAATCTGGCAGAGAGGATGGGGGATGGAGAAGAGAAAGAACTGTACTCTGTAGTACGGTTGCTACTCGGCTGCTGCCTAGCAGCACTTGGCAGTGGCACCTGGCATATATGAGAAGGAAGGAACACAAGCCTTGGCTCGGGACAGAGTCTTGAGTTGGACTCTCAGCCTCTTATTCCCTTAACATCGTGATTCCAGATGAGTAGCTTTCCCATGCTGAACCTCAGTTTTCTTAAGTGTAAAATAAAAGCGAGGTGGTAACGGCACCTACCTCAAGGAGCTTTGGTGACTGTTGGCTGTGAAGCATTGAAACCATCAGGCCTTCACCAAACAGCAATTCTCTCTCCCTATGGACAGAAACGCCAGGGAGCATGGCGGCTTCCAGCCAGTAACATGCACACTGCCTATTCAGGTTGCAATAGCTGCTGTCTTGTGCCCATCTTCCCTCCCTCGTACTGTTTTTTGTTTTGTTTAGGTTTGGGTTTTTGAGACAGGGTCTCTCTGTGTAGACTTGACTGTCCTGGACTCGTGTTGTAGACCAGGCTGGCTTTGAACTCACAGCGATCCGCCTGGCGCTGCCTCCCCAGTGCTGGGATTAAAGGCGTGCGCCACCACGCCTGGCTCCTCGTGCTGTTTCCAAGATTTTTTTTCCTCCCTAACACAGAAGATATTATAGATGTCTATTATAAGTATAAAGCTGTGGAGTAAACAGACAAGGCCATATATATGACCTGATTAATTAAAGAAACATTCAAGCAAAACAAGATGAGTTTTTAAAACTTTTTTTTCGAGACAAGGTCTCTCTGTGTAGACTTGACTGTCCTGGACTCGTGTTGTAGACCAGGCTGGCTTTGAACTCACAGTGATCCGCCTGCCTCTGCCTCCCAAGTGCTGGGATTAAAGGCGTGCGCCACCACCGCCCGGCTGAGTTTTTAAAGCTTATAATCCAGAATCCCCCAAATTTCAGTTCCAACTATCTTGCTTCTCACAGCTGACATGCCTGTACCACTTAGAAATATTTACTTTTACTTTGTGTATGGTTGCTTTTGCCCAAATGTACATCCGTGCACCACGTGCATGTAGTACCTGCGGGGGACACCAGAGGGCTTCTGATTTCTCCCTGAAACTGGAGCGTTCCAGATGGTTGTCAGACACCATGTAGGTGTAAGAACTGAAGCTGGGTGGTGTGCAAAGAGCGTCAAGTGCTCTTAACCCTGAGTCATCTCTCTACCCCCACCTTTGCATAACTTTCAATTATTTTAAATCTAATAAACTTTTTGTTTAAAGTCCTGGCGATCATGAACTCTTTCAGAAACCAGTCCTATGCGGCAGGCGTCTCACAGAAGCTGAAGATGGCCTTTACAACTGGGAAAGCCCTGGAAAAACCAACGAAGCGTCAACACTGTTCTGTGCTCTGGGGACATAGGTGCGACCAAGGCGAAGGGCTCTCATAAGGCTTGTACTTTAAAGGATAAGGTTGGAGATGGAGACAGATGTGAAAGACATGTGCGCAGAAGGTATTTAAGACATAGAAGGGAGTACAGGGAAAAGAGGGACGCCTTGGAGCACAAAACAGAGGTTGGGAAGGGCAGCGGAGATCAGGTGCCTGTGTGGGAAGGGTCTGTAGTGAGCTGCCCTTCTGGAGACTAATGAAGACACTTGTCAGCCATCAGCATTGGGTCCTCGGGAAGTGGCCAGGGGAAATGTCTCTCTCCCTAAGCCAGATATGGGTGGCTAGTTACCTTCATTCGAGGTGTCTATGCAGGGCGATCTCAGGTTCAGAGCTTCCTGCTTCATAGGCCGAGGCCTCTGTGGAGACTAGATCAGGATTTCGTCATCTCTGCCCAATCTTGCTGGCTTCACAAGGCTACTCTCAGAAACCTAATCTGTGTTTCCAGGGAATCCTACTTAAAGCGAGAGTAGCTGCACATAGCAGATGCCCAATAAACAATTTTTGAAAGGGTCCATGCTGCTGTCTCTAGCTGACAAGCTTTCCATACACACTCTACCCAGAGTCCTTTGAGGCCTTGTATACAGCAGACACCCAATAAATGCCCTAGTGGTGGGCGTTGGAAAGGAACTAGTGCTAGTAGCACACAGCAAACTTGGGAGTGGTTCGCCGGCTCTCCCCCGCCACAGCTACCCGATGGAAGCGACCCTGCACGGCTGGTGTGTCCAAACCCACCACCAACCTCCCTGAACTAAAGAGACTGTCGCGGGCGGGGTGGTCATTGATCCGTCTGCTCTGCAGAAGGGCTACTTTTTTTTTAAACGCCAAAATGGCGGAATTCTTTAGACGCCCCCCGCCCCCCCGCTTTATAGCCAAATTTTTAAAAATCCTATTTTCTGCCAAAAATATTGAAAATCGATGGCGGCGAAAAGTTTGCCAAATGGCCTATGGAAACCCCAAACTCGCCCTCCACATCCCCTCATTAATGGAAACTCTTGATTGCATTTCTCTGCAAGGCCGAGCCTCTGCCCTCCCCACTGCTCCAAATACAGATAGCAGTGCCGGTGGGCTGGATCGCCCGGGAGCCCGCAGCCCCCACCTGCAGCGCCCGGGCCTGGGTCTGAGGAACCACCTCCCTAGCCCGCAGCGGGTGCGGCAGGAGAGGGGAAAGGACCTGGGGCGGCGCCCGCAGGACCCCAGCACTCACTGTGCTGGCCGGAACGGGGGTGTGGCGTCCTGGAAGCAGCCAGCGGGAGAGCCTTGGACCCGAGCTTACCTGCAGGGTTAGCGGGTGCCGCCCGCACCCAGCGACCGTGGGAGCCCGGCGCGGCGCGCCTGCGCACACGGGGGCGGGGTGGGTGGGGGCGGGCTAGTTCCCTGCAGAGCGCCGCGCGGAGCTCCTTGCCTGGAAGGTTTGCGCGGGCTTGGGGCCCTGGTTGCAGCTTTTGCCTTCGGTCCGGGCCCTGGGGGTGTAGACTTAATTACCCTGGGACAGGTAGCTGCGCTGGAGAAGTGGGTGGAGATTCTGGGAACCTTAGGGCCTGGAGAAGCCTCCAGCCTGATAGACCTCCAGCTGAGCCGACTGTATCAGGCAAGGCTGCACACCTGCAGACACACTCGGGTTCCACATTTGGAGAAGAGGACTCCCGGAGTCTCAGGAAACTTTCCTAGGACGGCTGAAGAGCAAGGAAGCCTGGCTGCCTTGGGATTGCCTGGCATGAAGAACCCCAGCCGCGCCAGCCTTTGGGTGACCTGGAGACATCACTGTACCTCCTGCGCTTCCATTCAACATTGGGAGACTATCAAGCCATATTCTAGAGTTCGATAATGGTTCCTTTTGTGTTGATTTGATCAAGTCATTGCTCTTCTTGTGCCTTCCATTTCCTTAACTGATCTGCCTCTACCAGACTTCTTTTATTGGTTCTTAACTCTGGCATTAGAGCAGTAAAATCAGAGAGACTTAACTAGAGTTTAATCCCATAACTCGGGAGGCAAAGGCAGGTGGATCTCGGTGAGCGCATCTACAAAGCGAGTGCAGATCAGCCAAGGCTACACAGAGAAACAAAACAACAAGGGACAGGTCTATCTGGCCCTTTGGTGATAGCAATCAGCCAAATCTTTAGACTCAGTCCAGATGAAAAATAGTTCTTATTTAAATCATAAATTCTCCCAGTTGCTGTGATCAAGTTTAAATTTATGTAGATTTTAATTATTCTTTACATGTGTTCTTCCTTGCCTCCACGGTTTTATTTATATTTTGTGTTGTAGGGGCAAGATTAGTCAGAAAAAGGATGGAGACTACCAACATCTCTTTATACACACACACACACACACACACACACACACACACACACCCTCAGTTTAATCTCTATTCAGACTCTGCTTATTTAAGATTCCAAAGTGGTTAAGTATTAGAAAATGGCAAACCTATTTGAACACATGGTTTCTCTATTACAAACCCATATTTTAGGGATTCAAACAGATGCATGGAGTTTGAGCAGGTGGGACCCAGAAACAGCTTATATAGACTTCAGTTGCTATTGTTTTTTTTTTTTTTGCCTATTTACATATTTATTGGCGGATGTGATGTGGGCAGTTCTGCTCCAATGTTCAGTGTATCCTGTGGGCCCCAACCTGCTTTTAGGAGTGAGCAAGTCCAATGCTTGCTTCATTGGAGCAGGCCCAGATGATGTTGGCATACAGCAGTATGGAGGAAACCGTTGTTTGGAAGCTACCCATATTTCCTGTTCCTATCAGAGTAGACGTACATCGCTGATTCAGTAGTCCAAGGATCTCAGAATAGCAGGTTTTTGCTCTTTGCATGTGAAAACATCTCTGCTTCCACAGATAAGCCAGACTGTACAAATCAGGAACCCTTCTAACACAGACCCCCAAAAGGGCTGCAAAAAGGTACCACCAGAAGGCTTGCTGCTCTTGCGGAGGACCCATGTTTGGTATGTACTCATAACCATCTGTAACTCCAGTTCCAGAGGATCTGAGGCATCTTCTCACCTCTGCAGTCATCAGTCAGCACATGGTGTACGTGCATACACACGTACTACACAGACATGGAGCAAAACATTCATGCACATAAACTCAAAATATTACAAGAAGCAAGCAAATACAAGGGAAGCAAATTCCCCAAACTTGCAAGGGGAAGTTGTCAGGAGCAGCACACAGGGAAGCAGCAGCTTGGCACTGGCATTTCTCTTGTTGGGAAGGTTGTTTTGGGGTAGTGCAGGGCCCAGCTGCCAGAATCTTTCCTTTTATCATCATGGTGACAGCAGGTAGGACATTGAGCCCTTGTGGTATTGTGGACTTGGAACTGAATTTCCCTGTCTCATGACCAGACACTTGGCAAGGCAGTGGGGGTGCATGCCTTTAATCCCAGCACTCGGGTAGCACTGGAAGGTATATTGCTGTGAGTTTGAGGCCAGCCTGCTCTACAGAGTGAGTTCTAGGACAGCCAAGGCTACACAGTGAAACCCTGACTTAAAAAAAAAAAAAAAAAAAAAAAAAAAGCCCAGACGCTCACCTCACAATGGGGGGCTCCTTTGAAATTTTCCTTTGCTTCCCATGCAAGCAGTGTGGGTACACTGAGCATAGGGGCAGAACTGCTCACATCACATCCGCCAATAAATATGTAAAAATACTGACTCCATTTTTCCTCTCTGGCTTGTTCTAAGTCATTTCTCTTCAGCTATCTTGAGTTCCAGAATAGTTAGCCCTATATAGGCTAGTCATCGCATGTCATAACTGAATTGCCCACCCAATGAGTTCCAAGGTGACACCAGTAACTCCATAGAACTAGCCCTGCATGACTGAGGCTGCTTGACTATGCAGAGTTCTTGCCCTGAATTCTGTCCTGTCAGTATCATGAAGGCACTTAGGGTACTAGTCCCATTGTTCCCAGGATGGCTGCGCTCGACCCTCCCCCCAAACGCGCAAAGCTCTGTAACCCTGAGCAATACTCCCAAACTCTTCCCCCTTTTAAATGTCCTATTATGACAGCATCACTAATGTCGTCCTGCCTCAGCCTCCTAAGTAGCTGAGAGTACAGGAATGAGTAACAGGCACTTTTAGCCACTGTCGGACCCTTAAGGTGGCACACTGTCAAATGTGGCCTTTGGGAACCAGGCCTGTGGCAACTATCTCACTAGACTACAGCTCTAGGAAAATACACAGGTCATTTGGGGTAGGGTTCAGATATCATTTTTCTTTGTTTGGATACTCAGTGTTTAGTGGAGTCAAGACATTGATGGAAAATCAAATTCCTTTTTTTTTCCTTCTTCTTCTTTTTTTCAAGACAGGGTTTCCCTGTTTAGCCTTGGCTGTCCTGGACTCACTTTTGTAGACCAGGCTGACCTCCAACTTACAGAGATCTGCCTGCCTCTGCCTCCTGAGTGCTGGGACTACAGGCGTGCACCACCACGCCTGGTGAGAATCAAATGCCTAAACTCATGCCGTATGTACTGGCTCTGGGTTCATCTTACCCTTTAGAAAGTATTGGTTTTTTTTTTTAAAGTGTGAGTGCAGGTATACATATGCCATGGCTCATGAATGTCAGAGTCAAACTTTTGGGAGTCAGTTCTTTTCTTCCATCATGGGTTCCAGGGATCAAGCTTGCACAGCAAAAGCTTTTACCTGCTTTGCCATCTCCCTGGGCCTACCTCTCTTGGCAGGCACACTGAAGCCAGAAAGGTAATGCAAAATTGGTGCTGGGAAAGACACTAACTTGTAGAATTAAAAAAAGAAACAAACCACCACAGACATGAGAACTTGCCCACTTAACCATCAGCAGACCTCATAGGAAGGGAGAACAGCATCTGCACTGACTTGAGATACCAGTACAATTTGGAGAATATCAGGGCACAAAGGCATATTCCCATAGACCCGGTGACTCGGGGCTGAGGCAGGATTCCTCGAGGCCAGTTCTGGGCTTGCCTGGGCAAAATAGCAAGGCACCATATTACTGAAAGGTTTCAACTACTTATGTGTACGAGTGCCTGCCTGCATGTTATGTGTTCTTGTGTATGCCTGGGGCCCATGGAGGCCACATGAGGGCACTGGATGCCCTGGGATTGGAGTTAAAATTGTGAACAACCATGTAGGTGCTGGGACTTGAACCTGGACCCTCTGGAAGGGCAGCCAGTGCTCTTAACCACTAAGCCATCTCTCTAGATTCTAACAATTAAGAAGGGGGAAGAGACTGGCCTGTTTGGAAATTTGGTTTTTACCTGGTTCCTTGGAAAGCCATCGGCCACACAGTTTAATTTGGGTTGGTAACGTAACTTTACCAGGAATATCTCCTCCACTTTGTTTACAACATTGTCTTGTGTGCATATACACATGCTCACATATCCAGAGGACAGCTTGCAGTTCTTAGACTATATGGGTCCCAAGGACTGTACTTAGGTTGTGTCAGGCTTGGTGGCACGGTGCTTTTACCTGTTTAGTCATCTCTTGGACTCCCACTTAGGTCTGCATGTGTGGCCTAGTGCTTGAGCTCAACCCTAACAACGGCCTCTGTTCACCATAGGAAGGGATGCTCCTGGTTTTGGCTCATTAGGCCAACCAGTGGAGCAGATGCAGGACAAGGTGACAGCAGAAGCCTAACTCTGTCCAGCCCTGCAATCTCAAGGCCCGCTGCTAAAAGCCCCCGCTGATCTTCATATGGTCACAAGCACTCTCAGAGCTCATCTGCTTTCCAATGGGACCTGGCACAAAATAGGTACTCAAGAAAAACCCATCTCTTCTTTGAACACATTTATTTCGACAGGGTTTCTTTGTATAGCGCCCTGGCTGTCCTGGAACTCACTTTGTAGAACTCTGAGAGATCCACTTGTCTCTGCTTCCAGAGGACTGGGACTACAGTCTTGTATCCCATGCCTGGCTTCCTTTATCTATTTTTGATTTCCATTTTGCCCAGGAGCTATCACAGTGACATATACACCAGAAGACAGACCACTGAGAGTAAGAATGAACTTAGACTTCCCTTCCCCTCCCCATATCCATCTTGTTCGCACAAAGACTAGCAGCTAAGTATGAAGTGACCCGCCACCTAGCTAGCTTAACAGTCCAAAAGAAGGGACAGTCCAATTACATAACGACCTAGTTTAGAAACTTTGGGGTATTTTTCACAAACTCAAAAAACTGGTTAGTTCAACTTCCTGAGTTGAGCATGGCACCCACATGAGCCTTAGGCAATGGTGTCAACTCTCATCTATACCAAAGGTTTGCTTGCTCTCCATGCCTTTAAAGTGCCACAGCACACTAGTTACCAAACGATAACTTGGGAGGGTTAGAAATGATGTGTACTGCTGAGGGAATCCAATTCCTTATCAGAACACCAAGCAAGAAGGCCAAAAAACGGCTCCGTGGCTAAAAGCACTTGCTGCCAACTTTGGAGTTTAATTTCTAGGACCCACATAGCAGAAGAGTACTTCTGAAAGCAGTCTCTGACCTTCACAAACCTATCAGCCAGATTATTGGTTACATAGCAGTTTCCTAAAAATCTGGCTCCATTTCCTTGAGCTTTATGTAGTGACAAGCACTCAACCTCGTGTCTTGTGTGTGTTCTGCCAACACTGTGGCTGCTAACATTACTTGCCTGAGTGTGAAATTAAGACAGGTGCCACCACACTCAGCTCCAGGGCAGGCTCTGGGTGGTAGGGCCAATGGTACTTGACAAGGAATGGACTGGAACATGTGGCAATCTTCTGGGATAGCAGAGTTGGCTGTGTTTTGAAGCACTGGGTATCAAACCCAGGACTTCACATCTGCCAGGAAGGTGCTCTATCACCTCTGGTCCATGTTTTATTATAACCTTTCTGTTAGGGGAACTCAACTGGGTGTAATCACAACTACCATGAAACTACAAATAATTTGTTAAAATAGAATAAATTTAAAGCCAAGTTTTTCTGTGTGTGTTTCTCGAACTAGGCACCACCTACTTTAGAACTCAAGTGTTCTGACTAGCTGAGAATTGGCTGCACAGGCAGAGGCATGAAGGAACAGAACAAGATGGGGCCCTGCATTTCAAAGTGTTCCTTTTCTCATAAAAGTCCAAGTGGAAGGGACTTTTGAGTGTAAATCTAGTTACAGTCCTCTTCATTTCTTGGGAGGCCAGATAAACGACTTTGCTTTTTGTATGGTGACTTCAAACTTCAGCATAAGTGACTGCTCAGTACTGCCGGGTGAGCTTCTTAGGGCTATGTAAGGCTGGATTCCACCCAGTATGTGTTCAGGGTTGGGACCAAGAAGCTGCATTTCAAATGAGTTCCCAGGTGGTGCTATAGGTAAGTGAAAAATAACTTAAAATCTATCCATTCAACAGCAAATCCAAAGCACAAAATATACATAATTGAACCAGATTCTAACCAGCAAAACCAAGATTGGAAAACTACACAATATTGACCTAGCTTCTTCAATCAAATTGAAGCAATGGAAAGATGGATTTAGAAACCCACCTTCCTCTTGTGGGACAATCTCACCCATGTGAACCCTGATCTTGAAAATCATCTTAGATTACAGATTTTTGCCACCCACATTTGACAGAGCATTAAAGAGATTTTAGATGACCACTAGAATTATGTACTATATTATTAGCGTTATTAAATACCTAGGTTACCCTCAAGATTGGAAGTGCAGGGTATATATGTTACAGCTAGATGCTTAAGTGGGCAGTAGTGGTTCATCCCACTATTCTTACAGTACTTTAGAGTCTGAGGTAGAAAGATTGTTGAGTTGGAGGCCAGACTTGACTGCACAGTCCTTGCCTTAAGACAAAAGGGACAAACCCAACATGTCAGCAGTACTAATCAAAGACCAAAGTTCAAAGTCATCCTTAGCTATAGTTGTTGAGATTATATAGACCAGCACAAGACACTGTAAATAGTGGCATCCTTAGTAACTGGACTCAAAACATTATTTTATACTCCAAGTAGTTTCTCCTCCCCTGCCCCCAGACAAGGTATCTTGCTAATTATCACTGGCTGGCCTCAGATTTGTAGCAATCCTCCTGCCTTAGCCTCCCACGCTAAGATTAGAAGCAGGTACCACACTATGATACGGCCCTATTAATCTGCATGTGAGGGAGGGCTGCATGCCAGCAAGGCCTGAATCCAGGGCTGTGCACATGCTGTGACCAAGTGTTCAACTTGAGCTATATGTGAGCGCCAGATTATTCCTATAAACACAAGAAAATGAAACTCCATACAAGGATCCATCACCATGTATCTGAAATCAGATCAACCACAGGTAGTTTCTGAGAACAAGGTTAAACAATGGGGAAGCAACAGCATTAAAGATAACTGTGCAGAGCTTGGAGCGCCTCAATGTCCAGGATTAAGAACATTAGGTTAAGGATTTCCAAGGTATTTAAAACTTAATTTGAAAAATCGTGAAAAAGTCAGCCACAGATAAAAAATGGGCATTAGTAAACATATTAATAAAGGAAATTATTAGTAACACAAGTCAAGCTGTCTATTGTCAATCACCAATTCATGCTTTCTAGAGCTAAAACAAAGAGCACACATCAATAGCTAGGCAATGCTAACTCCAATTTATAAAACCACCTGCCAACTATTTGGTGCCAAGGGACAACACAATAAATCCAGAACAAGTCTTTCCCTTTGTAAGCATTTTATTGAGATAAAGCATAAAATAGGTTAACAAAGTAGGAAAAAAAAAAAAAAAAAAAAGAATGTTCAAGATGAAAGCAATGTTAACACAGGAGGAGTGGGAACATAACGGTTGAAGTAGGCAGGATTCAAACTGGCCATGAAGGCACTGTGGCATATCAAGAAATGCTATCATGTCCAACAGGACTCAAGATGTTCCCCACTTCTCTTGTGCTATTGTATCAGTTGGTGCTGTTAAAACTCCACCCAGGGCATCAACCAATGTATGCAGGATGGGATTCTTAGATTCTGCGCATTAGTTGGCAAGGAACTGAATTCAACTGTCAGCAAGAACTAAACTTTTAGGTCAGTCAGTTTGGCTAAGGCCAATGCTTTAAATGCAGAGGTCTATTTGGTGTCTTTAATAACTAGGGTCTACAGGTATGAAATAGGCCTAGATTTTTAATAAAAATGGCCTTTGCCCTCACTAGAAAAATTATAAGGGTGTTAGCATTTACCTATTCATTATATACTTATTAGGGCAGCTAAAAATAGCCAAATGTCTGTCATGTACTACATTAGCAGAAAGCAAGCCCAGTTGAAGATGCATGCAGTCAGTAAAATTTCACTGTTAGCTTTTCCCCTTTAAAAGGCTGTGGGCTCAGCAAGCCTTTATATAGTTTTCCCTGAAAACAAAGACAACTTTGGTCAAACCCAATTCAAAAAGAGCCATCACTTCTGTTTTTGAACAGGCAAAATAGTAAACTACAACCAGATACAATTTTCTTTAGGTTCTGAAACTTACACTGGAAAAATAACCCTATTTCCTATTAACATCTAAACAAAGCATCAAAGAAAAGGTGACTAAAGCAGCAGCTTCATTTGACACTATATTCCTAAAGTTAATCTTTAAGATTTTCTAATAGGATAAATTCTTGAAAACATTCCCCCTTCCCGGTTCCCAAGTTCTCTCAGCACTGACACCCACCTAGTCCCCTGCGTCTCCACCTTCCCACGCAGCCTTGTTTTATTGCATGGCCTCTGATTATTTACTCCTACAAACCAACCCTACAACCTATAGCCCACTATAATCCAACCTTTGCTAGGTCATGTAGTGCCAGCTGAGGAAGGCATTAAACTTGAGCCAATTCATCTACACCGTGACTAATGTTGAGTATTTAGGATGAAATGACTTTAAAACTGTCTGACCAATAACAGGGATGTATGGTAATTTATTGATTGCAGTCTCAACTAATTGGCCTCTTAAGATGTATGGAAACTGCAAATCCAGTTATTCCTACAAGTTTGCACTATTTATTTTTACTTGGGTTCCACAGTATCCATAATGCCTTACTTATAAAGTACAAAGCATTTAGTTTATCCATGTCATTGCTTTCCAAATCAACCACAAATGCCCCACAAAGACAAAGGGGACTTATTATTGGGAAGAATTTTAACCAGCAAATACCTTACCAAGTTAAGTCTGCTTAAGCACCTGTTAAATATAACCATCCTTTAGTAGAAAAGGCAACACGTTCTTTTTCTACTTTGATAACTAAATTTCTAATCAAAGAAAGGCTACTTCTGCTTTTCAAAACATTGAAGACCACCCAACCATACACTATACTAACCATGCTGACCACTTCAGAACACAGGGTAACAAGGTCCCAAGTACGAGGACCTACTTCTTGAATTCAAATTGTAATCCTTTAGTTTTTTATTTAAAAACCTATTAGACAAAAATCTCATGGCATTAACTACTGAGTCCCTTTTACTTTTAAATCAACTTATTAAAGGGATAGATAAAAGACTTTGGTAGATTCGATTAACAGCACAAATAAGGTTATCCAAACTGAATAATTTATTGCTGGTCTGTAGCTTGCCTTGTTTTACACTTAAGTAGAATTATACCGTCTCCACAAATGGCAGGTATCAACACTTACAGGGCCTTAGTGACCTATTCAATAAGGCAATCATCTTGGTAGCAAACTTTTATTTAAATCTTACATAACTCAAGCTTTATAAAAAGCTAACATAATTGAAAATTTGGGTTTTCCCTCTAAAGCCTGCGGTATCCAAAGCTTGAAACAGTTAATTTAAAAATAAGCAAACAAAACAACAAAACCCGGCAGCAGATCCTGCTGAAATACTTTTTAAAAAAAATCTAAATGAGCTTAATCTTTACAAAAGTTATTTTAGCTCAAAGGCCATAAAATCAAAATTATCTTAATTCTACAAAGAAGGGAGGGGCTTCACACGGCCATTTCAGAACCCCAGCTTCTCCTTCACTAAATTTGGCCACAAATCAAATTCCTGTGTTCCCCTTTCAGGAGATCCTCTCGAGGAAGAGGCCAAGCACAAACTTGGAAGAGTAACTGCCTAAGCAAGTAGGAAAGTGTTCCGTTATAGTGTGCAGAGAACGTAGAGTTCAGGGCTAATCTCTGGAACTTGATCTGGACCTTGAGCGAGATCTAGAGCGGGACCGTGAGGCTCTTTTTGGTGGAGGGGACACAGAACGGGCCTTTGCGGGTGGAGCAGGCAGAGGCGAATGGGATCGAGACCGGCTCCGGGATCTGGACTTTGACTTTATATCTCCTTTTCCATTTTCTTTGGGGGAGCGAGAGCGTGACCTACTTCGGGACTTCCCATATGCATCCTTGGATCTGCTTCTTGAGTGTGAATGGGAACCCCGATCAGACTTGGGCTTGGATTTGCTCTTTGATCTCGATTTCCTGCCTTTCGAGCGGGATCGGGATCGACCTTTGCTCCGTGATCTAGATCTGTACAAAAAAATGCCAGACTTCTTTCAGTACCTTGTCAGAAAGCACATGTAGTCCAAGAGGTAAAGCTAAGAGGTACCCAATACCATGGTATTACCGGGAGCGACTTTTTGAGATACTTCGAGATCTACTGCGGCTGCTCCTTCGACTCCTACTCCGTGTTCTTCTTCTAGACCGTGATCTACACACAAGAGACAGTGACTTTAATCTCTTCAGGAATGTGTCTGAATTACTCCGCTATGGCTGGAATATCTGCTTTCTATAGCCAAGAGACACTGTTTAAGTACAACCAGGCAAAACTGCAAACTACAAGCTGTTCAGTCCCTCACGTTACCTGGATCTGCTTCCAGAGTAAGAGCGCCTATGGCTTGTTCGTGGCTTATCTTCAATAAGCCTGATATTTCTGCCATTTATTTCTGTGCCATCCAGTTTATCCAAAGCACGCTTCATGTCAGAGTAGGATCTAAATTCAATGACACCCTCATTTGTGCGTTCTTTGTGAGCATCTGCGTAAGTCACCTCTCCTGCTTGCCGCATGAAATCCTATAACAGTAAGACTGATAAGCCCCAGAAATCTAAAGCAAGACTATGTAGCACTAACTCTTAAGGAAAATAACTGCCCTGCCATTTAAATCCCAGGCACATACCTTTAAGTCTTGCCAACTGCAACGACTAGACAGATTTTCTACAATAAGCCTGTATTCTGTACGAACAGGTGGTCCGTATTTGTCTCTGCCAGAAGTTCTCCGACTGCTGTATCCACCTCCACCACCTTTATCACACGGAGGGAGCAATTAGATGCATTGCAATGTCAGGGATGCAAGTTTTTGAAAGTTAGTACAAACATAGCAACGTTTATTACTGGAGTAGGACTTTGCTAATACACTGCTAAACCCTTGATACATTTGTGATTTGCCACAAATTAAATTAAATTAAGGGCAAGTCAAATAGACTAAATCCAACTAACCCTCTCCTACAATCTGTTAGAGAGTGACTGCTCCTTTATTCAATTTACCTCGCTAAGTTTTATTTTACAGAACATTGTAAAATATAAAACTTAACTGATTACATGCATTTCTACATTTTACAAAAATGTTTACTAGTTACACTAAGTACTTACATCACAGTGTGAGGTTTTTGGTGGTGGTTTGGCCACAAAACACGCAAGGTAACAGTCACCTAGTTCAGATTAACCAGTTTTGTCTAACCCTTGGAATCCTCACCATCACCCTGCGTCTAATGGCAAAAGGCTGCTGTCGTCATGGCTTCCGGTAAGGTCAGCCAAAGGGTCATAGGGCAAGGGTCACACAATGTATGGAAAAGCCAAGGCCAATCAGGAAAGGCAGTCATCTTAGCCTCAGTGGACACAGCCTCAGCCCCATTGGTCACTTTCAAATTGAAACATCAAGGACTTGTTAAAAAGTTTGAATTCAACATGCAACAATTTCAACATTAAACATTTCACATAGCCAAAATCCCCCCGCCCCCACCCAGTAACATGCCCCAACCAGCTCAAATACAGCATAAAGCTTATTTAGATTTAGTTTGTGGTACTATGCCACATTACTTAGTTTAAATGACATTTTCTTTGGCCCCGTCCAAGTCTCCCATCTCCTTAAGACTTATGCTGCAAGCTCCTCCCTTTCCCCCGCCCCCTGCCCCACCTCCACCCCAGCCTTCCTTCAAACTTCCTCAATGCTAGCTAGCTAAAGCACTGACAGGTAAGCAAGGGCATATACTACAAGTACAGCCAACCCTCGCTTTCAACATTAGCAGAACCCCTGTCAGTGACAACGAGGGCCAACTGAAGCCACCCCCCCCCCATAAACTTAAAATCAACCGACCACCCGAACCCATTCCCCGCGCTCCGGTGTCCCACGGCTACCCGGGCATGCGTGGAGGCAGAGGAGGCCAGGAATACCCAGGGCCGACGACCCCCGGTCTCCGCGCCTGCCCGGGCTGGGGGGGGAGGTCCCACCCTGCCCACCCCGGCGACTGCACCCGCCCCCTCCCTCCCCCAGGTACCCAGGACGCGGAGCGCGCGGGGGTAAGACTCACTGCGGCTTCCGTAGCTGTAGCCATCGCGGTCGCGCCGCGGGCCCCGGGCGTGCTCTACGATCACGCGCTCGCCGCACAGCTCCTTGCTGTTCAGCTCGTAAACGGCGTCGTCCGCGTCACGGGAGTCCTCGAACTCCACGAAACCATACCTGCGGGAGGGGCGGAGCGCGAGCCGCGCACCGGGCGGGCGTGTCGTTAGACCGCGCCGCGCGCTCCCGCGACCTCTCCCCCCCCCAACACACTCCCCGCGCGCGCTCGAGGCGCCGCCGCCGCCATTTTGGAGGCCCTGCCACGCGGCGCCGCGGCCTTGGCCGACTCGGTCCTTAGCGGGGGGTGGGGGGGAACTCCGTTCACCGCGGGGCGCGGTCGCCCAGACCGGGACTCACCCATTTTTGAGGTCGATTTCGAGGAGGCGGCCGTAGCCGCTGAAAAAGCGCTGGATGTCCTTCTCGCGGACGTTGTAGCTCAGGCGCCCTATGTAGACGCGCGGCATGGCCGTGGCGGGAGGTCTCCCGGAGGCTAGCGGAGGTGCGGCGGGCTACCGGGGGGGCAGGGCTGCGGTGCGGGTGCGGGGACGGCGAAGGCCCGAACACGCGCCTCCCACCGCAGCTGCGGCCGAGTCAGCCACACAATGGTGCGCGCGCGCGTGCTGGCCTGCGCTATAAGCGTCCGGGGGGCGGGGCGCGGCGCGTGACGTCGGCGCGCAAGCACGTCGCCCTCTCCCGCGCCGCGGTCGGCTCCGGAGGGGCTGGCGCGGCTGGGGCGCGTGCGGGGCTTTAGTGCGAGCCGGGTTCGCTTCCGTCATGTTCCCGGGCGCTCGGCGGCGCCCATCTCCGTAAACAGCCGAGACCAAGGTCCTTTTTGACTAGTGCCTTTTGGTAAACTGTTCTCGCGCCAAGGCACCGGGAGAACGAATTCTATTTCTCATTGGTTTTCAGGGCTGTCAGGCTGGGCCATCTTAGTCTCTGATTGGTTTACTAAAAAAAAAAAAAAAAAAAGAGGTTGCACCTAGCCTTCAGCGGTTGGCTCGCACTGGTTTCGACAGGAGCGTGCTTCTCGGAGTTGGGCAGCTTCTTAGTTTTTCCAGCGGCGCGGGATCTGGAGGGCGTAGTGATCTGTGCGGGAGGTGACAGCTCCGAATCCCGCGCTCACCACGCCTGCCCACGGAGAGCGTGGCAGGTCCCCCACGCATCAACAGGCGAGTGGTGCTTGGAGGATAGTTAAAGCAGGTGAAGGTGCTTCTTGCCAAGTCTGAGGACCTGAGTTTGGTTCTAGAGACCCACGCGGTAGAAGGAAACAAAACCAAAAACAATTCTTGCAAGCTGTCCTCTGACCTCCACATGTGTGTCATGTCCTCAATAAGTAAATATATAAACGTGATAACTTTTTTTTTT
>OU015742.1:71976055-71998917 GCA_907169655.1 Acomys percivali
CACACACACACACACACACACACACACACACACACACACACTCAGATAAAAATAGACGTTTTTAAAAAACATCTCCAAATGTGCCCCAACACTTTGGAGGCAGAGGCAGCAGGGGATCTCTGTGAGTTCAAAGCCAGCCTAGTCTACATAGTGAGTTCCAGGCCATCCAGGACTACATACTGAAACTCTGTTAGATCTCTGAGTTCAAGACCAGTCTTGGGACAGCCAAGGCTACACCGAGAAACCCTGTCTAAAAAAAAAGGAAAAAGAAAAAAAGAAAAAAGAAAAGAAAAGAAAAAGAAAAATATTGATTTAGAGCTGGTTTCCTCAGCCTCCACACTGCTGCATTTGGGGCACATCTTGTTGCTGTTGCTGTTGTTGTTGCTGTTAGTCCTTTGTGTTATGGGATGTTCAGCAACCTCCCTGAGCTCCCTGCTACAGTGCCAGTAGCTTACTCCCATCTCCAGTGTGACTGAGAAGTAAAACGACTTAAGCCTTCAGATAGCGACAGATGCTGCTGAGGGACAGCCCCTGTAGAGAACAGGTTCTGACTTGAGAGGACCGGACCTACCCCTCTTTGTGATTGTATGGTTAAGGATCAACCAGAGTTTTCAGTAAGATGCTACCAGACTCCGAGGTTGTTGCCCCTAACCGTAGGCGTTTGTTAAACTAATGAAATATCTGATATTATCTGAATGATATGCTGAGGACTTTAAATGTTGCAGTGCAAACATACAGTTTTTGTCATACTAAACATACAAATCTGGACCTATAGCGCACAACCCCATACCTGGCAAAATGCTCGAAGTTTGAACTTGTAAATAGACTCTGTCAGTGCTACATGGGAAAGTGTGGGAGACTAGACAGACACATTTGTGAGCTGTTATAAGGTGGATGAAAACTTTAAAAGAGGATGAGCTGCACAGCAGACCTGAACATCGCATTCTGAGGATTAGATTAATTTTTGTATACAATTTGTGTGATACTGGGGACTGAACCTAGGGCTTTTCAAATACTAGGTAAGTGCTCGTCCACCAAGCTCTACCCTCAGCCATCAATGCCTATGTCCCCCATGCAAAAACAAACAAACAAACAAACTAACTAACTAACTACATAACAGGGTTTCTCTGTGTATCCCTGGATGGCATGGAACTAGCTCTGTAGACTAGGATGGCCTCAAACTCAGAGATCAGCCAGCCTCTACCTCCCGAGTGTGTGAGCCACCACCACATGTCACTTCACAATGAGTACATCTTTTTCCATTTACTGTGTGTGCTTCTTACAGCTGCTGTATCAAAAAAAAAAAAAAATCAGCATTACAAGTGTGTTATCTTTACTTATGAAGGTCAGAAGTCTGTACTGGTGTCCTGGCAAAAACAAAGGAGACAGTAAGACCCTGTCTTCTGGAGGCTCCAATGGGAAAATCTATTCCTTTCCTCTTCTCCAGCGTCTAGAGGTTATTGGTATTCTTAGGCTGGTGGCCCCTTCACCATTTTCAAAACCACTAACTTGGTGGGATCTGTCACTTGGGCTCCATCCCTGGCTCATTACCACATGTTCCTCTCTGAGGCAGCTATCTTCCTGCCTCTATGTAGACCCTGGTGATGACACGGGCTCTGTAGTAGGGTTGTTTTTCCAACCCCCCCTGGCCCCAAGATCCTGCAATAATGACTTGTGAGGCTCAAAATATATTTACAAATATAGCTAGGCTCATTTCTGACTAGCTCATAACTTAAAATAATCCATTTATACTAATTTACATTATGCCATGTGGCTGGTTACCTCTGCTTAGGTCCCATGTGTCTGTCCTCCTCACATTTTCCCCAGGTGAATTTCCAGTGCCTAGCTCTGTCCCAGAATCTTTTCTGCCTGCTGGATATCTCATCTTCTAGTCTACCCTTTCCTATAGGCCATAGGGTTTTTAACTGACAAGCAACCTATCCACACCCTGCACAAGATATTCTCTTTACAATCCCCCCTTTTAATCCAATAAAAGGCCCTTTTTCTTACATAATAACCTATATACAATAAGAACAATTATGAAACAACTATGAAATCTATCAAGTAAGAATGACATTCATAATGTCCAGTCCATTTGTATTTGGCCACTTTGGAGGAAGCACTCTACTGTCTATCCTAAATGGTGTGTTCACAGTTCTGTACCTAGAAATTTTTCTATCCTTACTTGCATCACCAATCTAAAAACATCTTTTTAGACCTAAAACATCTTCTTAAATCCTAAACAACTTAAGCTTTACTGCAAGACTATAACTGTCTTGTCTTCAACCCCACAAGAGACTTGAGAAGGTATAAATATTACATGAGTATGCAGGAAGTACAGGCAAGCAGCTTCCAGTATTTTAGAACTGACAGACAGCTGGCTGCCTGGATAGTCTCTAAAATTTCGCTATAATGTTGGAGCATCAGTCTTCAGCCTTCTGGTCCAGTATATCTGACATACATTTTTATGAAGCAGGATTGCTAAGGACTGCCTACCTTGTCTTGGCAAAGTTCAGCAATCAACTGTGTGTCCAAATTTTGCCCATTTTGGACAGCATTCTGTCTCCAGGGGGAGCAAGGGCTGTTTAGTGGCTAGCTAGCTACAAATGAAGCAAACTCCATAAGGAGATTTTTTTTCTTTTTTCTTTTTTTAGTTTTTCGAGACAGGGTTTCTCTGTGTAGCCCTGGCTGTCCTGGACTCACTTTGTAGACCAGACTGGCCTCGAACTCACAGTGATCTGCCTACCTCTGCCTCCCAAGTGCTGGGATTAAAGGCGTGCGCCACCACGCCCGGCCATAAGGAGATTTTTCAATGCTTATTATATTCTTCTGAGTCGAATGGGTTCCTGCCAGGAGCTGACCTGTCTTATTGCCAGAAAGAGTCTTAAAAAAAAAAATAAATCTTGGACTGGAGAGATGGCTCAGAGGTTAAGAGCACTGTTTGTTCTTCCAAAGGCCCTGAGTTCAATTCCTAGCAACCACATGGTGGCTCACAACCATCTACAATGTGATCTAATGCCCTCTTCTGTCATGCAGGCAGAGCACTATATATAATAAATAAATACATCTTTAAAGATAATAAATCTTTGAGAGGTTGAGGATTTAGTTCAGTGGTAGAGCGCTTGCCTAGCAAGCGCAAGGCCCTGGGTTCGGTCCTCAGCTCTTGAAAAAAATAAATCTTTAAATGCTATTTCTATAGGTCTCAGGCTTTTGAAGACCACATATCTATCAGTACATATTTATACAGTACATAATCATTATCCACAGCATATCTGAATAGATAAACATTGCTTGTTTCTAGCTATTCACTATCTGTTCCAGCCAGGTTGTATATTTCTGTGGTAAACCAGACTAGTATATGACACGACCATGACTTTGATTGACTATTAACTTGCATGACTTAATTATCCTAAACAGCTTGTAGTAGCAGCTTTGAAAGACTGGAACTGAACATTGTATTTGTTTGAGTTGAAAAAGTCCAATACTTTATATAGTAGTTGAAACATATATACATTATGTGGATCAAAAATATCTTTAAGTTTGTATAAATATACAATCTAAACCAATGTAAACCTTAAATTTGTATCAATATACAAAAATCTAGCCGGGCGTGGTGGCGCACGCCTTTAATCCCAGCACTCGGGAGGCAGAGGCAGGTGGATCGCTGTGAGTTCGAGGCCAGCCTGCTCTACAAAGTGAGTCCAGGACAGCCAAGGCTACATAGGGAACCCCTGTCTCGAAACAAAACAAAACAAAACAGAAAAACAAACAAACAAACAAAAAAACCAAAAATCTAAACCAATGTGAGCCGACTAACCATATTTTTGTATTAATATACAAAACCTATACCATTGTTAGATTATTGGCTTATAAATACTCTTTGCTTTAAAAGCAGATTCAATAATCTCCCCTTCCTTCCTATTCTTCCCATATGATATTCCTATGTTTCCCCCCTTTCTCTCCCACCCTTTCCCCTTATCTAAGAAAGGATAGAGAAAAGAAAAAAGAAAGAGAGAAATCACTGAGTTTAGTCTCCTATACCTTGTTTTCTCCTGGATCAAGACCATTTTAATATTTTGTAACCTATCCCTTTTAATGACAAGCATCCATCACCCAACAGCACGACCAAAGCCTACCCACCTTGCCTTAAGGGAAATGGGATGTCCTTCTCTTAGCATTGCTACCTGCTAATTTGGGGCATAATGTTCCTTTTTCAGGGGGTCAGGGGGCAAGAAAAATGGGAAATTGGTTAAGAAAGCTAGCTGTAACATTTGTTGTCCAGTCTCTAAATGCTGTGAAATTGCAGGCTTAAATGAAGTCCTGTTTGGAGCAGTCTGAAAAGCTGAACCAACTGGGTTCAGCAGCTTTCTTTGAAACTATCCTGTAAGCAAGCTCTGATGGAACAGCAACTGAAGGAGTCTGAGGCTGAATCAAGCAGGATGCTGGAGTAATGTCTTTCAGCATCTCAGCATCCTGGAGGCTGAGTCTTGTCAAGGCTGTCTCCATTCTGTTGGTGTTTGGTCCTTTTGTTCTGTAAACATATTAACTCTCACAAGTGATATACAGTTCTGCAATGACCTATGTATGGAATGTGCAGTGTGCACAGATCAATTAAAGATGGATTTTCTGTTTTGTGTTTGAGCAGATGAAAGATATCTGTCTGTCTTTATCAGCCAGTTTGGACTGTATAAGCAAATTGCAACATAAATCTCCGCCCATGCCGTATGAAAGGACGGCACGTACTAAAAAGTCCTGAGGACTCTGTAGCAAACAAGGTTTATTAGCTATGCATAGATGTTTAAGTCTCAGCCAGTCTCAGGGCTGTTCCCATAGAGGGATCAGCATACACATCACCTGCCTTGTTGGTCCTGCTGACCTCCCTCATCCTGCCTGCAGCTAAGATCTTCAGGGGGTCTCCCCCTGTCAAATCTGATTTACAACAATTTGGATGGGAGGCAGCTCTTCTTTTCCTGTTGGAATAAATGCAAGATCTCCTCCCCAATGCAATACACCTCCTTCCCTCCATTCTGGAATTAGGACTTCTATAGGATAATCAAATTCAGTCCTTTCTAAAGCCCAGTGCTTTTTAACAGCTGTGCTACCCGCCCGTCTCATCGACTTTAAAACAAAATTCACAGTCAACAAAACACCATTGAATCTATCCCGGGATACTCCGTGTCCCCTTCTATTCTATAAGCACCTCCTTTAAATTCTTGTTAGATCTCTCCATAATTGCTTGACCTGCAGGATTGTAAATTATGTCTGTAATATTTTCTATGCCATATTGTCTAAAATATTGGTGTATTCTAGTGGATACATATGTTGAAGCATCATCAGCTTCCGTCTGTAAAGGCATTTCTAAAATAGTCATCAATTCCAACAAATGTGCAACCTCAGAATCATCCTTAGAATTCAAGGCAAAAGCCCATTGGAATTCTGAATATGTATCAATAGTATGATGCATCAGCATGCATATATATCTCAATGTTCCAAACTCTACAAAATGAAACACATAATCTATTGTATAATCTTGTTCTAGTGCAGTATCAAACATAATCTGCATCCTTCAGTTCAGAATACAGACTTCCATCTAGGAATTGATCTTTGACAATATAAATGTAATATCCAGTCTGACCATGTTGGTTTATAAGTGAAGCCTTTTTAATCCAGCATCTCTGTGGGCTGCCACTTTAATTCTTTAAGCCTTTGTAGATTTCTCTCATCTGGAACCACATCTTTTTGGTGTTATTGTAAATTCCAGATGGGTTTCCTTTGAAGGTTCCCTATTTTCAGTGAAATAATTCTCCAACCTCTGTTCTAGTCTCCAATCCATTCCTCAGTCTCCTCCAAGTCTGTGCCATTCTGATCTCTTCCAGAATATATACAGAGTGTGATCAGCATTGAAAAAAATTACTTGTGGGCTGGAGAGATGGCTCAGAGGTTAAGAACACCTGCTGCTCTTCTGAAGGTCCCGAGTTCAATTCCCAGCAACCACATGGTGGCTTACAACCACCTATAATGAGATCTGGTGCCTTCTTGTGGAGGGCAGGCACACATGTGGGTAGAATGCTGTATAAATAATACATCTTTAAAAAATTACTTGTATGTAAAGAAAAACTAATTCAAATGGAATTCAGATGCATGGTGTGTTTGTGTGTTGCTTCATTTATAAGAGAAAATATTATTATTATTTTTTCAACTCTCTCCCTAAGGACTTTCTTTTATATTTTCAAACCAAATTTTTTTCCTATGAATTTTTTTTCGAGACAGGGTTTCTCTGTGTAGCCATGACTGCCTTGGAACACACTCTGTAGATCAGGCTGCCTGGAACTCACAGTCTTTCTTTGCCTTCTTAGTGCAGGGATTAAAGGTGTGCACCCAGCTCCTATGATTTTTTTTTTTTATATTCTTCTCTTTTAATTGTTTTCCAAACTCAATACCTTACCAATTCAGACACTTGAAGCTTCTCAGCCTCTAGCTGTCCCAGCCACTCAGCTAGCGTGTTTCCTGGGCTGCTGGCTCTGCCTCACTCTGTTTGGTGGCTCTCTCGGACCAGAGGCAGCTGTAGGCTTTTCTGACATGGACCCGAATTGGCCTGCGGTTTTCCCATGGGCCACCTAGCTCTCTCATCCTTCTCTGGAACCATGCTGCGCTTGGGAGAAGCTACAGCTGCCGTGCTCTGAGGCTCTGACCCACCTGTCCAGGGCCCACTTCGCTCTGGGAAACCTTTTTGCCTATGGAGCACGCCTGAGGCTCTGGTCTCTTATCACTCCCTTTCAAAGAGACCAGGCCTCCTATACCGCTAGCAAGTTGTTGCATCAGGCTACTGTTTCCAGCTCTACCTGCTGTTTACCAGCACTTGCCGCTCAAGTGCTTGGCCTGCCACCATGGTAGTTCTTAAAAGGGCCTTGCCTGGCTTTCTGACCTAGCTCCTGTGTCTGGAACCCTTTGACTAGCGCCCGGATCCTGTGTCTTAATCTTGGATTATGTGCCCGAAGGTGGACACCATCTGTAGTAGGGTTGACTGTTTTTCCTCCTGGCCCCAAGATCCCAGAATAATGACTCACGACACTCAAAATATATTTACAAGTACCTAGACCATATAGCTAGGCTCTTCTCTGACTAGCTCATAATTAAAACAACCCACTTAAACTAATTACATTATGCCACGCGACTGGTTACCTGTGTTCAGGTACCATGCCTCTGTCCTCCTCTCATCTTCCCTGGGGTATCTCCTGTGCCCGGCTCTATCCTAGGGTCCTTTCTGAGGGTGGGTGTCTCGCCTACTATCCTCCCCTTTCTTATAGGCCATAGGTTTTAAAACCGGCAGGCAATGCATCCGTACAATACAGAAAGTACTCTCTCTGCAGGGCTCATCTGTATAATCAAGACAAGCATCTGTCCTTCAAGATGCCTGAGCTACCGGCCTCTCTCTGCAAAGTTTCTTTTGCAGTGTAGGATGACAATCCCAGGATCCAGGGATTAGGATGTGAGGCTCTTTAGGGGAGGGACCATCTTGCTTATCCCAGGAATGCTGAAACTGGGTCAAATTCAGGAATTGTGGCTAAGAAGGTAGAAAACCAGCAATAACAACAATCAAGAATGAGTGTCACAGAAGGTAGAGATGGGGGGGGGATTTCAAGGAAGTAGTGGTCACCAACGTCATAAACCTTCCACTCGGCAATCCCACACCGAACAAAACCTATGTGACAAATAAGAGGTCCGGTTTATCAACGGCAGTCCACTGATGCTTGTTCTAGCTCTGGAGTACTCTCTGTTAACGAGAACACAGTTCATTCATTTACCAAATGGGTATTGTGTGAACTGTTTTCAGCACTGACGATTCATGTTCCTGCAAAGTAGGGCCTCAGTCCAACTGGCCCTTTATTTGTTTTGTAAATAAAGTTTTATTGGCATGCAGCCACATCCATTCACTTACATAAGGTCATGGCTTCTCTCAAGATGTTAAAAGTATCAGTAGCTATTGTATTGATTAGTTGCTACAAAGACCATCTGGTCTGATAATTTTAATGAAATTAAATCAATTTGGGGCCAGGATCTCACTATGTAACCCTGGCTGGCCTGGAACTTGCTATGTAGACCAGGCTAACTTCATACTCACAGAGACCATTCTGCCTCTGTTTCCCAGATGCTGGGAATAAAGGTGTGTGTACCATCAAGTCCTACTTTATTTTTATTTAAAAAAAAAGATTTCTCTCTCTTTTTTTTTTTTTTTTGAGAGAGAGAGAGAGAGAGTGTATGTGTAGAGGTGTAGAGGTACAGGCAGGTATTGACAGTCTACTGAGGGTGCTGGAAACCAAATTCAAATCTTCTGGAAGAGCAGCCAGCCCTCCTAACCACAAGGCATCTCTCTTGAACAGGCTAGGAGAGTAAGTTATATTTTCAGCACAAAGGCTGCGTACAGCGTTTATTTGCTAGCTTGTCACAGGAGAGCTTGCACAACCTGCCTCTACTACTGTTTCTGATGCCTGTATTGTTAAGTAACAAAACCAAATGGGGGCTGGAGAGATGGCTCAGAGATTAAGAGCACTGTCTGCTCTTCCAAATGTCATGAGTTCAATTCCCAGCAACCACATGGTGGCTCACAACCATCTATAATGAGATCTGATGCCCTCTTCTGGCCTGCAGGTGTACATGCAGATAGAACACTGTATACATAATAATAACAACACAAAAACAAAACAAATGGTCTTAATATATACTTGAGGTCATTTTTATAGACCACCCTAACTCTTTTTATGACCATTTTTTTGTATGGGTGTTCCCTCTCTCTCTCTCTCTCCCCCCATCTCTCTTTCTGTGGTGTGTGTGTGTGTGTGTGTGTGTGTGTGTGTTGCACACATGTTTCTGCAGGGCCTTGAGCATGCTAGACAGGCACTCTGCTCTGGTCTAACAGGGCTTGGGCTGGTCCTGTACACAGTCATGCCCCATCAGGTCTTATAGCCTTTATTCCCTACCTTATTCCACCAGCTTCTCTTGAATGTGTCAAACATACACCGAGCTGGCCCCTTTTCATTGAACACTTCTCCGTTTCTGGAACAGTCTTTCTTATGGGTTGTTCTCTGAGTTCCTCCTACTTTCTGCTCAAAGTTATCAGAGGACCGTCTTCTGTTCATGCATCCTCCCTGTGCTGCGCATCCTCAGCCACGCCCACCTCCCCACCCCTGCCCCCATCCAATCCCCACCCTCAACCCCCAGCCCCCCTACTCCACCCCATCCGACTCCTCACCCTACCTCCACCCCTCCCACCACCCTCACCCCACTCCCACACTCATGCCCAGCCCCCCTACTCCACCCCACCTCACCCCCAAACTATGTGTTCTCTTCTTCCTTGCAGAGCTTTTCACCCCTTGTCACATTTACAGCAGTGGCTCCAGGCAGTGATGTGTCTTGCTTCTTTCTGTTCCCAATACTTAGAGGCGTGCCAGAGGCACCCTGTGAGGTTTCAACACGTGGGTTGCCATTCTGAGCTTGTTCAGAACCGAGGACATGGAGATCTGCAGACGAGTTTCACATGTCCATGGGTTCGTGGGGATACGTGAGTGGGAGGAGAGTTTCCAACTTCGATCTGTGATCACTGCACACGCTGCCCAGGAGAGTGGAGGGATAAGGGTTTGCAGAAATGCCCCTCCCCCTTTTCCCCCTCCCCGCGCGCCCTTTCCCTTCCACCAAAATGCATCTGAACAGAGAATTCAGGGTTGGTGTGAAAGCCCTGGAGCACTCAGCTGAGAGTGTAAAATTTTACAGACACTTTGGAAAAGTGCACCTAACGTCTTCTGGTATTACAGTCTGGAAGCGGCCACTCCATGGCCGAGCCAGTCCACACTCAAAGAAATGAGTGCACAAGCTTGCCAGATAAAGCACTGGAAATAGAGAACAGGGTTCTGGGTACACTCTCTCAAACTAGAAACCACGCAGATGCCGCCCTTACCCTCTGCGTGAGGGTGCTCCACAGCCATACAGATTCTATAAGGAAGGCAGAGAGGAGACATCCCCCGCCCCAACAAGTGTTATTCCACTTACGCACAAACAAGAAACTGCAAGACTGATGATCCAGGGTGGAGCCCCTTCGTCTTGGTGGAGGAGAGGCCTCTAGGGTGCGGTGACGCAAACCTATAATCCCAGCACTCGGGGAGGCAGAGGCAGGTGGATCACGGCAAGTTCGAGGCCAGCCTGGTCAACAAAGTGAGTTAAAAAAAAAAAAAAAAGCAATCTCAAGAGAAATTGCGGTCTGGATGTGGTGGCTTGCACCTATGATCCCAACTCTTGGGAGACTGAGTCAGGATCGCCACAAGTTTGAGACCAGTTTCAGGCAGCTTGGACACAGAGGAAGACTGTTTAAAAAAAAAAACAAACAAACAAAAAACAAAACAAAACAAACCCCAAACGTACAGAAATACACAATTACTTGTGATGGAGCTCTTTGGGTTGTTCTGGGGACCAAATCTTACTTTGTTTATAGAGTCTGATGATTAATGTCAATTTATCCTAATCAACGGTTTATTTTTGTATTCTAGTTAGAAGCGAAAATTAGCTCTGAGAATGTGCCTTTGTCGCCACCAGGTGGCTACATGCGTGATTGCAGTGATGGAGAATTTACATGGGTTTCAGAAAAAGTTTTGAAGTTCTGAAATGGAAATTTAGTTGTCAGATCTCTTATTACCCTGAGGATTTCATGCCAGTACTTGAAAGTTCATTTCTGGCCATTTTTCATTGTCTGTAAATTATTCTTTATGTAAATAAACCACTGCCTCCAGTAGTTACCTTTGTGGGTCTTAGTCTGTGCGAAGCAGAGCAAATAAAATACCACATCTGTTTCCCACAAACAATCTTCAGATGTTTGGTGTCAGCACTCAGACCTTCTTTTAAATGTCATTTCTTGTTGTCCACTATCCTCCAATTAGAGGAGGAAAGGGTTAAATTCACCATATGGGTTACACTCAATCTTAGACTTGCCTTCCCATACAACACCATTCCTGTGTGTGTGTGTGTGTGTGTGTGTGTGTGTGTGTGTTCTCTCTGTGTGTGTACACCAGAGGACAACTCTCAGGAGTAAGTTCCCTTTCTACCATGTGGGTCCCAGACATTGAACTCAGGTCATCAGGCCCCACAGCAAGCATTCCTACCCCCGACATTATTTCTGATCAAGGAACCCACTTTTTTTTTTAAGGAACCCACTTCACAGTCAAGGAAGTACAACAGGAACTATGGAGGATGCTGGTTGCTAGCATCCTGCAGGCTCATGGCTGCCTAGTTTCTTATACAGCGCAGGACCACCTGCCCAGGGAATGGTGCTGCCCACAGTGGGCTGGGCCCTTCCACACCTACCGACCATCAAGACAACCCCCCAACAGACATACCCCTGGTCAATCCCTCAACTGAGACTGCCTTCTTAGATGACTCTAGGGTGTGTCAAGTTGACAGTTAAAGTTGATTAGGGACAGGAGGCAGAGACGTGCTGTGTCTGACACTGTCTGCACCCTCCTGTCTTTCTAGTATTCACTTCTGCAGCCCTTTTTCAAGGTTACAAAAGCAACGAACAATTTCTGAGCATAAGAAACTCTCAGGTGGAGCTGCCTGCAAGCTGTCCAGGGAGCTCTAGGGCTGTAACTTCCGTGAACTATCTCCCGCCCAAGGGTAGGTTGGTAATGGAGCTGCCATTGAGTCACAGATATTCTTGCAAGCAACCATTCACCTATGTGTCTGTAAGGAACCTAAGCTACTTTTGTGTGGACTCGTTTCTTTGGTTGGTGACTGGTGCTCTGTCAGGGGTCAGTAGACCCTTGCTAGTATCTCCCCACGAGATGTCACACAACAACAGGTGATGAGTAAATGCTGCAAAAGCTAGCACTGATGGGTTAGTGAGAATGGATGGGCTGGGGAAGATTTTGTTTCTCTTTGGTGGGTTGGGATGGGAAGGAAACGTCTCTCACTTTTTATTGTTTTCTGGCGCCAGCATAGATATAATAGGAAATATTTACCGGGGGAAGATAACAATATGTGACATTGGAAGAGACTAGCTCTGGAGTCCAAATCTATTGATGGTGTCCTTGACCTGTCCTCTAGGGTTCTAATAAGACTCACTGTGGAAGGTGGTTGCAGGCATTCGTGGGATGACAGTTAAAGAGCACACACACACCAAGAAGTAGTTTCTAGAGAGAAGCACAAGTCAATTCTCTCTCTTCTGTGATTGTTTAACCCAGTGGCCTTCAGACCTTAGTTTCTCTGTACAGAGAAAGGCCATTTCTTCTCTCTTCCAATCTGCACGAGCACCTCTCTCTGGCCCCTCAGGGGCTCTGGGACAAGGTAGGGGAAGGCACCAGGAGAAGAAGTGTATAAAGAGGGTAAGGGGAGAGCCAAGACCCTGTTCTGAATTCAGGGCCAGGCTGGCAGTAACTGCAAACAACCAGACATTGCCCCAAGGGCTCTGAGCTGGCCGTTAAGAATTAATGGCCAGGAAAGGTGTCTGCCAATTATTTTTGCACTCAGGGTGCAGAGATTGCAAACATTCGGCAGAGCCCATCTCCGGTCCAACCTGGCTCCCAGTGCTGCCTGGAAATTACCCAGAGGACATTCATCTCTGGAGAATGCTGGGAGTCAGGGTCTCTCCTGTTAGGGTGTGCCCAGGCCCCACGTGTGTGCAGGTCTTCACGTTTCTCAATTAAAGCTGGCTGAGTTGCTCTTTGGTGGTCAGTCACAGAGGCTGACCAGATCCTCTGCCCCTGCCTGGCTCCTCCAGCGCGTCCCTGGTTTCAGTATCATCGGAGGCTGCAGAGCAGATGCAGCAACAGCGTCAGTAGCAGCAGTGAGGTTGCAGGCACAGGAGTCACCAATGCAGGTGGGTCAGCTGAGAAGCTTTGGCTTTTTCACCAGCTTGGAAGACGATGTACCCAGTCTTCACAGAACTCCCCCCCCCCCCATGGATAGAATGTGGCACTGAGGGAGTAATCAGGCAGCTGCTGTGAAAAACTGCCAGGATCATGGACAGCCTCCAGGAAGCAAGAATGCAATTTCCTCTGCCATTGGGTAGCACTTCCCGGTTGTAGACATTACCATTGGCAAAGATCTACCTGTTGGATGAACAGCTCAGAGGAGAAGAAGAGATATTTGCCAACTTGGCTTCCCTGGTTCCCACCTTGTCTCCATTCTTACCAGCTGCACATCACTCAGAATTTCAATGGTGCCTCTGGAGAAATGTTAGTGGTGAGGCCTAACGGTGGGAAGAAGCTGGTCTTCTGGATCCCCACACCAATGTTCTGGGCTGGCACAATGACTTCACCTGGGTAGTAACACCAGTGTGAACAACAGTTGGCACCTTATTGACCAGCAGCATGTCCCTGACTTCTTTGAGGTCGTCCTTGGTGGACAACTGCTCACTTGCTCCCTGATATAAGATAATAGTTTCTCCAGAGCTGGATTGTTTGCCAGATGCTCTGTGTTGTCATTGCACACCATGGCCGTGTTGGTTGTACTCAACTGCCAACTTGGTAGGGTTCCGAATCACGAGATTATTTAAAAAAAAAAAAAAAAAAGCAAACCTCTGGGCACACCTCTTTTTTAAAAAATATATTTTATTAATTTATTCATATTACATCTCAATTGTTATTCAATCCCTTGTATCCTCCCATTCCTCCCTCCCTCCCATTTTCCCCTTACTCCCCTCCCCTATGACTGTGACTGAGGGGGACCTCCTCCCCCTGTATATGCTTATAGGGTATCAAGTCTCTTCTTGGTAGCCTGCTATCCTTCCTCTGAGTGCCACCAGGCCTCTCCATTTAGGGGACGTGGTCAAATATGGGGCACCAGAGTTCATCTGAAGGTCAGACCCCACTCTCCACTCAACTGTGGAGAATCTCCTGTCCATTGACTAGATCTGGATAGGGGTTCGAAGTTTACTGCATGTATTGTCCTTGGCTGGTGCCATAGTTTGAACAGGACCCCTGGGCCCAGATCCGCCCATCATAATGTTCTTCTTGTAGGTTTCTAGGACCCACTGGATCCTTCTATTTCCCCATTCTCCCATGCTTCTCTCACCTAGAGTCCCAGTAGTATGTCCTCCCCTCTGTCCCACTTTCCTGGTGAGGGAAGACTTTCATGGGAGATGCCCCTTGGCCTAGTCTGGGCACACCTCTTGTTGGTTATATAGATTAAGGTTAGCTTCTGAGAATGCCCGTGTGGATTATCTTGGTCCTATTAATTGATGTGCGATTGATTAATCGATGTGCCCACTATGAGTGGAACCATGCTCTCTGCTTGGGTTCTGGAATACATAAAAAGGAGAAACACATTCATTCCTATCTGCTTCTTGACTACAGATGCAATGTGACCAGCTCCTTCAAGCTCCTGCTGCTGTGACTTCCCCATCATGATGGACTGTAAGATGCAACTGCGAGTCAAACTCTTCTCCATCGAGTTGCTTTTGTCAGAGCGTTTTATCATAGCGACAGGAACCTAACTAGCACAACGGAACTCTTGCCCCATGACCACCATAGCCTTCCCTGTAGGGACCTGTGGACCTGCTGCACGTGTCTGGATCACCTGTCTGGAGCCCACACTGTCTGCTCTGACGCTGAAGCATTTCTGGATAAGCATCCACAGGTTGGGTAATCTTAAGCAAGTAGTTGTATTTCCAGCTTCCACCCCTGCCCCCCATCATTGTTAGGTATGCAGTGTTGTGCCTGTATGTACACCTGCAGGCCTGCAGGGGGCATCAGATCACATTATAGATGGCTCTGAGCCACCATGCGGTTGGTGGGAACTGAAGTCAGGCCCTCTGGAATAGCAGTCAGTGCTTTTAACCTCTGAGCCATTGCTCCAGCCCACCCCCATCATTGTTAAACCCTGCTTGGAAATCATGACAGTATGTTAGGTATTGTCAAGCAGGGTTTAAAGGTGATGTCAGGTTAATCAGGTTGCTGTACAAGGGTGAACTATTTTTTCCCCCACAGAGAAGAGGGTCAGAAAAGTAAAGGACTGAGGTACGTCTTGGTTTGGATAGTTCTGGAAGTATGTCCTGAGACTAGGATTCAAGCACATTCAAAGATCTGAGAGATGTCCCCAGAACCCTTAGGAGGGTGGAGAAGTGAGATCCAGAAGTGGCCCAGTATTATCAGGCCATTACCCTGCCCTTCTGATCCTTTTCACTTGGTGGCCAAGAAAATCCTCACACAGGAAATGTGTTGCTGGCAGCTGGTGTGCTCAGGAATTGGCAAGGCGTGGGAGATGAGCCAGGAGAGTCTGCCATACCAGAGCTGGAAGGTCAACGCTTGTCCAGGCGCTGAGCGCCCGTGATCTCATTTTATCCGCAGGTGTATCCGAGGCTGCATCTTGGTCGATCCTCTCTCTCCCTAGACCTCTTCCTCAGCGCTGAGATTGGGTAGGGGTTAACTCAATATTTTACCTCAGGGCAAAATTTAAGAGGGCCTCAAAACAAATACACAAACCCCACTGACAACCTAGCAACCAAATAGATTTTAACGCAATATGAAAAGAGAAAAGAAACAATACAAAAAAAAAAAATCCATGATGAACAAACTATTAAAGGTTTTAATCAACAGGATCAGTAACCTTGCTGAGCTGAACCATATTGGAGCCTGAGGCGAAAGGAAAAAATCAGTACTCCTGATTGTGTTGCTGATGGATTGTTATGTACTCAGGCTAATTTTTAAGAAGTTATTGCATTAAAACACTGTCTTGATTACTAACCTCTCCCCCACACCCTCGTGTCTTAGTCTGATTTCTTTTACTATAGTGGAACTTACTCACAGACTGGGCAATCACGAAGAATAGAGGCTTATTTAGTTAGTCGTACTGGAGGCGGCCTTCAAGAACACAGCATCCCCATCTGGCAAGGACCTCCGTGCTATTTGTGACTGTCCGAGGAGTCTCGAGGTGGCACAGGGCGATCTAAAGTGGAGGGGCTCACGAGAGACAGCTGAACTGGCTGCATTCATGCAGTGACCGCCCCACTTGTCTGACGAACTTCCCGTTCGTGGGCTCCCTTTGGCAGCCGGGGGTGGCTTCTTGTCCTTTCCACAAGCTCTCATGTGCCCACTCGCACCGGGGCTCCCGGCAGACATCAGCGGCTGCTTCGGTGACCCTCTTTCCTCCGTGTCTCCGAGTACTCCCACGTCTGTGTGCGTTCTTGTCCTGGCACAGGATTTTTCACTTCCGTTGTGCTTATGGCCATTTCTCTGCATGGTGGCTATGGGCAGCCGTGGCACAACCTTAGAGCTTCAGGCATGTGGATTTCCTTTGGATCTTTCTTCATCCCTTCCCTAGTGGTGACCTTCCCACACTGGCACCAAGCTTAAGGGGGGTGTCCCCAAGGGATTCAGGCAGACGCCTTTCTCCTGGCCACACTTTCCCACTGTTTCCTTGCTCCGCCATCTTCCCTTGTGGGTTTGATACATTCCTGACCTTACTAAATCCCACCTCATGACTCCTTGCTAGAAACTCTAGACTCACACCTCAAGCTCTGCACTTGATATGGAAAGAGAAGGTTTTGGAATCAAGAATTCTGTGTCCCCAGCTAGGCCAGCTTTTTTTTTTTTTTTTTTTGAGACAAGGTTTCTTTATGTAGCCTTAGCTGTCCTGGACTCGCTTTATGGACCAGGCTGGCTTTGAACTCATAGTGGTCCACCTGCCTCTGCCTCCTGAATGTTGGGATTAAAGGTGTGCGCCACCACACCTGGCTTTTTTTTTTTTTTTTTAAAGACAGGGTTTTTCTGTGTAGTCCTGCTGGCCTGGAACTCACTCTGTAGACAAATCTGGCCTCCAACTTAGAGATCCCCCTGCCTCTACCTCCCGAGTGCTGGGATTAAAGGCGTGCGCCACTATCACCTAGCAGTAAAGTTACTCTCTCCAGAAATATCTCAAGCTGAGATATGGCCTCCTGAGCTTAGGGGGTTGCCTACATTTCTCTTAAAGTAATAAATATCTTTAACATGGAAAGGTGGGGGTGGGGTGGGGAGGGGTGGGCGCTGAGGAGATAAAGTTCTTGCTGTGCAAGCTTGAGGACCTGAGTGCAGTTTCAGTGAGAGATTATGTCTCAAAAAGTAGAGCGAAGAGTGGTTGTGGAATAGATGTGACACTGACTTCTGGCTCCTACACTCACTGAGCACACTCACACGGACACACACAGACACGAACACACACTCACAACAGAGCAAGGGCTGGTGAGGAGAAGAGACACAGTCCATAACTCACAGGCATGGAGAATGAGGGAAGCTGTTTGCTTGGTTCAGAGACATATTTCTGGGCTGGAGTGACAGCTCAGCAGTTAAGTGTGTATCGGCTTTTGCAGAGGAATCAGGCACAGTGTGCCACTCTAGGCAGCTCACAACCTTTGGTAGCTCCAGCTCCAGGGGGCTCTGTCACCTCTTGCCTCTATGGGTACCTTCAGTCAACGTTCACATAAACACCACACCTCATATACAGAATTTCAAAAATCTTTTATAAAATCCCAAAGACTATCTCTTTAGACAGCTGAAGGGATCTCCAAGTTTCTAATACCTTTACTGGATTCTTGAGTATTTGTTATTTCTGGAGAGTTCTGATAAGTTTTGTGTAGCATTCCCTTTCTACATCTGAGCAGAGCCTCCCTGTGCGCTCTCTCTGTGTCTCTGTATCTCTGTGTCTCTGTCTCTGTCTCTGTCTGTCTCTCTGTGTCTCTGTCTCTGTCTCTGTCTCTGTCTCTCTCTCTCTCTCTCTCTCTCTCTCTCTCTCTCTCTCTCTCTCTCTCTTCCCCAGAGGCCAAACTTGTCTTGAGCAATTCTGGTTTTCCTGATGTGTTGGCTAGTTTTGGTTGGCAACCTGACTACATGTGGAGTGAACTGAAACCCAAGCATCTGGGTACTGGATTTTTTTCTTTTCTTTTTTTTAAAAAGATTTATTTATTTATTGTTATGCATACAGTGTTCTGCCCTGCATGTACAGCTACTTGCCAGGAGAGGCCATCAGATCTCATTACAGATGGTTGTGAGCCACCATGTGGTTGCTGGGAATTGAACTCAGGGCCTTCGGAAGAGCAGCCAGTGCTCTTAACCTCTGAGCCATCTCTCCAGCCCCTGGATTTTTTTTCATGGCTGAATCATTTGAAGTGGGAAGACCTACAGTAAATCCAGACCTTTGGGGGGTGGGAAGAGCCACTTTAAACCTGGGCCTCTCCCTCTCCCCCGTAGCTGCCTATGTAAAAGGCATGGAAGAAGGAAGCTCTTGCTCTCCGCCTGCTTGCCCTTCCTCTCACTGGCAAGTCCACCCCCTCCCTGGCACTAGAGCTTACTTCCTCAGGATCCTGACGCGTATGGAAGATCAGCTGAGACATCCAGCCTTATGGGCAGAACAACTTCTGGCTTCTTGGGCTTTTCTTTCAGACACAGTCATTGTCAGACTAGTCAGACCATAACCAGTAAGCCACTCTACTAAACCCCATTTATAATATATTCAGTCTATCAATTCTGTTTTTCTAGAGAATCCTGACTAATACTGAATAGAGCTGTTTCTCAATTCATGCAGCAAAGTTCATCCAGATTGCTGGTATCTTGAGATTTTGGCTCAGTACAGGGGTTCAGGGAGATTGGTGGGGAGCAGGGGAGAACCCGGAAGGCCATCTAGGTACCTGCAGTCACTCTGCCTCCTTCCATTCGCTCATGTGTCCATTGTGTGTATGCATGAGCATATGTGTGTATGCCCACGTGTGTGAGAGAACGAGCGCATGAATTCTTGTGTGTGCACACATGTATGAGAACACCTGCGTGCATTCTTTCGTATGTGCATGCGCATGTAGGTCTGAGGTTGGTTTTGGGTGTCTTCTTCAATCACTCTTCACCTTACTTTTTGAGACAGGGTCTCTCACTGAACCTGGAGCTCACTGATTGGTACCCTGGCTGGCCAACAAGCTTGTCTTCCTGCCTCCTTAGGCACGGAGCCATCTCCCTAGCCTCTACAATGACATTGTGATGGTTAGAACCCAGCAATAACCCCAGCACTCTGGAGGCAGAGGCAGGCGGACTGCTGTGAGTTCGAGGCCAGCCTGGTCTACAAAAGTGAGCCCAGGATAGCCAGGACTGTTACACAGAGAAACACTGCCTCGGAAAAAAACAAAACAAAACAAAACAAAAAACCAAACCAAACCAAAAAACCCAAACCAAAGCAAAAAGAACCCAGCAGCCTCTTCCATGTATGGTGCCGTTTCACCTGCCCTGACAATTCCTTTGAGTTGGCGTCTCCTCTCCTTTCTCTTCCTGTGACCAGCTTTTTACTCATCAGGTAGTAGCTTCCATGCCCCCTTTCAGAGAGGTCCTCCCTGACCATCCTATCTAAAGAGGATACTACTGGAAGTGATTATTATACAATCGCTCTTGCTTCCTTCATAGCACCAATCACAATTTGTAATTACTTACTTATCTGTTTGTTTGCTTGTTTATTTTTGAGGCAAAGTCTCATGTGGCTCATTCTAGACTTAAACTCATCATGTGGCTGAGGTTTGAACTCTGATCCTCCTGCTGTGCTCCTAAGTGCTGGGATTACAGGTGTGCACCACCCACTCATAGATTAATTCGCTTCTTTATTTGTTTTCTGTCCTCTCCACCAGACTGTACGCTCTCCAAGGTAAGAGCCAATTTTGTTTTGTTCCTTACTCTAGTCTCAGAACCTACAATAGTTCTGGCACATGTTACATATTTGTGGAATGCATGATCATCAGTTCTTCCCATTTAACTTAATGATGATGATGATGATGTGTGAATGTGCACACACACATGTACCTGTATGCACACTCCAAAATGCTTGTGTGGGGCTCAGAAAACAACTTTCAGGGGTTGTTTCTCTCCTCCTACCATGGGTTAAGGTACTGAATTTGAGCTGTCATGCTTGCTCAGCAAGCACTTTTATCCACTGAGCCATCTTGCCAGCTCCATTTTGTTATTTATTATCGTATCTTGGCTGTACACATGACAGGGCTCGCCGTGGCATTTTGGTACATGCATATCATGTACCTCATTCATTTCACAGACAGCCTGAGAGGACATCTGACTGAGTCTTTTTGGGAATAGTTTTTGGGGCTATGTGTCCCCAGGCTCTAGAAGCATCTGGGGTTAGAATCTCCAAAGTGTATAGACTCCAGGTTGTGAAATGTGGACTCTCAGGCCTTGGCAAGGATGATTCCAGCATGTCTTCCTCCTTCCTCCTCTTCCTCTTCCTCCTTCCTCACCTTCTCTTCTTCCTTCTCCTCCTGTTTCTTCTTCCCTCTTCCCCTCCCCCTCTTTCTTTGGCGAGTGATTCTTCCTCCATTCGTAGAGGGCCGGGGTAGAACCTTGCTACGGCTGATGCTAATTGCTAACTGGACACGATGTAAAATCACTTAGAAGATCAACCTCCAGAGATGCCTGGGATTTACCCCAGTTAGGCTAGCTCCTGGGCATGCCTGTGAGGGATTGTCTAGATTAGCTTGAGGTGGGAAGACTCACCATTCCAAGGGCTGCAGTCTTGGACTGGATCAATTGAGCAGCAGCATGAGTTACTGATGGCAGTGTGACCAGCTGCCTCAAGCTCTTGCCAGCATGGTTTACTTGCCGGGACAGACAGTTCTCTCGAACTATGAGCCCAGATAAACCCTTCCTTACTGAAGTTGCTTTTGTCACTGCTGGTCTTCTCCCAGAACTGGTACACTGAGGGAACACGCACAGAGTCATCTCTGCAGATATGTTTGTTACAGTTTCTCATCTTTAGTGGAAATAACAGCAACACTGGGTTTTCGGTCTTCCGCTTTGGGCATTTGGGGATGGATAGTTCTGAGTTGAGTTGGGTAGTGTGAATGCCCTGCATGTTCTAGGGTGCTTGACAACATCTGCCCACTAGATGCCAGTAGCAAACCCAGTTATGACAACCATAAGGTCTTTAGGTTTCACCAAATGTTTCCAGGTGGCAAAGCCACATCTTCTCTCTTCCCTGGAAACAACTCCAAGAGAATCTGCCTTATCCCACTGTTGGTAGAGTGAGTGAGACAGGCCATGCGGGGCGCTTATGGTTGCAGCTGGAATAGGGCAAGGATTTGAGCTGAATGAAGATAATTTTTTTGGTTACTGTTATTGGTATGCTCACACTAAAGGCTGCAGGGATTTGGGGCGGTAAGAGGTTCACACAGGGAGTGCAGGCCAAGTCCAGGAACAGCCTCCCTGGTACCATTGATGTGCAGCAGTTACCTTGTCCACATGTCTAGATGATACCGATGGCTCTATTTTCAGGAAATGTGCAAACAAGTTGTTAAACATAGCTGTTCTTGAACTTGGCAGCAGCGACATAGGAGCGTTCATTCACACCTGGAGAACTGTAAAAGCAGAGCTGTAGTTTTAGAAGCTGTGTGGCTAGTGTAGTGCTTCCCTCCCTCCCTCCCTCCCTCCGTCTCGCTCCCTCCCTCCCTCCCTCCCTCCCTCTCTCCCTCCCTCTCTCCCTGTCTCTCCTTCTCCCCCTCCCTCCCTCCCTTTCTCCTCCTTCCATTTCCTCCTCCTCCTCTTTCTTTTTTTCTTCTTCTTTTCTGAAACAATGGGTCTCATGTAGCTCAGGCTGGCCGTGAACTCCTCATCCTCCTGCCTCAGCCTCCCCAGTACTGGGATTACAGGTGCGCACTGCCGTGCCTGGCCGACGTGCTTCTTAAAGCATGAAACAACAAGCTGCAACGGTAGATCTATTGACTGTTGGCATTTTGAAATAATGATAAAAAAAAAAAAAAAAAAAAAACTCGCACTAGGGGACATTAGCATGTAACAGAAACTGTAAATTCTCACGTGCGGTTTGTGTTTGTTGAAAGCCGACTCTGAGGACACGATGGATCCCCATGTCTCAGACTCAAGCACATTCGCCTCCGACGTTCTCAGAGACTCCTTTTCCTGGGGCAGGCTGGCCTTCTGACCATGGACGAAGGAGGACAGCAAACATCTACAGGCATGAAAAACACTGCACCCATGACAACAGCCAGAAGACTGGCCATTTACAACGGAGCTCGCTATTGCTTATCCTGTGGCATAAAGGCATCTAGAGTGGGGGCGCAGAAGCTGGAAGCTCATCTGTGGAGAAAGCAGCAGGCCTCTGGGAATCTCCCCGCTGGGAACTCCAGCACGATCATTTCTTCAGGGCTCCCTGAGTGCTTTCTACTGGGCGCTGGATGTTTTGCTGTTTTGCCATCTCCCTGTTGCTTGCCATTTGTTCTTGATACATGATTAATCGACGTGCTCATTCAAATCCCAAAGTATGCCTATCGTAGTTCATTTCCAGACAGAACAAACTGGAATAGAGCATCAAACTCTGTGATTTCTACTGGTAGACACGTCACAGGTACTAGTTTGCTGCCCACATTAAGATTTGGTGGAAATGCTGACCTTTGTTTTGAACTAGCAGAAAACATTAAAACAATTTTCATGACCACCCACCCCCAAATTCTATTAATGGGCCTCAGGTGAGATTTGTTTTTTTTTGAGAGCCAGCAAGATGGCCATTTGCTTGCTCCTTGGGATTTGCATGATGGAGGAAGAGAACAGAGTCCCAAAGGAAGTCCTCTGATTGCTGCACGTGTCTTGTGGCTCTTGTCTATACACATGCTCCCCAGCTCCAATAAATCCAATTTTAAAAGTGTTAGCTTAAGGAAAAAGAAGTTCTGCTCTGCTCTGACCCCAGCGAGGTAATCCTGCAATTCCTAGAACTTGGCAGGCTGTGAGGCAGGAGGATTGCAAGTTTAAAGCTTGCCTGGGCTACAGAGTGAGTTCAAGTCTAGCCAAAGCTGTAGAGTGGGACCTGATCGAGAGAGCGAGAGAGAGAGAGAGAGAGAGAGAGAGAGAGAGAGAGAG
>OU015742.1:72010380-72025909 GCA_907169655.1 Acomys percivali
ATAATAATAATAATAATAATAATAATAATAATAATAATAATAATAATGTGTGCACGTGCACATGCCCATGCCCATATGGGGACCAGAGGGGAGCTTTCAGGAGTTATCTCAGTCCACGATGTTTCCGAGCAGGGTGGTCTGTGTCTGCCATGCTGTGTGCTCTAGACTAGCTGGCCTCCAAGCTTCTTGGAGATTCTCCTGTCTCCGCCTTTCATATATCCAGAGGAGTGCTGGCATTACAGATCTGAACCATCACATTCCTTTTTTTAAGTGGGTTCCAGGGACCGAACTCAGATTGTCAGGTTTGTGCAGCAAGCTCGTTTGCTCACTTAGCTGACCCATGTTTTCTTTCAAATCACTGTGGTATTCGCCGCAAAATTATTTCATTCGGGCTAGAATTCTGAGGTGTAGAGATGTTGAGGCATGTTGGAAGGTATATATCATTTATTGTGGAATGATATCTGTGTCCAAAAATGTGACAGAACAGGGCTGGGCAGGAGGAGCCACTGCATAACGGCACGGCACGTTTTAAGACTGCCTCTCCTTGACTGCCGACTGCTGGTGGAGCTCAGAGCAGCAGTTCCCCAGTAAAGGAAGGCCCTAGCCTGCAGTATTGGCTCAGCTCCGGCTCTGCTCTCTTGATCAGAGACTTGAAGTCACCCAGAGAAAATGGGGCTGAAAATAGCTGTTGGGCCTCTTTCTCCTTAGCTGGTGCGGCGGCAGCGGCTTTGAAACATGTGAACTCGGCTGGGCTGTGCTACATTTCACGGATTGCCTTACCTATAGATTTCTTGTTGGAGTGAGCCGCAAGGGAGGCGCCTGTGGGAGATTCGGAGGGCAGAGGTGAAGTGGAAACCATTTGTAGTTCACACACAGCCTCTTCTCTGCAGGCTCACCTTTGAGTTCGTGCATAGCCTCGGTGTCTCTCCTCCACCTGTGAACGAGTTAACTAGGCAGCCCCCCCCCCCCTTTTTTTTTTCCTCCATAGACTGAACAAACTATTCAAATCTTTCCTTAGTTCAGGGACTGTTCTCCTGCCATGTGTTTGATATGTGTCTGTCTTCCGCCTTTATTTTGTCTCCACCTGGAACATCTGTTCTTCGTGTGTTAGGATTCCCAGATCTTTCCTCCCAATCATTTATCTTTCCCCTCAGGACTTTCATCTTATTATCTGTCTTCTCTGAGCTTTAAGATATTTATGCTTGTTCCAGCTTTTTGATTCAGGGCTCAACAAGTACCATCGTTGCATCTTTGTTTTGCCCATAATTTATCTTTTTTTTTTTTCCAAAGCTTAACATTTGTTTTTTAAGCTTTAAAAGTTGTGGATTTTATTTAGCCAGGCGTGGTGGTGCATGCCTTTAATCCCAGCACTGGAGAGGCAGAGGCAGGTGGATTGCTGTGAGTCTGAGGCTAGCCTGGTCTACAAAGTGAGTCCAGGATAGCCAAGGCTACCCAGAGAGTTGTGGGCTTTTTTGTTTTTTGTTTTGGTGATGGGCACTGGAACTTCTTAAAGACTACTTTCTTTCTTTCTTTCTTTCTTTCTTTCTTTCTTTCTTTCTTTCTTTCTTTTTCTTTCTTTTTTTTTAAATTTAGGTGTTGTTCTGCCCACTTCGTGCTACAGTTCTTTTCTTTTTCTTTTTTTTTTTTTTAAAGATTTATTTATTCATTATTATGTATACAGTGCTCTGCCTGCTTGTATGTACATCTGCAGACTAGAAGAGGACACCAGATCACAGTATAGATGGTTGTGAGCCACCATGTGGTTGCTGGGAATTGAACTCAGGACCTCTGGAAGAGCAGGCAGAGATCTTAACCGCTGAGCCATCTCTCCAGCTACAGTTCTTTTCAATGACCATGCACCATCTTTTTTTTTTTGCTGAGTCTGGGTGGTCTGCCTGGTTCCCCAGGTTTTAGAGCCATACCTAAGGCCTGCTGCGCAGAGTGCTGGTTACCGAAGCATTTGCAAGGAGGGTCCTTATTCAACAGGCAGGCAACGTGAAGAGGCAGGAGGGCCAGCTTTCAAAGAATCCCTGTCCAGGATAGAATTTAGGGATGTTTTGGGGACAAAGAAGGACACTGGCCTTGAGGGATGGGGAAAGGTGATTGGAGGCCAGGCAGAGTACAGTAGAGATGTTTTGTGCATGTGTGAGCAAACTTCCTAGGACAAGTGTCAGAAGGTGGCACTGTTAGGGGCTGAGTGTGGAGTTTGGGGCAGCTGAGCAGGTCCACATCTGCTCTTATTTGAGCTAGCCTTGGCTACCCCCAAATTCCTGACAAATGTCTTCACAGTCCTTACAAAGGTGACTATGCTGCAGAGGGCATCTTCATCTGGAGTTGACAGGGCTCTGCTATCTGTTCAGCTGTGGGACATATTTTTTTTTTAAGTTTAAGGTTTAAAGCTTAGTCAGTGAGCAAAGGAAGGAAACTAGGCACACGAGGCTGTAGAGGTCAAGCTTTTCCTGCTTTGGGAATGGCCAGGAAGCATCCTCAGAGACAGGCAAAGGATCCCTTCTTTCCTCCCTCCACCCCTCGCTTTTCCTCTTCCTCCAACTCCTCCTCCTTTCTCTGTCTGTCTGACTTATGATATGTAACTGAGGCTGGCCTTGAACTGGTGATCCTCTCCTCTCAGTCTCCTTTATGTGTGCAGTCACACCTGGCTCCAGACTGGATAATTTCTATTGGTCTGTCTTTAAGCTTGTCTACTGTTTTTTCTTTTCTTTTCTTTTCTTTTCTTTTCTTTTCTTTTCTTTTCTTTTCTTTTCTTTTCTTTTCTTTTCTTTTCTGTGCTTGTTAAATTTACCCAATGCACTAAAAAGGTCACTTTTTAAAGTATTTTTAGTAACTTAAAAGTGTCAATTTATTTTCTGTGGTTTTTTTTTAATCAATTGAAATCTGTTAATTGTTCATTAGGTTAAGACATTTAAAAAATAATTTATAACAATGCACGTGCCACAGAGCCTGTGTGGCACTCACAGGACAACTTTTCCCCCCTTGAGGCAGAGTGTCTCTTGTGATTTTTACCACACACTGTATTCCAGAGTAGCTGGGACCCAAGGCTTCTGAGGGACTCTCAGTGCCTCCAGCCACCGTGCCCACAGGAGGCCTTTCTCTTCATTTCTGCATAATCCCAGACTTGCTGGTTGGCCTTTCAGAGCATGTTAGCAACTTCCCAGCCTTTTCAGGGCGAGAGGGCTCCGCAGTCTCCTGCAGGGCCTGGGAAGCCTAGCTTTTTGCTGGAATGGCCACTTTCACTGTTCCTGGGAGCTGCTCATTGGTTAATTGTCTAAGAAGCTTTGGGCCCCAAAGCAGTGCTCTCTGCAGAAACCAGGTCTCAAAGGCAACAGCCTGGAACTAGATGGAAGAAGACTGGGTGGGGGTGGGGGGAAGATGGAGGTAGTCCAACTCTACCGCGCTCAGCATATTTTCATCAAAGCGGTTACCTAAACATTAAAAACTTCCTGCGGCGAGCACAAGTCAAAGATTGAGCTAGCCCATGAGTGAGCAAAATGTCCTCCCCCTACTCCTCCGTTTTCCTCCCTCCCCCCAAATCTGGCTTAGAACTTGGTATGTAACCGAGGTTGGCATTGAACTGGTGGTCCTCTTGTCTTGGCCTCCTAAGTGCTGGGTTTTAGGTGTGCCAGCACACCCGGCTCCAGACTGGATAATTTCTATTGGCCTGCCTTTAACCTTGTCAACTGTTTATTTTTCTTTTTCTTTAAATGCTTGTTAAACTTACCCGGTGCACTAAAAAGATCGTTTTCAGGTTTTTAAATAAGTACCGGGATCACAGATATGTGCCACTCGGGCCCCCCCCTCGCCCCCTCCCCCCCGCAGTTTATGCAGTCCTGGGGTCTGAACCAGGGCTTTGTGCACGACAGACAAGCATGCTACCAACTGAACTACATCCTTAGCTCAACCCCCCCCCTTTTTTTTTAATTTAGGAAAACATGCCAAAATCAGCTTCCCACCCATCCCAGCCTTCATTTTATAGAACACAACATTTCCCTGAAGCTACTAGCAGAATCGCTTCTGCCAGCCACCAGCTCCGTAGGAGGAATGAATCCATAATCACCCCTCTATGGGAATGAGGTCGATTTCAATGACTATCTAATAAGGGCTAAATTCAGCATTAAAAAAAAAAATCTCAGGATCTCAAGGAGTCCTAGAGGCAAATGGCAAAGGAAATTTGATCTGATGGAAGGAGACCTTTTATTTATTTATTATTTATTTTTTTTTTTTACAAGGAGGCTTTCTTATTTTTTTACACTCCCAAAACAAAACTCCATTTTAAAAAACTGTAGGTGGGTTTATCAACAAATCTCTATTTAAGGCACCGAATGTAAAACTGACTTACACAGCTGGCAAAGACTCACTATTACCACACATTCTGAGACCTTCCAATTTAGTGAAAAGGTCTGAATCAGTTCGAAAGGATAGTTATATAACCCTGACATGCTTAATTACCTTCAAAACAAAGTAAGCTGAGAAATTCATCTGCCTCCAGAGTGTTGGGAGGTCACGTGACAAGCTGATAGAGGAAGCTTGTCATCATCAGATCAGCTTCGCAGAATTAATCACCACCTCCTGTATTGTCACTAATGTCAGTCCTGTTTGTTGGGGGTTGAAGGGTTTCCACTTTTTGTCACTGTCTGGTTCCTGCTGGTGTTTATATGTTGGATGAAACAAGCTTTTTCTCAGACTCTTAGACTGAGGCCTGGATGTGGAGATTGAGGCTTGGGGGAGCCTTGGTCAAGGTTTCAGGCTGAATACAACTCTCTGTGACTCCTGTTGGTGAGCTCCAGGCCAATGTTGCAAAGAAGGTGGACAGTGTTCCTGAAGACACCTGTCTTCTGCAACCTCCAGTCCTCATACACATCTTCACATATGTGTGCACGCCTGGATTAGTATGAAATATACAAATGAGTCTTCATGACGACTTCTCTTTTCAATGTATGCCCACAGGCTTGGCCTACGGTCATTCCAACATTAGTGAGAAGGGCTGGGAGTGCTGTTCAATCTAGAGGATTTGCCCAGCATGCACCAGGCCCGGTGAGTGAAGAGACTGTTGATACACTCTTGTCTGATGTTTCCAACTGCTAGAGGGATTTCTGTATAGTTCATATCTTGCCTTTGATACAGGCAATTTTGGGGTGACTGTAACTCAGGATGTAGGATTTCATGTGCTTATGGTCATAGAAAACTTCCATTGCTCCAGTGGCTTTTGGGGTTCTTTTTTTTTTTTTTTTCTTCAAGACAGGGTTTCTCTGTTTAGCCTTGACTGTCCTTGAACTTGATCTATAGACCAGGCTGGCCTTGAACTCATAGAGATCTGCCTACTCCTGTCTCTGTATTCTGGGTTAAGGTGTGGACCACCACACCTGGCGTGGCTTTTGGGCTCTTGTATCTTGGAAACATGAGCTCTGGAGGACGAGAGAGAGAGAGAGAGAGAGAGAGAGAGAGAGAGAGAGAGAGAGAGAGAGAGAGAGAGAGAGAAGCAAATGGTGCTCAGGACGGGGTACCATCAAGGTATTAGTCTGGGGTCTTTTAGAAAGCTTATGGCATATGCTGGGATGAGGAATGCAGAGGAGGGATGAACAGGTCCAGTTGTTACCACCTCCCCCAACCCCAGGTGTCCACCTCCTCCCAGCTTCCACCAAGTCCTCATGTAGGGCTTCCAGGCAAGGAATGTAAGGAGTAACTGGGAACCAGGAACCTGACTGCTCTCCTGGCAGTCCTGCCTCCAGCAAGGATGCTCTCACACCTGTTGTTTTGGGGTCCCTCTCCCACCTGGCCACTTTCTATCTCGTGCTCGCTTCACTTTTCTGCTTTCTGCTGCCTACTGCTTTTGGGAAAAAGCCCAGATTCCACACAGTCTGTGGCAAGGCCTTATATCTGCAGAGGCCCCTGTTTAAATCATCTTGAGTGATACGCACCTCTTTAAGAGCAAGGCCTTCCATGCCTACAGGCATGTGCGTGTGCTGTTCTCTCTGCCCAGCTCTCTTTTCCTTGTCTATCTGCTAACTCCTGCTTCTCCGGATATGGCTCTGTCCTCGGCTTTGCTGTGGAGGGCTTTGTGTAACTGTTCATTCAGATTGCAATTGTGTACTTTGGCAGTTCCATAGGGTCTCTGGGAGGTGGTGTTTAGGTCTAAATCTGATCTTGCTCACAGGTCCGCAGGGTGGGTCTGAGGTGTGTTTGAGGGCTGCCTGGGGCTGGCTGTTGTTTGGACTCACCATCTAAGCTGATGCGGATGGGTCTCTCTTCACGTGTCTCTGAGTGGTTTTCTTTCCTCCAGCAAGCCACTAGGGACTCCTGACCAACACCAAGTGCTGCGTGAGAGAACAAGCCCTCCTTCCTAGCCCAAGGGTTTCCCCAACCTTTGTGAGATCCAGTGTTGCTAGCATCCTATTGGCTGACACTCAGTCTAGCATCAGAGTGGGAGCCAGGAGGAAAGAACTGGACAGGTGCCAGTATTGGAGCTGAAGCGGAGAGAAGAGACTTTGGTGTCACCTGTACAACTGTCCGAGGTTGCACACGGCAAGGTGACCGACTTGTGTACCACTTGACTGAGGTCTTCTTGAGATGCCTCAGTTTCCCTAGAGCTACGGACAGGAGCATGTACACAGTATTTTGTTCAACTTGGACCTCAGTGGTTATCAGGTTAACTGGGCTTTGTGAACTAGGTAGTGGCTAGAGAACACCAAATGCAGCCAGTGGCAGGTCTGGGGAGAGGGGAAGAAGCAATCGTTTGCTTTTATTTTTTATTTTTTAGCTCAGCATCCTGGGGTTTCGACTCGTCCCAGAGACTATGATCTGATTCAGCCACAGTCTGGTCTCCACCTTTAAATGTTGGAAACCGCATAAATCAGCACATTTTCCCCAAAGCAGAGTCTATATCCAGCATGCCAGGCTGCTTGCCATAATTAGGCCTCCAGCAACGATTGTCTCTGTTCCTTGGGTTTTGTTGTCACCTCCTAGGGGAAGGGGAGGGCTGTGATATGGGTTGTGACGTCTGTGGAACCTTAAATAGGAGGGGTCTTGGGTACAGAATGCAAGTGACTGCTCAGGCTGGGGGTCTTCTTCCCTTCCCAGCGCCAGCACGCATGCTCTACCATCTCCCATCTCTCTCCTCTCCCCACTTCCTTTATGCTCTCCCCCAATAACCTCCTTCTGGCTCCTGTGACCCTAGGGGACACAGTACAGGGAAGCCCCGTACTGAAGGTTAGCGAGCCTGTATGCAGACCCAGGGCCATTTAGACAGGCAGCTCCGGGGTCCTGTGTGGCTGTTTAGAGGCATGCGCTCTTGGCCCTTCAGCTGCCCTTCTGTTTGGGAAGAGGCATGGCCACATCAAAGTTAGGAAAGGGGCTCTAAATCTGCTTTCTTTCTTTCTTTCTTTCTTTCTTTCTTTCTTTCTTTCTTTCTTTCTTTCTTCTTTTTGTTTTCCGAGACAGGGGTTCTCTGTGTAGCCTTGGATGTCCTGGACTCTCTTTGTAGACCAGGCTGGCCTAGAACTCACAGAAATCCCCCTGCCTCTGCCTCCCGAGTGTTGGGATTAAAGGTGTGCACCACCACACCCGGCTTAAATCTGCTTTCTTTAGCCTAAGGGATTTTCCTGGATATAAGCAATACTGAGGAAGAGAGGTTTCTGGGAGTCTTGCTCTGTCATTCTGCCTGCAGGATTGGATGTCTTTTCAAGGTTCCCAGGAGTCATCTGAGTGGATTCAGATGTGGTTCGAATTCTGGCAAGAGGAGGCATCAGTTCTCACATGATCATATCCTTCTATTGAAATGAAAGCTTTCTTGTTGCAGAACTGTTGGTCATAGGACAGGGGGTTGCAGCTCCCACTGACCAGGTGAGGAAGCTGAGACTCAGAGGTAGGCGACTGCTGTGCCTATAGGCCCTCTGTAGCTAACTGAGCAGGGCTTGAGTCTGTGATAGGCTCCTGCATGGCGTTCCTAGTGCCTTCCTTTGTGGAATTGTAGTCTAGTTTGTATGTGCACCTCTCTCTCTTTCTCCTCTCTCTCTCTCTCTCTCTCTCCTCCTCTCTCTTTCTCCCCCCCCCCCATGGTATAGTGTATGTGTACAAACGTATGTGTTTCTGCAGGCGTGTGCATTTGTGCCTGTGCACGCAGAGGCCAGATCTTGATGTTGGGTGTCTTCTTCCTCCATCACTCTCCATTTTACTTTTTGAGACAGGGTTTTTCTGTCTGTACCTGGAGCTCACTGATTGGCTAGACTGGTTGCCTAGCAAGTGCTCAGAGACCCTCCTAGCTCTGTCTCCCATGCTGTGAATCCAGGCATGTGTCAGTACACTTTTTTTTTTTTTTAAATGTGGATGCTAGGGATCTGAACTCAGGTCCTGATGCTTGAACTGCAAGCACCTTACCCATTGATCCATCTCCTTACCCCCTTTTGTGTGTATGTCCTAGTGGGGGTCAACAGAGCCTCATGCCTGCTGTTTAAGCGCTCTAGCACTGATCTACAGCCCCAGCCTTAGAGTAGATCTTAACGGTATCAGTCTGTCTCTCATTCTTACAGTTGTGTGAACACCCCTGATGCACACTTGGGCTGTTCCCAGAGTCTGTGGCTGTTGTGGACAATGTGGCTACGAGCATCCTCCTACTGATAGTGCCATGAGCTCTATCACTCAGGGTTGAATCCTGGTTCTGGTGTCGAGCTATTTCTAAGCCTCACTGAACCTCTTTTTCCCCCTCTCACGTAACAGGGACTGTTGGATAGGTGACTATGTGAACAGGTGTGGTGGTGGTGAGGTGCCAGATGTGTTCCTTGTGGGGTGCTCTGGTTGACACACAGGAAGAACTTCAGTGAGCTCGTCAATCAGAGGCACATGTGCCTCTCACACACCCAGGGCCCCTAACTGGTTCTAGTCGTGTTAGGGTTAGGTGAGCTCACCTACGCCCTCTATTGTTCTATGTGTGCTCACCCTCCAGCTGACTGCGAAGAAGAAAAATAACCAGGAATATCCCGATGGCTCCCAGATTTGAATCTCTGTTTGTGCTCTTTACACCGAGTTCCAAACTTGAATTTGTCCTTTTTACAGTGTTTTCAAGTGGTGTGCGGAAGGACTCTCAGCTCCAGCGCTCAGGAGACATTGGCAGGAGGATCTTGAATTTGAGGTTAGCCTGGGCTACATAGCAAGGCCCTGCCTCTAAACCTCCATTTCCCTACACATATTCTGCACCTACCTACAGTTCTCAATCTCTTATTCCTTTGCTATTATTCTTTTATATTATTATTATTACTATTATTACTATTATTATTACTATTATTATTATTATTATTATTATTATTATTATTATTATTATTACCACAGGGATGTTATCCACAAAGTTTATATGATGGAACACATCAGGACAAATGGCCAGGTTTTCTTCAACAAATAAGTTGCAGGAAAATTGCATGCCTTATAAAGTGGGGTCCCAGAATTCAGGGAGCATAAAGGATAATGTGCCAGCTCAAGGCAGCCTGGGGGTGCTCTTCTGGGGAGGTGACCTTGGGGGATGTTAAGAACAAGTTGGAAGTAGGGACACCAGGAGGCAGAGGAAGTGTGTTTTCTGAGTGCAATTATTTGGCGGGGACTCCTGCAAATGTCAGGAAGGGCAAGGAATCTAGATGGTGGGTTGGGGGGGGGGACGAGGGAATCTAGCATTCTCTGGTTGGTACCCCAGCTGGCACCTTGTGGGAGCGTTTTATCTATCAGGCGCCCGCACAGATGGAGCAGCGAGTCACCATGGTATTTGAAGCACCAGGCTAGGATGTCTGAAAGGAAAGCCACATCCCTCCCAGAGCGAAATTGCCAATAACCTGTGTTGCTGAGAGCACAGCTAGTTTCATGGGCCCCAAATGAAAGACTGAATCCTGGGTGTTGCTTCCAAGTGCTGGGTGTAACGATAATAAGATGCCAAGATTTTAAAGGCCCCCTTCTTGGGCAGAATGCCTTTCTCTCCACAAATAGAAACTTGCTGAGAATTTAATTAAGATCAGTGTACATAAAACTCACTGTTCCCAAGTAAACAAATATTAAGCAAGAGACTTCACTTTCATGTCTTGGGCTCCTCGGGGAAGGGAGATGAAGAGCCAGGAGGGGTGGGTGTGATGATGTGGGGGTACAGGGCGACAAAGAATACAGACAGAGCGGAAAATAGATTCCAGGTTGGGGAGGGAGAGGAGGTGAAAGGCAGGTGTACGCAGTGTCAAGGGACGAGGGGGTGGAGACAGAGAGAAGACCCCCACTTTCTGGCTCCATCCTCTTTCCATTCTGACACTTAACACTTCATTGAGATAGACTGCTCCTGTCACAGCCAGCTCTCCCCTAGGATTCATTGCAGGTCATACAAAGAACGCAAAGTAGACTTGGCCCCTGTTGTCCCCAGATGTGCAACCAGTGCCTTCCTGTCGACAGCTGCTGCCTTCTGCCTGAAGATCCCTCTCAGCCCTGGAGACACTGACAGGAAGTGGAGCAGCTGGTGGTGGACAGGAGGTGGAGCCTAAGTCTCTTTGGGCCGATGCTCTTGCTGGGATTACAGGTGTGCCCTGCCTTGGCTGGTTTGCGTGGTGCTGGGAACCAAAGCCAGGCCTTCGTGTGTGTCAGCCAAGTGCTCTGCTTACTGAGCTGGAGATGTGTCTCCAGCCCTTTCTGAAAAATTCATTTAAGAGGGAGGGAGGGAGGGAGGGAGGGACTGGGAGGAGGCTACAATTAGGATGTAAATAAATAAATAAAATTTAAAAGTAAAAATAATTAATTAAAGAGGTGTTGGTACATGTATATATTATAGTGCATTATTCCTCCTTTACCTCTGCACTCTCCATTTTTTGGTCCCCCTCCTAAAGTCTTTTCTCTCTTGACACTTTCACACCTGCTTTGCTGTCACCCCATGTGGGTGCTGGGACCTGAACTTACATCCTCTGGAAGAGCAGGAAGTGCTTTTACCTTCTGAGCCAGATCTCCATCCCATTATATACATTCAATTTTTGTTAAGCCTTTATTGAGTGGGTAAGTGTGTGCTTGGGCCACAGCAGGAGTGTGGAGGCCAGAGGTCAACCTTCAGGAGTTGTTTTTCTCCTTTCACCATATGGACTCTGGGGATTGAATTCAGGGCATCAGGCATGGTGGCAAGTGTACCTCCCTGCTGTGCCATCTTCCTGGGCCATATACATGATTTTATGTATCTATGTAAAAATGTAGGAAGCACAAATTAGAGATAACATTTGATATTTGTCTGAGATTGGTGTAATTCACATAATATGATGATCTCCACTAGCATTCATTTTCCTATAAACCTATAAATGTCTTTGTTCATTATGAGTGAGAAACGGCTCCACTGTGTACTCGTACTGCAGTTTCCTTTTTTTTTTTTTTTTGTCAGTTTCTAGACGCCCAAGCGAGTTTGAACTTGGATTTTTGATGAGGCTTCGGTTCATTAGCTGTTCATGCAAATGATCAGTGACCCTTTGTGGCCCTGACACTTGAGCCTGGCCACACAGAATCAAGGCACCAAAAGCTTTTGCCTGCCAAAGCTCTTGTAAGCCAGAAGGCAGAGATTGACATATGGTGGGACATTTCCTGTCTAGATAGATTCACCTCTTTGGTCAATGGGGCATGAGGGAGCTATGAGTTAATTCCGAATCACTGGGTTGTAGGGGCCAGTCGGGAGGTCTGTACGGAGGAGACACTGTGAATGGAGCCTGGATCAGGAAACTATGAGCAAGGGTGTGGCAGGGTTTAAAAGGCCCCAGCAGTGAAAAGTTTGCACTAAGGCTGCAGGCGGCACACACAGGATGAAGGAAGGGCCTTTGGCTTTTGAGCTCTGGGCTGCACCATTGCCGTTGGTGGCACGGCCCTGCCTATGGACAGAGCAAAATTCCCATGCGACTTCTGCCACCTTTCACGGTGTGCTTCTGAGAAGGTCAACGGGCCCCACCTGTGCCTTTGCTTGTTCATCAGAGCTGAGCTGGTGACAGTGAGGGTCTGGAGAGTAGCTTAGAGCAGTTCCCGGGACATGGTGGGTGCACAGAGAGACCTGCTAGTAGTTTGCACTGTGAAGCCCTGGTTGTGTTGAAAGGAGCTCATGTCTACAGACTTCAGATCTCTTCACGAGGGCATCTTTGTCAAAGTGACGTCATAGTGCACTGGGCAGTGAGGGGTGGCACCACTTCCTCCAGAATTACATCTGTTCATCACCACCGCTATTCCACTGCTTCCTGGAATCTAAAAACACTCATCTTGCCTCTGGGGCTCGGCGGTGGCAGTGGGATGCTGTGTGATTGGCACGTCCCCTCATCCCATGCCTGTGGGGAGTCTCACCGTTGGGGGTGGGGCCAGTCTGGTGAGCGAGTGGGACAGGACCATGTGGCGAGGCTCCAGACTTCTCACTTGTCTTCGAGGCCCACGTCTCACCCTTTTCAGATGCATCTGCAGCAAGGTTCTCAGTTAAAACTCCCTCCCAACTGCCCACCCATCCTGGTGTTGCTCTGCAAACAGGACCAGCAGATGGGCAGTGAGCCCTGCTCTGCAGAGAGTTGGAAATGGCTCTAATTTCCTTAGACTTGGGAGATAGAAGGGGCCAGAAAGAAAAGTTAGGGCAGCCCTGCATGTGTGTAGATAAGGGAAGCTGAGGCTCAGAGTGGTGAAAGGGGTGATTTGTTTCCAGACAGGCCTCTGTCTCCTTGGGTCATGTAAGTCCTTGCGTCATGTGTCAGCCAGGTACCCCTAATTCTGCCTTTAAGTAGCTTCAGTGTTCTCCATAATTATTTCTTCATCAATCCGTCTGTCTGTCCGTCCATCCATCCATCTACCCGTCCATCTTTCTAGCCATCTAGTCTCTAGCAAAACAACTGTGATATTGTCTGTATGCCAGACGCTTTTTGTCCTTAGGGATTTGTAGATGATAAATAGAGTATGAATTTGGACCCCTGCTGAGGCGGGGAGGGTCTGGAGTCACACGGCTGGTCTAATAAATTTCTTTTCTGTTTTCTCCCAAATCACTGCATTTCTTTGTTAATTTAAGGTCAACCTTTAGTAAATTGCAACTCCTTTGACTGACAATATTTTCTCTTCTTCCTTCCCTTACGGATTCTGATGTCTGTCCCAGGTCTTGCTGATGGACATAATGGGGGCATCCAGGTAACTACTTCTGGGGCCGAGGGGGTCCAGCGTGGTTCTTGTTCTTCCAGGAGGAGCGGATTGCTTTTCAGAGGTTGTACTCCGTTGAGAGGACAGGAAGGCGTTCTCAGAACAAACCTAGCTGAGTTAGGTTTGCAGTGGTACACTTGCCTTTAGCTCCTGGATATTGTAGAGAATGTTACCTATATTCCTGCATAGGAAGTGAAAAGGATGCCTCCCCTCCCCTCCCCTCCCCTCCCCTCCTCTCTTCCTCTCCCCTCCCCTTCTGTCCCATCCTCTGTGTGTGATATATGTTTGTTTGTGTGCACATGTGTGCATAACTGCCCTGCCTGTGCATATGTGTGTGGAGACCAGAGATCAAGGTCAGGTGTCTTCCTCTGTTGTCTCCTGTAGACTCAATTTTCTTAGCCAGAATATTTTATTAACAACTTAGTGACCGAGCCTACGTCAATTATAACCTGATTAACCAAAACAGTAGGAAATGAGGATTAATGGACACAATAACAAAACCGTAAGGATATCAGTTCCGAGGAACGACTCTCCAGTCAGGAGCCACCGGATTTCTTCCACTGGAACCTGGGGTAACCAGACCCCAGAGCCTCAGCAGGAGCCAGAGCTCTGAAGCCTTCCCTTGAGTGGTTTTCTCTAGGGGCGTCTTGAAGGGCAGCAATGAACAGCCAAATCTATCCCAAGTCTCCAATCAGCCTCGCCGTCAGTTCTGGGCTCATTTATAGATCTCCTCCTAGAGTCCGTTCACAGGATCTTTTCAGCTGGCAGCAATTAAGCTCCTGCATGAGGTGGTTGCTCTTCTAGTGAATTAACATCACCTGTTCTCTCACAAGGCTGTTCCAATCCCGCACTTGGGATCCTAAGGAACAGGTTTCTCTCCTTCAGTCTCCACCTTATTTTTTGAGACAGTGTCTATCAGTGAACCTGGAGCTCTGTTTCAGGCTAGACTGACTAGCCAGGAAACCTTTGGGATTTGCTTGTCTCTGTCTGCTGTTCTCTCACAGTGGTGGAGCTGTAGAGGAAAGCTGCTATGTCTTGCTTTTATGTAGATGCCGGGGATCTGAACTCAGGTCTTCATGCTTGCACAGTAAACACACTCCATTTCCCAAGCCTAAAAATGTCTTAAAAATTTCTTTTTAAAAAGCTGGGAATGGTGGTGCACTCCTTTAATCCCAGCACTCGGGAGGCAGAGGCAGGCGGATCGATGTGAATTCGAGGCCAGCCTGGTCTACAAAGCAAGTCCAGGACACCCAAGGCTAACACAGAGAGACTCTATCTTGAAAGACCAAAACAAAAAACAAACAAAACAAAAAAACAAAACACCACCCAAAAAACTTTTTAAAAGTTGAGCTAAGCCTCTTTTGTTATGAGAGAATCATGGTAGAGGCTGGGAGCTCTAGAGTTCACAGTTTTGAGATCTCAACTACCACAGGGAGTGGGGGCATTCAGTTCCCACCTTGTTCTGCACTGAAACTCCCAAGAAGGGAGCAGCTGGTTCAAGTTAGGGAGAGTCCTCTCTCTAAGCCAATCAGCTGTGTCCGCGGAAGGGAGGTTTGGTACCTGAAATAGCAGCTTCTGTAGTAACTCCATGGACAGTGGGAAATATTCTCAGAAAAGCTCCCAAGAAGAGGTAGCTGCGTGTGTACATCCTATTTATTCAGGATGCTCATCTGGAGATACCAGCGTCCGATGGACCATTTGCCCTCACAACCATTTAGGCAGGTGTGATGAGCTATCCAAGTTTCCTAGTTTTCAGACCTTCATGAGGAATCCTGGCCAGGTTGGCTGTGTGGGGCTCATGGTCCAGGAGAGACAGGCTGAAGCTGCATTCTGGCTTTCCTCATTCCTGCTGCCTTGTGGTCAAGGAGGCACCTTAAAGCAGAAAGAGCTGGTGTCTTTCTCATAGTCAGTATCGATCACTATTGAGCTCTATGAGCCCCAGTTTCCTTATTACAAATGTGACAAGAACCAGGCAGTGGTGGCGCACGCCTCTAATCCCAGCACTCGAGAGGCAGAGGCAGAGGCAGACAGATCTCTGTGAGTTCAAGGCCAGCCTAGTTTACAGATCGAGTCCAGAACAGCCAAGGCTACACAGAAAAACCCTGTCTTGAAAACAACAACAACAACAACAACAACCCCAAACCAAATCAAAACAAAACAACAACAACAAAAGGACAAGAACAAATCACCATGCAGAGGTTCGAGACAACCAATGCCAGTGACTTTCAGACTGTGTATCTGTATTACATTAGGGCTAGGACCCACCCTTATGGCTTCAAATGGTGTGGCCTGATCATTTGCATTTTGAACGTGTTTCCCAGTGATGCTGGCACTACTGATCTGGGGGTGCCACAGGTTGAGAAGCACTGGTCTA
>OU015742.1:72026309-72041352 GCA_907169655.1 Acomys percivali
GAGAGAGAGAGAACAGGGTAGGCACAATACAGAAGTGCAATAAAAAAATGTCAGAGGTGGTGAAGCTGAAGACTCTGGTCTACAAGTCACTCATCCTAGCTATCCTTTGTGTATGTAATACCTTGGTCATATTGTTTCCCTTCCCTAAGCCTCACTGACACAGAATTCGTTCTAAGAATTTTTGCTACTCTAAAATTCAACAATTTGCTCAAATTTATATGGCTCTGTTGGCAATCTGCTTGTTGTGCAAACATAAAGACCTGGGTTTACATTCTAGGTACCCATGTAAAAGCTGAGCATGGCAGTGTACATCTGCAGTCCCAGCACCAGGGCAATAGAAACAGGAGGATCCCTGGAGCTCATTGGGTGGACAGTCTAGTGAAACTGTTGAGGCCCTGGTTCAGTGAGAGACCTTGCCTCAAAAAGTAAGGTGGGGGGTGATTGAGGAAGTCTAACTCTGGTCTCACACACATATATGAACACCCTGTACAGACATGTGCATCCCCATGCACATATATGTATACCACACATACAGGCACAGAAAAAAAAGGCATTTATTAATCACCAGCTATAGGCGAGATATGGTGGCATTTCCATGCAAAGCCTTCCCTTACGTGAGATTCTATGCTTGGCAAGCAGTCTGAAAATGCGGTTTGGTTTTACATTGTAATGTGTAATGATTGCTTTTACAATGTGTAAACTGTACTATGTTTTTTTTTCCTAGTAGAATTCAGAAAAATGACTTTTTATTTTTGTTTGTGTGTCATAAATACATGCGCTAATGAGGGCTTCTGGGCATGAGCTTGCTAATTGGTGATGGTAACCATGGGTCCGTGTTCAAACCACCATAATCAAAATTTCACACTTGGCTAATTGAAGCCAACCTTTTGTTTGAGAATTAACAAAATATGTATTGCAATTAGTTGTGGTCAAGAATTAACTGTATGTTGCTAATTGACAGTAGCCGATTGAGGTGGAAGGTGCAAAAGAACCTCCAGTGAGGGGTGGCGAGTTTCTCAGGGTAAGTGTTATCCTTGGTTTCCAAGCAGTTTCTAGAGGGAAAAAGGGCATTTCAGCTTGGTTGACAGCTCTTTCCTGCTTGCCCAGGATTCTCAGTGGGGTTCACTTGTCCTGGGCAAACACGGATAATTACCCTGGTAGAGACAGAAAATTAACCAGTAAGAGATTTTTCAAGGGAGACCCAGGCAGGATGGAAAGGAAAACTTCTTGCTGTCTCGTGCTTCTTGCCCTGACTGCTTTACTCGTAGCTGGATGAATGGGGCTGTGATTGGCAGAATTAACAGGAAAATTGGGGTGGTGTTAGAGGAGACGTGTCAGCAAAAATCTTATGTAAAGGTTCTGAGGGAGAACAAGGAAGTCACCATATGAAGAAGCTTGATCATGCTGGAGCAGAGACGATGAGGGTGTGGGCCGAGCAGTGTGAGGAAAGGCTGTGGCTCGAGACTTTATTTTTTTGAAAAATGAAGTCAGTTGAAGAAGCCCTGAAGGGCCTAAATGCAGGAATGATAAGATCAGAAAGTTTTTATAGCACGGAGACCACTCTGGCTGTTGGTATAATTATGAAGAATGGACTTTCTGGGAGCAGGGAGAGCAGAGTGAAGCAGAGAAACAAACCCCTTAGGAGGCCAGTGGCGTCATCCAGAAGAGAGATGGGTGGTAGCAGACACAGTGATGAAGAGTCTAAGAAGAATTGAGGAGAGGGGTTGTAAACCGATGAGCTAAGGAGAGGCGTTGGGAATGAAGAGTGGGCTGAGTGTGTGGTTCGAATAGGAATGCCCTCAGTAGGCTCATATGTTTGATTACTTGGTCCCCAGTTGGTGGAACTGTTTGGGAAGGATTAGGAGGTGTGGTCTTGCTGGAAGAGGTGTGTCCCTGGGGGTAGGCTTCAAAGTTTTAAAAGCCCACATCATTCCTGGTTAGCTCTCTCTGCCTTCTACTTGTGGATGAGGATGTGAGCTCTCAGCTACTGCTCCAGCACCATGCCTGCCTGCCTGCTGCCATGCTCCCCGCCATGATGGGCATAGCCTCTAACTCTCTGAAACTGCAAGATTCCAATAAACTCTCTAAGTCGCCTTGGTCATGGTGTTTTGTCACACCAATTGAAAAGCAACTAAGACAGTGACAGAGGGGCTGCTGGGATGGCAAGTGAATTTGAGGAGCTGAGATAGGGTGGCTGGCCCAGAAGATTGAGTGCATATTGCAAATCAAGAATTTGATTTGTCGGGCTGGAGAAATGGCTGAGCGGTTAAGAGCACCGACTGTTCTTCCAGAGGTCATGAGTTCAATTCCCAGCAACCACATGGTGGCGCACAACCATCCTTAATGTGCTCTGATGCCCTCTTCTGGCCTGCAGGTGTACATGCAGGCAGAGCACTGTGTACATAATAATAACATAAAATCAATCTTAAAAAAAAAAAACTTGATTTTTCATATTAAATCTGAGATACATAGAAGACCCCTAGTAGACCTGGAGGATAAGTTGGATATTGAAACCATACATAGAGAGGGTGTTTTTACTACATACATTTGAGCGCATGAGATAAAAAGGTGGAGATGGAATGAGAAGATAGCTTCTCAGCTAAGCCCTGAGGCTGGTGGTTTCTGGTAAGATGCCTTTAATAGATCTTGAAAAAGAATTTATTGGCAATTAGCTTATTTTATGGAAGTTGATCCCTCAAAAGACCAATATGAAAGTAGAAAAATGAGACACGGCAATATTTTAATGTGGCCATGAAAACACACCCATGAATTCCTCCCAGCTTCTCACATGGGGCAGAGTCTATTAACAAACTCTAGAACCTGCATTACCTGCTTAGCTTGTTCAATTGACAGGAAGTAGCCGCAGCACAGTCATGTGTTTTCCAGGGCTGTCTGTCCTCATGCTGTGCTCTGACCCTTATGCAGAAAGACAGGCCAGCTTGTTGTTACATGGAAAGAAAGTCCTCACTAACAGGCAGCACCGAGTCACCATCTATGGGGCTTGAGGTCTTGAGAGGCCTGAGATGAGCTGCCAGACGACTAACCCCACGGGTGATCCTATTCAGGACCGGAAGAACTGCCCAGAAGAGAACGGGCCAAACCACAGAATCCCGAGCAAATAAACACTACTTGATAAAGTTTCAGCATGCTTTGTTACACAGCAAGGGCTGTGAAAAGCAGTACAGCCAGGGACACCGGGGCTGAACCCGAGAGTCTCGTAGATTTTCCCTGACTGCCAGTCTTCTGTTGTTGAAAACCAAGTGATCCTCTAGCTGTTTACAGCTGCTCTTCTAGTGTACGGTTTCTCAGAATGCTGTTGTTGAGGTGCTGGCTGGGTATATCGCGATCTCAGTGTGTAGATAAAGAGGATCTAAGAGTTCCCATGGGTATTAGTTTTCTGGGATTGCCGTAATGAAATGTCACCGGGAAGGACTTAAACAGCAAACGTCTACTCCCTCACAGTTCTGGATGCAAGGTTCAGGGTGATGTCCGAATGATTCTTTCTCTGGGCTGGGAGGGAGAGTCTGGGCCATGTGTTGCCCCAGATTCTGGCGATGGCCACAGTTCTTAGTGTGTATTTGTTCACAGGTATGGCACCTCCACTCTGCCTTTGTGCTCACGTGTGCACATGTGTCTCTACCTCTGCTCCTCATGTGTCCATGTGTGTGCCTCTTCTCTTCTCACAAGGAAAGCACCAGTCATATTGGATTAAGGGCTAATTTCTATATCACACTGACTAATCGAGTACTTTTTTTTTTCAAATGAGGTCATTCTCTAAAGGCATGGACATTAGGACTTCACAGCTTTTTTGGGTGGGGCACAGGTCAACCCAGAACAGTTGACTGGAGACATTAGTTGCTTGTAGCAGGAACTTGGTTTCCAATATGGTGTCTGGTTTTGCAGAGCTGACAAGAAAAACATGAAAGCCGAGCATAGTGGTGCATGCCTTTAATCCCAGCACTCAGGAGACAGAGGCAGGTGGATTGCTGTGAGTTTGAGGCCAGCCTGGTGTACAAAGCGATTCCAGTATAGCCAAGCCTACACAGAGAAACCCTGTCTTGAAAAAGCTAGGGGGAAAAAATGAGGAAGACCAGAAAGTTGGCTTTTTAAAATAATGTAATCTTAAAGGAACATGACCTTACTTTCCCTGCATTTTATTTATTAAAATTGAGCCACAGGTCTAGCCCGTTTCCAAGGGAGATTACCCATAGTCCTGAGCACTAAGGCAGCACAGGTGGCTGTCTTAGAAGCCCACCATTGGACACAGAGCTGTTTTGTCCACCAGATCTCCTTTCCACTGGTTGAGAGCAGATCCCAGGGGTTGTCTTGGTTTTCCCACAGGAAGCCTCACTTCTGGAAAACCTTCCAGCACCAGGCAAACCGGCTCACCATAGCACAAAGTCTGCTACTGTGGCACCACTGAATCAAGGAGCAGTGACAGGTCAGCACGTATAGAAGGCATGAAGTTATACACTTGGGCCCCACTTCTCCCAGCTTCGAGGCAGGATCAGAGCAGACCTGACATGAGTGGCTCATTCAGTGTCACCTGTTTGAGTTGGCCATCCATGAAGCTGGTGCAGTAGGCTTCAGGAGGCCTTCATGAAGCATCATTAAGGAGACAAAGTCCACAGCAATGGGCAAAAGCCCGGGCCAGTGGGTGGTCAGTTATCAAGAGCTAGGAGGGGTAATGCATTGATGTGAGAGGATAAAGGAGCATCATAGAAAACCAAGATCTTTGCATGACGAAGCAAGAGGCAAAAAGATGCTTCCTGTTACAGGCAGAAGGGACAATGGACAAATGAGTCCGATTTACGTATAAGCTTCTTTATTAAAGAAAGATGTGCTCATGGTGAACACCTGAGACCTGCCAGGAGTAGCTGTGTTGCTATGGTTGCTAGTTGTCTCCCAAGGGAGAGTGGGCTACTCTCTGCAGTCAGCTTGCTTCAGAAGTCCCCAGGTAACAGGGGACAGAAGTCCTTTAGTATTCTGTTTTTTTTGTTTGTTTTGTTTTTTTTTCCTGCTGTGTCTTTTACTGCTTCGGGCAATGGATCTCAAATTTAAATGTGCAGTAGAATCACCCAGAAGGCTTTTTGAAGCACACATGGCTGGGGATCAACTCTAGGGTGTCTGAAAAATTTCCAAGGCGATACTGACCAACCGCACTTTGAGGAACCCTGGGTGGGTCCACAGAACCAACACCTGTGAGGACACTAAAGACACTTCATGTTCATTGTATCAACTCAATGTTCTTCTAGGTTTAATCTCTCCTAGGAGCACAAGATTTCGGATGGTCATGTGGAGGAAGGCATGGAGCACATAGAGGAAGGAGGTTGTTCACAGCACACCACCCAACAAAGCGGAGAAATGCGTAGCTCCAGAGGCTTTCACCGGCTGGGGCCTTGCCTCTCAGACATTCCACAGCTCCCTACGTAATGCCGTCAGCTGGGGGTCAAGTGTTGAAGAGAAACCAGTGGAGGTCACTTCAGATTCAATCCATAGCAGTGTCAATGGGAGAGAGAGGACATGGAAGAGGAGAGGGGAGGGGAAGGGAGAGGGAGAGAGAGCCAGAGAGCACGTACTAGCTAGGTTTATGTCAACTTGACACAGGCTAGTCATCAGAGAGGAGGGAGTCTCAATTGAGAGAATGCCTCCATAAGATCTGGCTGTAGGCAAGCCGGTTGGCATTTTTAAAATTTTCTTTTCTTTTTTAATTTCAGCTTACATCCCAAATGTTGTCCCCTTACTTGTATGTTCCCATTCCCACCATCCCTCCCTTTTCCACCCTATTCTCTCCCCCCACCCTCACAGACCTCTGACAGAAGGGGACCTCCTCCCCCACCAAATGGCCACAGCATATCAGGTCTCATTTGGATAGCCTACTTCCCCTTCCTCTGTGTGCCTGTTGGGCCTCCCCACCAAGGGGAAGCGATCAAATCGGTAACACCAGAGTTCACATCAGGGGCAGTCCCCACTCTTCCACAATCGTGGAGGATAAGCTGTCCATTGTCTAGATCTGAACAGGGGGTCTAGGTTTACTGCATGCATTGTCCTTGGTTGGTGCAACAGTTTGTGCAGGTCCCCTGGTCCCGATCTGCCAGCCTTGATGGTCTCCTTGTGGGGTTCCAGAACCCTCTGGGTCCTTCCACCCCCATTCTTACACACCACTCTCAGCTTTCTGCCTGGAGTTGAGCAGTGAGTCTTAGTATCTGTCTAGATCCCTCACTGGATTGAGTCTCTCAGAGGACATCTATGTTGGGCTAACATCCATTTATAAATGAGTGTATAACATACATGTCTTTCTGGGTCTGGGTTACCTCACTCAGGATGATCGTTTCTAGTTCCATCCATTTGCCTACAAATGTCAAGATTTCCTTGTTTTTGATAGCTGGGTAGTATTCCATTGTGTAAATGTACCACAATTTTTTTTTTAAATTCACTCTTTGGTTGAGGGACATCTGGGTTGTTTCCAGATTCTGGATACTAAGAATAAAGCTGCTATGGACATAGTTGAACAAATGTCTTTCTTGTATGGTAGAGCATCTTTTGGGTATATGCCCAGGAGTGGTATAGCTGAGTCTTGAGGTAGTACTTACTATTCCCAATTCCCTGAGAAATCACCAGATTCATTTCCAGAGTGGTTGTACAAGTTTGCACTTCCAGCAGCAACGGAGGAGTGTTCCTCTTTCTCCACATCCTCACCAGCATGTGCTGTTGCTTGAGTTTTTGATCTTAGCCATTCTGATAGGTGTAAGGTAGAATCTCAGAGTCCTTTTGAGTTGCATTTCCCTGATGACTAAGGATATTGAGCAATTCTTTAAATGTTTCTTAGCCATTTGATATTCCTCTGTTGAGAATTTTCTGTTTAGCTCTGCACTCCATTTTTAAATTGGGTTATTTGGTCTGGTGGTATTTACTTTCTTGAGTTCTCTCTATATTTTTGATATTAGCCCTGTGCCACATGTAGCGTTGGAGAAAATCTTTTCCCATGTGTAGGCTGTTTTTGTTCTATTGACAGTGTCCTATGTCTTACAGAAGCTTTTCAGTTTCATGAGGCTCCATTTATTAATTGTTGATCTTAGAGCCTTAGCTACTGGTGTTCTGTGCATAAAGTTGTCTCCTGTGTCAATGAGTTCAAGGCTCTTTCCCACTTTCTCTTCTAACATATTTAGTGTGTCTGGTTTTATGTTGAGGTCTATACTCCACTTGGACTTTAGTTTTGTGCAGAGTGGTATAAATATATATCTATTTTCATTTTTATACTGCAAATATCCAGTTAGAGCAGCACCAATTTTTGAAGATTCTATCTTTTTTCCATAGTATGGTTTTGCCTTCTCTGTCAAAAAATCAAGTGTCCATAGGTGTGTGGGTTTATTTCTGGGTCTTCAATTTGATTCCATTGATTAACCATCCTATTTCTAGGCCAGTACCATGCTGTTTTTTTTTTTTTTTTTTTTTTAAATTACGGTTGCTCTATAGTACGGCTTGAGATCAGGCATGGAGATTCCTCCAGAAGATCTTATATAGTACAGAATTATTTTAGCTATTCTGTTTTTTTGTATTTCCATATGAAGTTGAGAATTGATCTTTCCAGGTCTATAAAAAATTGTGTAGATATTTTGATAGTGATTGCATTGAATCTGTAGATTGCTCTTGGCAAGATGGCCATTTTTACTATGTTGATCCTCCCAATCCATGACCATGGGAGATCTTTCCATCTTCTGATATCGTCTTCAATTTCTTTCTTTAGAGACTTGAAGTTTTTTTTTTTTTTTCAAAAAGTCTTTCACTAGCTTGGTTAGAGTTACACCAAGATACTTTATATTATTTGTGGCTATTGTGAAGGTTGTAGTTTCCTTAATTTCTTTCTCAGTCCATTTGTCACTTGTATACAGGAGGACTACTGAGTTTTCGAATTAATCTTATGTCCAGCCACTCTGATGAAGGTGTTTATCAGCTGTAGGAGTTCTCTGGTGGAATTTTGGGGGTCACTTATGTATACTTTCATATAATCTGCAAATAGCAATACTTTGATTTCCTCCTTTCTGACGTGGATCCCCTTGGTCTTCTTGTATTCGTTTTGCAAGAATTTTATTGAGTATTTTTGCATCAATGTTCATAAGAGAAATTGGTCTAAAATTCTCTTTCTTTCTTTCTTTCTTTTGTTTTATTATTTTAAAAATGTGTATCCCAGGCTGGCCTCAAACTCCAGATTCTCCTGCCTCTGCCTCTTTCAGCAAATCCTACCAGCCTGGGCCACCAGAGCTGGCTCCTTGGTCTTCTTTATTTGTTTTATTTCCCTAGCTAGAACTTTAAGTACTATATTGAGGAGATATGGAGAGAGTGGGCAGCCTTGACTAGTCCCTGATTTTAGTGGAATTTCTTTGAGTTTCTCTCCATTTAGTTTGATGTTGGTTATCTGCTTGCTGTATATAGCCTTTGTTATGTTTAGGTATGTGCCTTGTATTCCTGATCTCTCCAAGACTTTAAATGTGAACATGGATTTTGTCAAATGCTTTTTCTGCATCTAAGGAGATGATCATGTGGGTTTTTTCTATGATTGATTACATTGATGGATTTCTGTATGTTGAACCATCCTTGCAAGCCTAGGATGAGGCCTAGTTGGTCATGGTGAATGATATTTTTGATGTGTTCTTAGATTCTGTTTGTGAGTATTTTAATGAGTTTTTCTGCATCAGTGTTCACAAGAGAAATTGGTCTGAATTTCTCTTTCTTTTTTGTGTCTTTTTGAGGTTAGGTATCAAGGTGGTCTCATAGAATGAGTTTGGTAATGTTCCTTTGATTTCTATTTTTTGGAGTAGTTTGAAGAGTATCAGTATTAGCTCTTCCTTGAAAGTCTGGCAGAATTCTGTGCTGAATCCATCTGGTCCTTGGAATTTTGTGGTTGGGAGACTTTAATAACTGTTTTTATTTCCTAAGGAGAAATAGGACTGTTTAATTTATTTACCTGATTTTGATTCAACTTTGGCAAGTGGAATCTATCAAGAAAACTGTCCATTTCATTTAGATTTTCAATTTTTGTGGCATATAGGCTTTTGAAGTAAGACTTAATGATTTTTGGATTTCCTTAGTATGTTGTTATGTCTCCCTTTTCATTTCTGATTTTGTTGACTTGAATACTCTCCCTCTGCCTTTTGGTTAGTTTGGCTAAGGATTTGTCTATCTTATTGATTTTCTTAAAGAACCAGCTCTTGGTTTCATTGACTCTTTGAATTGTTTTCTTTTTTCTATTTAATTGATTTCTGCCCTGAGTTTCATTATTTCCAGTCGTCTACTCCTCTTGGGTGTTTCTGCTTCTTTTTTTTCCTAGAGCTTCCAGATGTCTTGTTAAGTTGCTTGTATGAGATGTTCCCAATCTCTATATGAAGGCACTTTGTGCTATGAACTTTCTTTTTAGCCCTGCTTTCAATGTGACCCATAAAGTTGGATATGTTGTGCCTTCGTTTTGTTTGAATTTTAGGAAGTCCATAATTTCTTTCTTTATTTCTTCCCTGATCCAGTTGTCATTAAGTAGAGAGTTGTTCAGTTTCCTTTTGTGTGTATAGGTTTTTTTGTTATTTCTCTTGTTGTTGAGGTCCATGGTGGTCAGGTAGGATACATAGTATTATTTCATTCTTCCTATATGGTTAATTTTGGAGAAGGTTCTGTGCAGTGCTGAGAAGAAGGTCTAATCTTCTGATTTGGGTATTTGGGTGAAAAGTCTCTGCTGAAAAGTCAGGTGTGATTCTGATAAGTTTGCAACATCAAATTAAATGGAGAGAAACTTAAAGCAATCCCACTGAAATCAGGGACAGGACAAGGCTGTCCACTCACTCCACATCTCTTCAATACAGTACTTGAAGTTCTAGCCACAGCAATAAGACAACCAAAGGATATCAATGGGATATGAATTGGAAAGGAAGAAGTCAAAGTATTGCTTTCCAATGATATGATAGTATATATAATTGACCCCAAAAATTCCATCAGAGAACTCCTACAGCTGATAAACACCTTCATCAAAGTGATTGGACACAAGATTAAATCGAAAAATCAGTAGCCCTCCTGTATACAGATGACAAATGGGCTGAGAAAGAAATTAGGGAAACTACAACCTTCACAATAGCCACAAATAATATAAACTATCTTGGCATAACTCTAATCAAACAAGTCAAAGACCTGTATGAGAAGAACTTCAAGTCTCTGAGGAAAGAAGTTGAGGAAGATATCAGAAAATGGAAAGATCTCCCACTCTCACAGATTGGTAGGATCAACATAGTAAAAATGACCATCTTACAAAAAACAATCTACAGATTCAATACAATTTCCTTCAATTTCCATACCAACACTTTTAAACCAAACAATTTTAAACTTCATATGAAAAAACAAAAAACCCAGAATAGCTAAAGCAATTCTACGCAAAAAAACAAAACAAAAACAAAACCACCACCACCACCACCACCACCAACAACAACAACAAAACAAACTTATGGAGGTATCAACGTCCCTGATTTCAGGCTGTACTACAGAGCAATAATAATAAAACTGCATGGTATTGGCATAGAAATAGACTGGTTGATCAATGGAATCAAATTGAAGACCCATAAATAAACCCACACAGCTATGGACACTTGATTTTGGACAAAGGAGTCAAAACTATACAACGGAAAAAAGACAGTATCTTCAACAAATGGTGCTGATCTAACTGGATGCCCACAGGTAGAAACATGCAAATAGATCCATATTTGTCACCCTGCATAAAACTAAAGTCCAAGTGCATTAAATATATTAAGAGAAAGTGGGGAAGAGCCTTCAACTCATTGGCACAAGAGATAATTTCCTGAACAGAACTCCAAGAGCTCAGGCTCTATGATCAACAATTAATAAATGGGACCTCTTGAGATGGAAATGCTTCTTTCTGTAAGGCAAAGGACACTGCCAATAGAATGACATGACAGTCTACAGATTAAGAAAATATTTTTACCAACCCTACATCTGGCAAAGGGCCAATATCCAAAACATATTAAAAATACCTCAAGAAATCAAACACCAACAAACCAAATAATCCAATTAAAAATGGGATACAGAGCTAACGAGACAATTCTCAACAGGGGAATTTTGAATGGCCAAGAAGCACTTAAAATACTCAATGTCCTTAATCATCAAGGAAATGCAAATCAAAATGACTCTGATATTCTATCTTATACCTATCAGAATGGCTAAGATAAAAAACTCAAGCAACAGCACATGCTGATGAGGATGTGGAGAAAGGGGAATACTCATCCATTGCTGGTGGGAGTGCAAATTTGTACAACCACTTTGTAAATCCATCTGGTGCTTTCCCAGAGACTTGTGAATAGATCTACTTCAAGACCCAGTCATACCACTCCTGGGCATATGCACAAAAGATGCTCCACCATACAATAAGGATACTTGCTCATCTATGATCGTAGTAGCTTTATTCTTAATAGCCTGAGTCTGGAAACAACCTAGATGTCCCTCAACAAAAGAATGGAAAAAGAAACTGTGGTACATTTACACAATGGAATACAACCCAGCTACTAAAAACAAGGACATGGTGAAATTTGCAGGCAAATGAATGGAAGTAGAAAAGATCATCTTGAGTGAGGCAACCCAGATCCAGAGAGACACATATGGTATGTCCTCATTTATAAGTTATTTTAGAGCTGTATAGTACAGGATAAACACACTACAATTCACAGACCCAGAGAAGGTAAGTAACAAGAAGGACCCAGGGGAGTTTGATTAAATCTCAGTCAGAGGATAAATAAAATAGACAGCAGAAGAGGTTGAACAGACGGAACAATGTAGAAAAGGGAACAGAGAGAGAAATGAGGGTGGATATCAGACCCAGGAGAGTGGAGCAGGGCAGGACAGGAGGACAGAGGGCCTACAGAGAGAAGACAAACCATGGGCGGAGGCCTCTCTGTGACAGGTTGGAGATCTAGGACAGAGTAGGCCTCTGGGAAGATATGGAGATGACTCTAGCTAAGACTTCTAGTAGCAGGGGTCTTGGAGACTGAGCAGGACACTCTCTAACTAGACAAGACTTCTAGTGGAGGGAGGGGAACACCAACGCACCCACAAAAACTTCAATTCAAAATTTATCCTGCCTACAAGATGAGCAGGGATAAAGATAGAGCAGAGAATGAGAGAATGTTCAACCAATGCCTGGCCCAAGCCGAGACCCACGCCATGGGAGAGAGCTAGCCCCTGACACTATTAATATCACTCTGCTCTGCTTGCAAACAGGAGCTTGGCATAGCTGTCCCCTGAGAGGGTACACCTGCCAGCACATCCAAACAGATGCAGAGGCTCACAGCCGAACATTGGGCAAAGTGTAGGGAGTCTTGTGGAAAAGTAGGAGGATGGATAGAAGGACATGTCGGTGACAGGGGCTCCACAAGAAGACCAACAGAGCCAACCAACCAGGGCCCAGAGGGCCTTGTGGAGACTGATGCACCAACCAAGGACCATGCACAGACTGGATCTAGGTCCTTTACAAATATGTAGCTGATGGGCAGCTCAGGCTTCATGTGGGTCCCCTAGTAAGGGTAACAGGAGCTGTCTGTGACATGGACTTGGTTTCCTGCTTTTTGATCACTTCGCTCTGGCTGGGCTGCTTCACCAGGCCACAGGGGAAGAGGATGTGCTCAGTCCTGATACAACTTGATGAGCTGGGGTGGGTGGGGCTCCTCTTTTTTGAGGAATAGGAGAGGGGGATGGGGGACGAGGGGAGGAAGATGGGACTGGGAGGAGAGGATGGACGGGGGCTATGACCAGGATGTAAAGTGAATAAATAAATACATACATTTTAAAAATAAAAAACATTCCAAGCATTGGCCCCCAACTCTGGTAGATTAAGTAAGAAGCTGTGGAAGTGGAGGCGCCATCGATCAGAGTGGTTCTTAGACGTGAAACAAACCCTCTTCAGACACCATTGTAGGCAGGTAGTCCCCGAACCTAGCTATCCGCTAGGGTCACCGAGGGAGGTTTTAAATTCCTCAGTGTTTAGGGAGCGCCTCACATCAGTTACTCAGAATCTCAAGGGGGCACGACCCAGTCATCAAGGCTTAAGACACTGAGAACTTGGTCTACAGGCCGGATATGATGGTGCACCTGAGAGAGGAAGGGCATGGGGGAAGAAAATAAAATAAAATGAAGACCAATGAAAATATGTATGAACGGAAAAATTAAAAGAAAACCAGGTGTGGTGGTGCATGCCTTTAATCCCAGCACTCAGGGAGGCAAAGTCAGGGGGATTGCTGTGAGTTTGAGGCCAGCCTGGTCTACAAAGTGAGTCCTGGGCAGCCAAGGCTACACAGAGAAACCCTGTCTTGAAAACCAAAACCAAAACCAAAACCAAATCCAAACCAAACCAAAAACCTAGAAAACCTCAGATTGAATAAATGCAACTCTTATTAAGTAAACACCAACTCTTAAGTACATTCTGAAAGTCTATTTTCATTAGGTTGTAAGGCAGAATAGTCACATAAACCCCAGCCCAAAACAAACAAACAAACAAACAAAACAAACAACAACAACAGCAACAACAAAAACATATTCCAGCCAAACACAAACAAAAAAGATGATGGGGTTATAATCAGGGCACCAAAGGCAGGGCAGTTCAAGGGCAGTGTAGTTACAGAGACAAAGAGGGTCTTCTCTCAAACTGGTTGAGGGTTTAACTCACAACCACAAAGGATTCTGAACGCAGTAAACCTTATGTGGATATATACATACATATATATATGTATTTGTGGGGTGTGTGTGGAAGCTGGAACTAGAAGGAGAAACAGACAGAAAAGTGATGAATGAGAAACCTTTTAAAGTATTCGCTTAATTCTTGATGGCTCAGACTGAGTAAAATAAATTTTTTTTGTGCGTGTGGATGTGTGTATATATATGTGTGCAGGTGCACATGTGTGTGCATTACATATTCAAGTGTATTTGAGAGTGTGAGGGCCAGAGGATAACCTCAGTTGTTTCTCAGGTACTGTCCACCTGTGTTCTGAGACAAAGGTCTCCGACTGGCCTGGAACTCGCCAAGTGGTCCGTTGGAACTCACCTGTCTCTGCCTCCTTTGCACTGATATTGTAAACGTGAACCACAACACCTGGCTTTATAAATTATTTTCACTTGTGTATGTGTGTTTGTATGAATGTTTGTCCTGTGTGCACACATGCCTGTAGAGGCCACCCTGTCTTCCCAAAGGGCAGCAGTGCCCTTTACCTCTGAGCCGTCTCTCCAGCCCCACATCTGGCGTTTTAAAATATAGGTTCTAGGGATTGAAGTCAGGTCCTCATGCTCAAAAAGCACTAATTCTGCCATCTCCCAGCCTTGAAAATGTATGTTTTGGTACAGAGAAGAATCAAACAATGGCATACCTCACATGCTGTGGATCGACCCAAAGCCCTGCCTCCCTCAGATTCTAGAAGCCAGGCTCGTCGGGATCTTCTTCTACGATGCCTAGTTGTTCCTTGTTAACTGGGGCTCTGTGTTAAGTGGGAACAGATGGGCACACAAAGGGAAAGCTGAGCTGGGGAATTTTTATGCGACCTTGGTCTTAGCACCTCAGTCAAGTGCTAGACAGACTCAGGTAGGACGCATCACCCCAGTGAATCCTACCCAGCTCCTTCATCAAAAGAACGCACAGCAATCCCTCTGCTTACAGAGTTTTGTAAATGCAGAGGGATGGGCAGAGCCTGACAACAGACATGCCTCCTCACAGGACAAGCAACAGCCAGTACTGTGTGGAGTCAATTACTTAAGGACCACAGCACTGCACAGCCATGCGTTTGTGGCAGGGCTTCTTGCCCTCGGTGCTACACTGACATTTGGCCACCAAGAATCTTTGCAATGGGCAGAGGGTGCTTAGTACATGACTAATGCTATCCTGGCCTCCTCTACCCACCAAATGCCAGCAGCACCTGTTCCAGTGTAGTAGTCATATCTGTCTGTCTGTCTGTCTGTCTGCATGCCTATCTATCTATCTATCTATCTATCTATCTATCTATCTATCTATCTA
>OU015742.1:72045307-72071245 GCA_907169655.1 Acomys percivali
AGAGAGAGAGAGAGAGAGAGAGAGAGAGAGAGAGAGAGCGCCTGACTTTGTCCTTGCTTGCATCAGGTGAGTACAAAATAGAATTCTCTTACACTCTAGAGCTCTAGAGCCAGGAAGTCCAAGTTCAAACCCTGGCTCTGCTACTTACCTCTACTTACCTTCTGGGTACTCCTGAGCCATTGAATTGATTGGAGTGTTAACACCCTTACCCCCAGCAGGCTTACTGAGGGATTAACAAGATCAGAAGAGTCACCATGCTCTAAGACAGGAAGGGAACAAGCTATCCATTGTGAGACATGAGGGAGGATCCTTGAAAAGGAGACAGAAATGACTTGGGAGTTCCCCATCAGGAAGAAATGTGTGAGATGCTCTGAATTTGAGAGGTCATCATTTTCCGGCCCAGGGAACAATATTTTCAAGCTTATTGCTCAAGGCTGAGTCATAAAGAAACAGCAGAGACTTGGGTATTCTCATGGTTGCTCTCAGTGCCCCACAGAAGGGGGAGAATGGAGACGGAAGTGGCACAGTGCCCTGCCCAGCAAGCCTTGTCTCTTCACAAATAGTTCCCAGGTGGCAGAAAGAGGGATGGCAGCAGTGACTGAAGACTCTTTCTCTACCTACTCTCCCTTAATTCTCTCCATACTCCTGAAAGTTGGACATTTGTGCACGTTACTTGTTGCTGTGGTTAAATATAGGACAAGGAGCAACTTAGTGGAGGGAGAGTTTCCTTGGACTTACCATTTAAGAAGGGGTTCAGGAAAGTCATGGTGGCAGGAGGAGGAGTCAGCTGGCCACACTGTATCTATATCATTAGGCAGAAAGTGGCTAGAAAGTGGGGCTAGGCTTTAAAAGCTCAAAGCCCTGCACAACTGATGCACCTCCTCTAGCAAGGTACCACTCCTCCAGATCCTCAACTACCCAAAGCCACCTGCTGCAGAGCAAGTGTTCAAACATGGGAGTCTTTGGGAGATAGCGCATACAAGCTGCCAACAACATTTTACCCTGTCACAGATGGGGAAGATGAAGCCCCGTGGCTGAGCTAACCTTGGCTCGCATGGCTTATACCAGGCACTGCTAGGATATTGTTAGCCACTCAGTCTGCTTCTGGAAGTCTTTTTGTCATCTTGTTTCTTTGGCTTCTGTCAGGGACAGTGTTTAGGAGGTTTTTAGAATAGGGGTAATGTACGCTGGCAGGACCCCAGGCTTCAAAAAGCCAATGATGGAGGTCCAGTGGCTCACAGTGGCCTGTTGGGGTACATGGCAGGTAGAGGGTGGAGCTTTTTCTCCTGCACTTTTGTTGTAACTGGAGGATTATCAATGTGCACGCAAGAATGGATTGCCACTCCGCTGTGTAAACAAATGTAGATCCTGCTCACCAGAGCAGGGCCTGCTATTGAACGATCTTGTGTTTCAGGCCATGGTCTGATGCAGCAGTATTCCTAGGAGGCCCTGCGGAACCTACGTCGACTGGGCCTGTGATGGCACACGTTTGAGCACTTGCTGTGTGCACAGAACTGCACAGGAAGAGTCCCGTGCTGGGGTGTTTGTGGGCCTCTCAGGGAAACCTGAGGTCTTGTGTATGAGAGAGGCTTTTGCTTACCCTTCAGTTCCTCAACAGGAAGCCTTCCTGGTTTCTTCCATAGCAGTGTTGGTGGATGGATTTTGTGCATTTAACACATGCTGTTTAAATGTCTCCCATTAGCCCAGGAATTCCTGTCCTCTGCCTTGGGAGCCCTAGGATGTAGTGCACGGTGTAGCTGTACTGCACAGTGTACAGATACTAAGGGCAGGCAGCAGCTGGAGATAGAGATGTTCTGAGGAAATGCACATCTTTATCATGTGATGAGGACAGCTTTCGGATAACCCGTGAATGGGTATGGCTCAAGGGTTCCAGAAGGAATTAAATGTCCACGCTTTGGGGGAGGCCATAGATCTGAAAGATTTCTAGATAGAGACAGATTCTAACGGGGGACTTTGGGGGAACTTGGACCCATACCGTAGTCCTGTTAGGTTTGCATTAACTATTGGATGGTCCATTGTCTCACCTGCATCCCAGGCTGGCATGGAGACTCATCTGTAGCTCAGACTGGTTGAACCTGCAGTGCTCCTCTTGCTTCAGGATCCTGAATGCTGTGGTTGCACGGATGAGTTGCTGAGCTTGCCGGGCATTATTTTACACATCTTACAAATGAGTATGCTGGAACTCCAAAAGGCAGTCAGGCGGGCAGGCAGGCAGGCAGGCAGGCAGGCAGGTAGGCGGGCGGGTGGGCAGGCAGGCAGGCAGCAGGCGGACAGGCTGTCTTAGGGAGAGAGCTGTAGAAGCAGCACAGGAACCCAGGCTGGACCACTCATCTGTCGCTGGCCATTTATCTACTCAGCAAATGTCTCTAGAAAGCCTGCTTTGTTGGTTCTCAAACTGCTGTCCCAGGAGCATCATCTGGTAGCTTGTTAGGAATGTAAATTCTCAGGCCCACTCAGATCCACTGGGTGTTGTAGAACTCTGCCCTCTGAGCCCGGCAGCAGTTACCATCTTAATCGGAGCAGCTGTGACTACCCACAAGAGACCCTTAAGGTCAAGTTGATTAAGCATTCTCTCCTGAAATGAGGAGGGGGTAAAAGAGCCTTCAGACCCTCTCCCACACTCTCAGCCGCTCCCTCCTGCACTTTCCTGCCAGCTGTATGCAATTGTGCCCCAGATGCATGTGGTCTTGTGGTCTTGTGGTCTCGGGGACCCGGGTGGGGGTGGGGATGTTAGAGTATGTATGAAGGTTAACTAACAGGGACTCCATCTACAGGGCTGCGGAAACATCACACATGATGGGATGGGGGCGGTAGTTTCTGGTAGAGTAGGCATTTTGGGGTCCCCCACACTCCTGTAACTAACCTCGCACCATGCTCCATGAGTAAACCCAATAAATATGTTGATTTGCCAAGTTGGACCTTGCTGGAGTTGTGACTATGGGCAGTCTTTGGTGTCCCATCTTGGGGGAGTACATGTGTGCTTGTGCCTCCCTAGGAAAAGTTAGCACAAGACAGAGGTGGAAGCTTGGGGTGGGACACGGGCTCCTGTGCACCTGTGTGCAAGCAGAGGCCTGTGAGTCCTGGCAAGGGGAGCTGGGGAAAGACATGGATTCAGTCAGTTTGGTTGAGGCCCAGAGAGGGGATGGAGGCTGTGGATAAGCTTGGGAAGCAACAAGCAGGAGCCACTGGAGAGGAAAAGGGACAGTAACAAGGACCCTCTGGTGACTCTTCTGTTGTCTGAAGGCAGCTAGGCTGACTTTAAATTTATTTTGAGAGAGGGTCTTATTACACAGCTCAGCCTAGCTTTGAACTCACAACCCACCTTTCTCAGCCTCCTGGTTTTATTTTAGACATTTGTATTGCAATATAATTAGCATGCAGTAAGGTGCTCAAATTTTATTTTATTTTATTTTTTTTGAGCCAGTGTTCCATCATCTAGTCCTGACTAGACTTGAACTTATGATCCTCCTGCCTCAGTCTCTTCAGTGCAGGATAATGTACACATTTTAAGTACAATGAATTTTCTTTAAAGACTTATTTTAAATAGTTATTTTTTATTTCATATGTATGAATGCTTTGCCTGACTGTATGTCTGTGCACCATGAGGGTGGCTTGTGCCTTTGAAGGTCAGAAGAGAACATTAGAGTCCCTGTAACTGAAGTTATGGGTAGTTGTGAGACACCATGTAGGTGCTGGGCACTGAACTCCTGTCCTCTGGAAGAGAAGCAAGTGTTCTTAACTGTTGAGCCATCTTTCCAGCCCTACGGATGATGAGTTTTGACAGTGGTGCAGAGTGCCAGGCATGTTCAACTTTTTGGCATGATATGGTATTTGACATTTTGGCACAATAGTGCCACCTACAAAGTTTTCCCTCAAGAACTATGTAGCTGGGTTACAAAAAATTCTAATCTTTTAAGTAGGTTTACAACTTTTTGTGTTGAGTTGCAGTCATAGATATTCTGTCATGAGCTGGACACACCTTGCCTTCAATGACAAATATGTATTTCTCTCAGCCCAGAATATTTGTTCGCTAGGAAGCACAGCCCACAGACCAGCAATACCAACAGGGTCCAGGATCTTTCTCATCAAATTTCCCATCACTCTCCTTCCTTGGGAGAACTCATTTCTGCCACCACAGTTAGTTCTTTAAAGCTGTGTTTTGTCCAAAGACTGTGATGGCTTGAGTCTGAATCTTCCCTAGCTGAGGGCACTTGTTGGGGGTGTGGAGGCCTTTGGAGGTGGGGCATAGCCAGTGCCAGCAGGTCTCTATGTGTCACTTTTGAAGGTTATATTCATTTCTAGTTTCATCCAAGCTCTCTATCACAGTGTGATCAGCCGCTGCCTCAGTCTTCCACTGCCATGGAGCCTCTGCTTTGCCTTTTCTTGTATCATGGACTGCAATCCCTTGAAACTTTGAGCCACAACACATTTTTATTAAGTTGTTTCTGCCACTCATTTGATCACAGAAGCACATAATTAATACACAGAATACTAACATGTTTGACTTTACTTTGCCATTAAATATTTTTTAGAACCATGCAATCCCTAAAACAAGGATGGTTGGTCACTCTACCCAAACTCTGTGCTTTAACCCTGTTTTTTTCTCTTTGCTCCACAAGCTCACACCCTGTAACAAAGACATGCCTTAGTCAGCTGGACGGTGGTGGCACGTGCCTTTAATCCCAGCACTCAAGAGGCAGAGGCAGGTGGATTGCTGTGAGTTTGAGGCCAGCCTAGTCTACAAAGTTAGTCCAGGACATCCAAGGCTACACAGAGAAACTCTGTCTCGAAAAACCATTAAAAAAAAAAAAAAAAAAAAGACATGCCTTAGTCCCACCAGCACCGTCTTTGGGACACATAGGTTTGGAGTTTGGTTAGGTTCTTGGTTAGGCTCCTGGTTCTTCTGTCACTAATGTTGTCAGATACAATAAAGCAATTTATATTGCTTATAAATATGATGATGAGGCAAAAGGGCCAAATTAACAATTGACATGCACAATGGAGAGACTTGCTTTTCAAAGAGTGGCCCATGGCCCCCCCCCCAAAAAGCACTAATAGAATCTCATTAACTTGAGAGAAAAGTGAAATTTCAGTGCTCACCCACTCGTGGCCGGTTTCCTACCTCAAGGCCTGCAAATTCCCCCTAAGCTGAAAATTGAACCAAGGCCCTGCTTGTGCTAAACACACACTTCCACCGAGACCTGAATGTTACAGGGTCCCTGTGTGGTCTGCACACTCATTTGGTCTTTCCTTTCACGATCATAGGTGATCGCATACTCCTTATCCTCCAGATGAGCCTCCACCTCATGTCACCTGGAGTGGTCTACGGAGGGCTCCTCACGCCATCTCTGTGTCTCACGCCTACGCTGCTGTTGAATTATTGAGGCAGGCGAGAGGCCCTTCGCACCTCCCTGAAGTATGTGGAGGAGCATTCAATGCATTAAGGCCTCTCTCTTTTTGTTCAAACCCAAGGTCATCTCTAGTCCGGATGGACGGAGCGAGATTTTAGCCTGCACAGGACACTCATGCCCTGCCTGTGCAATAAATTATTGAAGTCCAAGAAACACCATTTGGGCAGTCATGCTGGCTCGGGGGGTCCCGGAGGGCAGGACCTCAGAATAGCCTCTCTCTATTTTTTTCTTCAAGAAGTTAAAAATAAAAGAAAAATACAAAAGTAACGAGTTGATGTCTATGAGGACAACTATGAGCGTATTGTTATATTTACCCCAGTTAAATATTCAATAGATGAGAGAGAGCGTGCATGTTGTTGATATAGCCCCCAAATTGAGTCCTCACCCGTTTCCAGAGTCAATGCTATCTTTATTTTCATGAATAGCCATTTCATTTAAAACAAGTCTTTTGACAACCTTTGTACTTGCATAGGTACCCATATGTATGTATGATGAAGGGAGAGCGTACAATATTGCTTTATAAGGACATCTTTCAACATTTGCTCAAATTTATTCCCAGTCCCTTTACACACTGCTTGTTTTGCTTTTGAGCTCTCTCCTTGTTGATGTATGTCCCTCGAATCCCTTCATTCAGTTGGCTGCCAGGTATTCTGTCATGCGGAGAGGCCATGTTTAGTTTCTCATTTACATCCTGTTCCAGATTTAGATTGTTTCCAATTTTTCACCATAGCAAATCATTCCACAGGCATCCTTCTTGCCCTGGGTCTCACCAGGCCCATGTGGGAGAGTTTCTGAGCAGACATGTCTCCTGGAGTGGAGTCATTAGCTTCTGTGGTATGCAGACTTTCAATTTTCCTGGGTATTTCCATCGCTCTTCTAAAGGCGCCCTGGTGATTTACATTTCCACCAGGAGTCTGGAAAAGTACAATTTTCTCACATCTTCTCCAATGCTTGGTATTGTCGGGATTTTTTATTGTTTCTCACTCTCCAGGAGAAAAATAGTTTGGTTTCTATGGTTTGAATTTACTGCTGGCTTCTTTTGGTAGGGAGATGTGTCATCAGGGTGGGATGCGGTCCAAGATGAGGTTGGAAGACTGGTTCTTGTTGAGCTGAGTGGGGGACCAGCTAAGTCTATTCCCCTCTCCGGTCTATAGCACCACAGGTCTCGATTGTCCCTGGACAGAGAGTCCCCTGAAGTAGGTGGGGTTCTTCTGAGTTGTGGGGTTGGCATTTCTAACACCAAGATCTGTGCAGGAAGGCCAGTCTACCACTTAGGGACCTGTGCTAGGGTTTCACAGTTACCTCTTAGCAAAATATTCTTGAATTAATTAGGAGGCTCCATGTTGTGAAATGTGGTTCTATGAACACAACAGCTGACATATTCATCACATGATCAGCCATGCCTGGTTGCCTATTGGGCCTATTGACTATTGACAATTCTGTCAGAGAAGGAGGGGATAGAGAGAGTCATTGAGATTCCTCACCTGAGATTCCAGTCACTCCTTCCAGCCATTTGTATGCAGTTCTGCCCTATTTGCCCATAACATTGGGGTCTTGGGAGATGCTAGAACAGATAAACCAGGGAAGATTAGGGGATGTAGGCTCTCTGTGGCTATGCATAGGACATCATCCAGGCCAGGGGAAGACATTTTAGTGTGGTTGCTTTGGGGTCCCCTGTGCTCTTGTAAATAGCCCCCCGTCCATGTTCTATAAGTAAGCCCAATAAACTCATGGGCTCCTTAGGGTGAACTTCAGTGGACTCACACTTGGGCTTGTCCCTAGAGCTTTGAGAGGATAGGGGAGATGTTTATTTCTTCTTAGGAAAGGGATTCTCACAACACTCCAACATCGGAACCAGAAGTGGGCTTCAGTCCTAGCCCTAACACTTCCCTAGAGTGTGGTTGTGGATGGATGAGATGGTAGAATTCCAGTAGGAATCCAATTCAAGGGCCAGGAAGCCTACCGGGGAGCTCATGTTAAGAAGGTCTTTCCCTGACAGGCTAGAATGTTTTCTGTTTGTGAAGTAGAGGACATAGCTTCAACTGAGATGGAGGTATCTTAGTGTAGGCAGGAACTTGGCTTACACACCCTGGAAACCTTCTGAATAGGACTGTAGGGTCAGCACAATTAACAAGCAGACTTTTTTTTTTTTTAACTTGAGACATAGTACAACCCAACTTTACTATTTATGTGAAATTAAAATTCTACTAGGTATTCTACCCCAGGTAGAAGCTGAGATGCTGGTCAATGGGTGGTCTAATGACAAATAACGAGCAGCTTGCCATTAGAGATCAATATGCAAAGGACAGGCCTTTCTCCATGTGGCTTGAAGCAGCTGTGGCCATTGGTGGGAAGAGAAGGCAGACAACCACCCAGGCCTTCCATGCCTCCATCCCTGAGGCTGGGAATGCCTTTCAAAAACTGTCTGTTCTCGGTGAAGACTGCGAAGCTATAGTTCTCAAAACATGATCCCTGCACATCAGCACTATGAAGAATGTATGTGACAGAAGTGTAAACTTCCAGACTCTTCTCAGACACTGTGATGGCTCCTCTTGGTCTTTGAATTGGATTGGGTTGAGAAACACCAAGGAGATTTGTAAAGCACACCTCTGGGTGTGCCTGTGAGAATGTCCCAGAACGCCAAATCACCATGGCTCTTACCCAGTGACTGTTTTAATGCATCGGCAGATTCAAAACTTGAGCAGACTAGAGGCTGGAAAGAAAGCTCAGTGGATAACAACACTGACTGTTCTCCAGGATCCAGGTTCAGTTCCCAGTACTAACTTTAGTTACTGTCTGTAACTCCTGTTCCAAGGGGTCCAAAACCCTATTTTGGTCTCTATGAGAGCTGAGCATGCTCATAAGGCAGACATAAATACAGAAAAAAATTCATACAACTACAAAGATTTTTGAAAATTAAATAGACTGCTAGGAGGTGATAGACCCCTGGAAGGCAGAGGAAATGAGCCGTCAGGGGCATGTCCATGGGGACTGTATCTTGCCCTGGCTCCTTCCTGTTAGTGTCTTGGTCTGCTTCCTGTCCACCATGATGGATGCTGCCTCATCACGCCTCCCTCATCATGGTAGACTAAATCCTTTGAACCCGTGAGAAAACAAACCTTTCTCACTTTTAGCTGACTTTATCAGGTATTTTGCCACAGTGACAAAAAGTAACTAACAGGCCCACCGAATTACAAGTTTGGAGGGAGGATCCAGCAATCTATGTCTTTATAAGCCCTCCAAAGGACCTGAGTTCTCGGCATGCTTGAAAGGTGGCTTGGGATAGTGACTGAAGGGTCCAGAAGCCATGGCTATGAGGTCTGCTTTTCTGGTGCTAGAGTGAAGGTGGGAACAGGGTTTGGGGTGAGGGCTTGGAGGGCGGAGAGACGTGGCAGTAGGAAGTCTGTTCAGCACAGAAGTTGAAAGTGGCAGCGGGGAACCTGGTAGATGTTAGAAAATTACATTTTTGTTTAACAAAAGGATTTTATTTACTTGGCTCAGACATGGAGGGAAAAAAAATCTCAACCTCTGCTTTAAAGTTAGGTGGCAGAGATGGTGATGGGATGGACGGAGAGACAGATGGACAGCTGTGTGCACTGTAAGGAGGGGCAGCGGCAGCATGGGGGAGGGTGAGTCACGGTGAGCGCCGTAGCATTTCTTTGAATCTCATCTCTGAAAGACATCCCTTGCAACAGTTGTGGTCTCAATGTGGAGAAAGGAGCAGAGGAAGAGTTTGGCCAGGATCTACCTTTTTTTTTTTTTTTTTTTAACCATCACATATATCCACATGTGTTTTTGGGTAGGAGAAAGTGCCCTGTCCCTCAGAGTCACGCAAGCAGAAGATACAGGACCATCTCGGCACTAGGTACAATGGTGGCTTGTGGGACCTCATGCGTTGGGATCTCATCTAAGATTGTCTAACTGCTCTGAGGGTCAGTTACAGAGCTTGGCTTCTCTGGCACTGCTTCTTTTTGTCACAGCTCCTTTGCGTCCAATTCTAATGACATAATGGGTATCTGGACATTGCTAATGATTGGACAGTGAAGAGTGGCTTTAAGTAGTAGATAAAACGGAAGACAAGGGTAAATGTGAAAGCAGCCAGCACTAATCCCCTGTGCTTTTGCAAAGAGCAGTTTAGTTCTTTCCACTGTCTATCTTTATTGGGAACGTTCCATTTCCGCCAACCTCCCCCCCACCCCCCAAGAACATCTTGTTCTTAGCTCTGGGTCCCTATGAGCATCTCTGCAGGCCACTGTGTGGCCACTTGTCTGTCACATTCTATTCTCTGCCAACAGGTTTCATGTAACCTGGCTCTTGGGCAGGGTCTGGCAACTGCTGGGCTTACAAGGGCTTATGAATGCCAAAGCCATTTCTCTGCAATGCCTCTGTTTCCTCAGCATGGTTGTGAGCCGAGCTGTTTCTCTGGCAGCTGGTCACTTGGCATGGGGAAACATTGCTATACCACTTGGCTGTTTTCACAGGCTCCATTTGGTAATATAATACTGCGTGGCTGTTAAATTTGGCTGTGGGATATTTTATCCAGGTTGTTAATAACCACATAAACACCCACCTACCTTCATCTCCCTCATGTTGCCGATCTGTTGTTGTGACCAAACACATACAAGCCTTCACCATTGTTACCACTAACCCTAGAGATATTTGTACCTCAGTTACAGATTACTAAGTACAGCCGCCTCCTGGTATCTGTTAGTTCCTGGGTCCCTAAAGACACTAAGATTCTTGGATGTTGAAGTCCCTTCTGTCAAATGGCATAGTATCTGCGTATCAGTTGTTCAATCCTCCCATGTATGTCTCACAATGTCTAGATTACTTCTGATACCAAATGGAATGGAAATGCCATGTAAATAGTTATTTTGTATTGTTTGGGGGCTAAAAAAAAGGATGTGCATGCAGTCCATGTGTGCCCTCTGTTGACTTCTTTGGGCACCCCCATACAGTGTTTAATAATACATCAAGACACACATATATACATACGTAAAAATAAATCTTAACAATTGCTTCCAGGGTGCTGGGCATGTGGCTCAGTTGGTAGGATGCTTGCCTAGCATGCATGGAGCCCCATGTTTGATGGAGTCTCACTTAAGCCAGGCATGGTGTCATATGCCTGTAATTCCAGCAGTAGGAGCTGGAGGATCAGAAGTTCAAGGTCATCCTTAATTATGTAATGATTTCAAGGCCAACCTAGACAATGTGGGGTCCCGCCTCAAAAAAATTATTTTCACTTTGAGGTTGATTGGCTTCTTGGATCTGGAACCATGAACAGGAAAGGTCCTATGCACAGACTTGTACAACACGTAAGTTGCATCTGTAAAATGGGACCAATCGTAGTGACCACCTCCAGCTTACTGTTGGCCACTAACACATACAGTGCGAATCAAATGAACAAGCATGTATAAAGAGTTTAGGACATTGTCTGACTCGCGTGCCACACTATCTATGTATGAAATATTTCCACCATCTCAGGGAGGAACGATTTCTGTCTAACAATGGGAAAGCACCCTGCCACTGGGTGGGGAATCTGAGCATCACGGACTGCTCCAGGTGTCTGAAGGGAAGGTTACCATTAGGAGAATTTAGACTTTACAGATACATAAACTCACACGTGTGCTGATGACATCCAAGTAGGAAGTACAACAGCCTGGGAGACCTGTGATGGTGGAGAGCAAAAGAGGCAGTGTGGTGGGGTCTCAGAGGAGTAAGCCCAAAGTATACTCTATACTTGCACGAGGCCATATCTAACCCTTTATAATAAAAAAAAGTTAAAAAATTCTCACCCCTCCAAAAACAAACACAGCAAAAAGACATCACTAAAGCAGGTGTTATCACCCATGCTGGCCACTCTAAGCCACATCAGTGGCAAAGCACTCTAACTAACATTTAGTTGATCTCAGATGTAAATTGCCGGGGTTTGTTCAGTTTTAACGATGTGCACACTGGCCACATATTTTAATCATTTGTTCTTTTTAATACACATTGCATTTTTACACGGTCGTTAATTTGATGACCTCCCTGTATACAGCCACCCATGTATGACTCCAGACGTGAGGGCTCAGCTACTTCTGGTCACTTTGGAAGCATCCAAATGAGTGACTCATTTGTTTGCTTTGGGCTCAGCTCAGGGCTCTAAGCCCTGTGGTACTATCTATTGCTGCATAGACCAGTCCGTCCAAAGTCAATAGTGACAGCTCAGCCGTTCACTAGTGAAGCGATGGAATGGGAGTTATTTGAAGCCTGTCATTATGTCTGACCAGTCTCAGTTCCTATCTGTGCTTGAAATGTCTACATTTTTATTATTTTATTAAATCGCAATGGAATCACACAGAGGGCCTTGCACATGCCAGACAAGTAATCTACCAGCGAGCCACACGCCCAGACCTGGATGTGTACAACATTCTAAGCAGTGAGGGGAAATGTGGACTGTGAGCTGAAGTTGTCCTTTTTGGTTCATGCAAATTTTAGTTCCTCTGGCAAACGTTTTACTGAATCAGAATAATACATGTACCATTGAAATTCTTCCTTTATAGCTGTTGATTGCTTTAAGACTGAAGAATGAATGGGGAATGAGGAAAGTAACGATTATTAGCAATTATCCTATGACGATGACTGTAAATCAGTTTAAGTGTGGTGGAGGGGTGTGAAACCAGTCTTTCTTCTGGGGCTGTACCAAGTCAGGACACTGATGGCCGCTTTATGCACATCATTTCTCTTAATGTGCAGGGTGGACCAGAGAGGGAGTGCCAACTCTTCCTGGTTTTCATTTTTAAATTTAGTTTTCCTAACAGTACAACAACTCTAAAGCGTTGCTTATTTGTACAATGTTTAACTCCCATTTTGTTTCTTCCTGAGAAAATGCTTTATTACTCACATGGCCCGGAATCTCTCCAGTGTGTGGGATGTAGTCTGCAGCCTGCTTACAAGAGGCCCCCTGGATTTAGCTCTTGCTGGTGAATAAAGTCTCTTCAAGTGTACCCTTTATTCAGAGGAGTTTCTTGCTGGTTTCCTATGTGTGGGAATGGCATAGCACCTCTGTCCAGCTTCTGTTGCTGATTTTGTGTGTCACTGAAGGTCACTAGTACTCCTCCTCCATGATCAAGGGGTTGAGGCTGAAGCCACCGTGAGAGGCAATTGCTCTGACCCAAGTGCCACCTTGACCACACTGAGGAACTGGCCTCCACAGGGCAGCATGTACCAACTCAAGCCCCAGCAGTTGGTACCCACAGGTATCTGAACTAAGTTTCATCTTTTCTCTGTGGTTCCCAGGTGCAGGACGCCCTGGCACTATAGTGGAAGCATCTGTGTCCTTCACACCACCAGGGACTTCTCTAGTTCCATAGCTCCAACAACTATCACATCCCTATCCAGCCCACTCCTACAATGTCTTCTGATTCCATCTTAAACACCATTCCACATTCAAGGTGCTAAGCTCTGAAGGATCTCAACTCTTGTCTGCCTGGCCTCCCTATCAGACCTTTTCTTGGCTGGTCCCACTGACTTGCTGAGGCTCATAGCCCCAGGTTACCAGACCACTACAGTTTTCAATCTCAGCTTTGTCTGGTAGGGCAGAGAAAGCCACGTGACCCACATTCCTCTCAAAGATGCTGATGTTCTCCAAGAGTACAGACTCATGGAGATCCGAGCAGGCACAGTCCCTCTGCTTCTGCTATTCCCTAGGCAACTGTCTCCTTTCTCAGCTAGTGAGTTCTGAGGCTTGGTAGTTCAAATGGGGGTAGGGAGAAATAATAGAGAAAGCAAGAGAGGGGCAGCAAACACCAATTCAGTTGTTTATCTAACAGCTTATCTAAGAGTTGTTTTACATAAGTTGTCTCTTACGTAAAGTGCTTGCAATTGGACGTTTCAGAGATCAGAACCTCTTGGATTTGGAATATTTGTGTAGAATCTATTTCCAGTATTAAAAACTCCAAATGCTTCAAAAAAAAAATTGGGCACCTTTGAGTATCATGCTTGTACTCAAAAAGTTTCAAAAATACAATTTTGGCTACAGTCACTCCCAGGCCCTGTCTGGGGCCTAGCCTTTTCTAGGTCCCCAGCTTGCCTCAGAAGTCCCCCTTCCGACAGAGTCTCTCCTCTCTGCCAACCCCCTGTCCTCCCTCACCTGCTCTTCCCATATCTGCTCCTCAGTTGTTTCCCTCCGTATTCCCTCTCCTATCCTATTTCCCCTTCTGAGGGAAATTCAAGCTTTGTCCTCTAGGCACTCCTTGATCCTTAGCTTCTTTGGGTCTGTGAATCTGTACTATATGACTAATATATTCTTATAAATGAGTACAAACCATGTATGTCTTTCTGGGTCTGGGTTACCTCACTCAGAATGGTCTTTTCCATTTCCATCCATGTGCCTGCAAATTTCAAGATTTCCTTATTTTAAATAGCCGAGTAGAATTCCATTGTATAAATGTACCACATTTTCTTTATCCATTCTTTGGTTGAGGGACATTTGGGTTGTTTCCAGTTTCTGGCTATTACAAATAAAGCTGCTATGAACATAATTGAGCAAATGACCTTGTTGTATGGTGGAGCATCTTTTGGGTATATGCCCAGGAGTGGGATGGCTGGGTCTTTATAGAGGGTGTCATGGAGACTGAAGAGGCCACTCTCTAACTAGACAGGACTCCTAGTGGAGGGAGGTGGGGCATCAACCCACCTACAAAAACTTTGACCCAAAATTAACCCTGCCTACAAGATGTGTAGGGACAAAGATAGAGCAGAGATGGAGGGAATGTCTAACCAATCCCTGGCCCAACCTGAGATCCACCTCATGGGAAAGAGCCAACTCCTGAGAGTAACAACGATACTCTGCTATGCTTGTAGTTGGGAGGCCAGCATACCTGTATTCTGAGAGGTTCCACCCAGCAAAGGATAGAAACACATGCTGAGACTCATAGCCAAAGATTGGGCAGAGCACAGAGAGCCTTGTGGAAGAGTTGGGGGAAAGATAGAAGGGCTCAGAGGAGGCAGGAGCATCACAAGAAGACCAACAGAGCCCACTAACCTGAGCCCAGGGGGCCCGTGGACACTGTGGATACTGTGGACACTGAAGCACCAACCAAGGACCATATATGGACTGGATCTAGATCCCCTACACATGTATACCCGATGGGCAGCTTGCTCTTTTTGTGGATTCCTTAGTAAGGGGAGTGGGGCTGCTTCTGACATGGACTCCATTGTCTGCTTTTCAGTCACTTTCCCCGGGAGGGGTTGTTTTACCAGGCCACTGTGGAAGAAGGTGTGCCCACTCCTGATGGGATGTGATATTATGGAGTGAGTTAGTGGGGGAAGGAGTGGTTCTTGAGGGGTAGCAGAGAAGGGAAGAAGGTGAGGCCAGGAGGAGAGGAGGATGGGGACTACAACTGGGATGTAAAGTGAACAACTAAATAAATATGTTCATAGCAGCTTTATTCATAATGGCCAGAATTTAGAAACAACCTAGATGTCCCTCAACTGAAGAATGGATAAAGAAACTGTGGTATGTTTACACAATGTAATACTACTCAGCTATCAAAAACAAGGAAAATTTGAAATTTGCAGGCAGATGGATGAAACTAGAAATGAACATCTTCAGTGAGATAACCCAGACCCAGAGAGACACATATAATATATACTCACTTATAAGGGGATATTAGCCACATAATACAGGATAACCACACTATAATACACAGACATAAAGAAGCCAAATAGCAAGGAGGACCCTAGGGAGGATGCTTAATTCTCATTCAGAAGGATGCCATAAGTGGTTGAAGAGAAGGAACAGCATGGGAGACTACCACCGAGATCCTCTGAAAGACTCCATCCAGTTAGGGGATTGAAGTAGGGAGTTTATGGAAGAGTTGAGGAATAGAAGGACCTGGAGGGGACAAGAGCTCCACAAGGGGACTAAATGAAACCAACAAATCCGGGCTGGGGCAGAGGTGCTGCAGAGACCGATGCACCAACCAAGGACCATGCATGGTGAGGACCTATTCCCTCTGCTCAGATATAATAGATAGACAGCACAGTTTCCTTATGGGTCCCATAATATGGGGAGTAGGGACTACATCTGACATGGACTTTGGCCCCCACACATGGATCCCTTCCTCCTGGCAGGGTGGCCTTGCCAGGCTACAGAAGAAGAGGATACAGGCAGTCCTGATGAGACTTGGTAGGCTAAGGTCAGATGATAGGGGAGGAGGGCTTCCCCTTTCTGATGACTAGGGGAGGTGGAGGGGGGATGAGGGAGGGAGGGTACGACTGGGAGGTGATGAGAGCTACAATTGGATGTAAAGTGAACAAATTAATCCTTTAATCCCAGCACTTGGGAGGCAGAGACAGGAGGATATCTGTGCGTTTGAGGGCAGCCTGGTCTACAAAGCAAGTCCAGGACAGCCAGGGCTATGAAACCCTGTCTCAACAAAATCAAATCAAAACAAAACAAAAAGCTCTCTTACTCCCTTTCTCTCTCATCTCTCTCACCTCTCTCCCTCCTCCTCTCTCTTCCTCTCTTCCTTTCTCTTTCTCCCTCTCTTCCCCTCTCTTTCCCTCTCTCTCTCTCTCTTTCTGGCATACCTCTTCCCCTTCCTTCTCTCCCTGTGCTCATTTAATAAGCCTCTATATAAAAAAAATTGAAGAGAAAAAAGTTTAAAAATTTGGATTTTCAGACTAAGGATGTGTATTGGTTACTATTTTCATGGCTGTGACAAAAATGCCAGACAGAAGGGACTTGAGGAAGAAAAGTTTATTTTGACTCAGGGTTTGAGAGGAAAAAGCCCCCCTGTGAGGGAAAGGGAAGGTGGCGTCTGGAGTCTGGAAACAGATGAATGCCAGTGTTTCAGCTTGCTTTCCCGTCAGGATCCCAGTTCGTGAGATGGTGGGATGATGCCTCCCACATGGGGGTCCAGGTGGGTCTCCCCTCCTTAGATAGGCCTCTCTGGAAACATCTTCAGACATGTATAACCGTATCTTCTGGGTCAGGTTGACAATGGAGATTAATCATCGCAGATGCTTAAGTAGCAAAATCTCAACAGCATTGTCCTGTGGCATAAAAAAAAAAAAAAAAAAAAAAAGAAACTCTAATTTGAGGACGTTTTTCATAAACAGCCCCCGCCCCCCCATCTCCTGCACTCTTCACAGTCCATTGAATAACTTGGGTTTGGGTTTTAAGATGTCATATGTACTAGATTCCTGTTCTTGCTGTAACAAATTGCCTACAGTAAACTAAATGGCTCCACATGGCCAGTGCAGGCATCTCTCTGCCTGAGGCACTTCTTTGGCTGTGGGACTAGGCATGGCCTTGGATGCCACAGGCTGAAAATACTTTGCTGATGACTCAACTAAGAAGGGACGGGGACTGGTGGAGATGTCAGTATCTTGGTCATTTAGAAATCTATTTGTACAGCTCTTGATGTCACGGGATGGAAGTCAAGGTGTTAGAAACTGAGCCACACTCCAGCTAAGGCTCGAAGAGATTTTTCTTTGCTTCTTCTAGCCCCTGGCATCTTTTGGCATTCTTTCACATGTGGCTACACTGCCCTAATGTTTGCTCTCTGATACCTCATGGCCCTTTCTTTTTCTAAGCATCTCTGTCTCTCTGTCTCTGTGTCTCTGTGTCTCTGTCTCTGTCTCTCTCTGTCTCTCTCTTGGTTTTCTGAGACAAGGTTTCTTTGTGTAGCCTTGGCTGTCCTGGACTCTCTTTGTGGACCAGGCTGGCCTCAAACTCACAGCTATCCGCCTGCCTCTGCCTCCCAAGCACTGGGATTAAAGGCATGCGCCACCACACCCGGTTTACCACGTGTCTCTCTTACAAGGACACTTGGCACTAGATTTGCATAATCCAGGGTGAGCTCATTTCAAGATATTTATATTGACCATGATAATGTTTTCGAATATGGGCAAATCTAGAGATTCTACAGGCTTGGGTACAAGTACATCTTTTTAAGGCCTACTGTTCAGCCAGTAGAGGGGTAGATAACTGGCCTTTTGTTCCTTAGAGTCACTCCTAGGCAGTCCACATAGTCCTCCAGAGAGTTCTAAGGGACGAGCCCTCTTTGTAATACAGCTGTCAACACCCGCGTCCCGTTCCTACACTCTGCTTCCTGAGATCTCCACACAGATAGAGTATCTGCACTCACATCCTTGTCTCCTGATCTGCTTTGGGGGAGCCTGGATCAAGGCTCACCTCCTCGCTCACTCCTAAGGTCCTTGCAGGCAGCTGGAAGTCAGAGCTCAGCAGGTTTCCAGGTTCAGCTTGCCTTGGTCACCCCCTTGTCCTGCATATCGGGTTGACATTTCTCTCGAGGGCTCCCTGGCCAGTCCACCGATCTCTATGGCCTGTCCTCTCCCTTGTTACCTTGCCCTTATGATTGCACAACCTCATCCCTATCTCCTTAAGACCCCAGGCGACGTGCAGCCTCAGCAGAGGGGAAGTAATTGCAAAGGCACCTGCTGCCTTAGATAGTGCAGAAAGGATCAGAGTCAGCATGTGGCTTAATTGAATTAAAGGGAAAGAGTCCTGCGCCTGTCTCCATGGTGGTAACTCATTGCCCTTGACAGGGTGCAGAGACAGCTCACTCTAGAAGGAAGAGTTTAGGCCAAGAGGCTGCTGGAGTCCAGGCCTGGTTTTAAAGAAGCTCCTGGTCCAGCAAGGACTGGAGCTGGATGCCTGGGCCACTGGCTAAGACACTAGAGGCCTAGGTGGCCCTGGGGCTACAGATGAAGGATGAGGGAAATGGAAGGTGAGAAGGTGGGGATTTAGCCTTGGATGGGAGGTCTGATGGGACAGTCCTGTGCTTGGGTACCTCACCTCCTCTGGCCATCTGATTGTGCACATGTTGGGATGGGGTTAGGATCATAGGGAGCCGTGGGCAGAGGCACTGGGTCTTACACTTCTGTTTCTGGATGAAGATCATACTTGTGGCAGTAGGAGGTGGCCCAGGCCAATGTGGTACTCCTGTCCATCAGCTAAATGTCCAAGCTCCATACCTCCAGTCTTGGGTCCTCTGAGTTCTATACCCTGTGGGTGTAGGAAGAAGCCTAGTTCATGGCAAAGAACCTTTTTTTTGATGGACAGATCCCAGAAATCCTGCAGAAGTGCTGAATTCAGATGATCTAGATGCCCAGATGTGATAGAATGAAAACCTCAACTTGGGTGGAGTCTCAAGGTGACCTTGAGATCCCTTCGCCATCTGACGACTGTGAATTGCTAAGGGGTGAATCCAGAGTGGGCAAAGACAATGGGCATGTTATGGACAGATATATGCCTCCAGGCCTCCAGAGCTGCTTTGGTTCCTTGGGACAGCTAAGCGCCAGGCTTTGCTGGGTTTGGGAAAGAAACTCTCAGAAGACTGATCCTGTGTCTCTTGGTTGCCTAAGCCGTTGTGCCATGGAGTAAGGCAAAGCTGTCCCTGGGAGTGGAGGTCCTTGTTTGGCACTTTATATGAATGAGCCTTGTCACACGGGGCTTTCTATTTATCCTTCTGGGTGGTCTTCCATCTGCTTCTCCAATAAGTCCCTTCCTTGGTCACACTCTGGAAGGCTTGTGGCTCAGAGACATCTTCTCTATAGTTGGCTGGAGAGGCAGGAAGGAGCTCAATGAAACATAACCCTGGCCACCAGCCTTAGGAAGTCAGGTGCTATGGACCTTGCTTAGAGGCTTTCTGGATCCATGGGATGTTATTGTGTAAAAGCAGCAAGCAGTTAGTTACAGCTAAGCTTTGGTGTATGAAAGAAGAGCCGTGTACAAACATGTTAAGACACTGTGAAAGCTCAGACCTGGTGTTCCTACCCAAGTTAGTTTCTCATCATTCTTTCTTACATTGCCCTCTGATTTCATTTATTGTGATTTCATGTGGATTCTGAACCATAAGTAGTGTCTCAGAGGGCAGGATCCAAAATAAAAAAAATCTGTCCATCCATCCATCCATCCATCTATCTGTCATCTATCTTATGTGTTAGTGTATGTAAATGCACACCGTGGTGCATCTATGGAAATCAGAGGACTACTTGTGGTATTTTTTTTCTCCTACCATGTGGGTCTCAGGGATCGAACTCAGACCATCAGGCTTGGTGGCAAGTGCCTTTGCACACTGAGCTGCCTCATGGGCCTAGGGTCCACTTTTTTCTCTTCTTTGTGGTACTGCAGCCAAGCTGGTCTGGGATGGGGCTTATCATGCAGGGAAGGGTGTTTGACCATTGCTCTAGTGGCAAGAGATCCAGGCAAATGCTCTGTAAGAGAATGAGCTGGGGGAAGAGTCTGGGAGGACACTTGGGGAAATTTTGGCCCGTTGGATGAAGTTGTGCGTCATCTCTCAGAAAGTGTGAGGGGACATGGGGACATTAGCTATGGAAGGTGGCTTCCAGGTTCTTGTGAAAGACATTCCAGGTTATTAAAAGCACCATGAGGACTGGGGGCGGGGGAAGACTGAAATGACAAAGAGAGTTGTTCTAAAATAAAAGCAAGACTGTACAGTTTGTAAAGTAAAATACTTTTTTAGAAAAGTGGAGATTTGAACTGGGAGTCGCTAAGCAATTTGTCTAATGTACAGTCAAACCAAGGTGAACTTAAGGCCAGTCAGTGTCTCCCCGACTCAGCCCCAGGCTATATTTCTTTCTTAAGGTCTTGGCAAAGACCCAGCAAATAGTAGTTGTGTAACTCCAACTTTTTTTTTTTTTTTACCAACATCTAGTTAAAATCCGTTTCCCTCTCTAGACTGTGAGGGCAGGGACCACCCTCATCTTGTTCATTGCTGTAAAACCTGCAGTTTTGCTTGTTTCCAGTAGAGATTCAGGAGGTGCTACAGGAAGAATGAGAGGGTGGAAGGATAGATAGACAGAAGGAGGGAGGGAAGCAGAGAGAGAGGGGGGAGATGTAGAAGCATCAAGGACAGCTTTCTGCTTTTCACCGTGGGAGACCATAGCTAATAGGCCATTGGCAGCTGATGCTGAAGAGTGACAATGCTTGTCTGAGGGCAGAGGTTGCTTGGCGCTCTTAGGGAGTGGAGACTCGGGGTTTGGTGCCTGTAATGCAGATGATTTGGTGAATGCTACTGGGGCCTGGGGACATGACTATCCGTGTGCACGTTACACCTCTCACCTGGCTTCTGTTTGATTCCTAACAAGCCCACACTGATCCTGGGAGAAATGATAGCATATGCTCTTTTTGAGTTTATTTAGAAGACAGAGCTGCACGGAGGTGAGGGCCTCCTTCTGGGCTGCCCACAGGCAGATGGATGCTGGTGCATGTAATTACTTTCAGGGTCAAAGCCGTGCAATCAGCTCTTTTGTCAGCAGCCTTCATTGAATAGTTTTATCGAGCGCCTGCTGGTGATTTGTTCCAGCTCTAGAGTAATTGTCCAATCAACCATGGGCTCCCTTGAGGGAAGGTGGTTTGAAGGAAGCATCCTGAATGTTTGTGATTAAGACTGGACAGCTTCCTTAATTAACTCAACAAACACTCGTTGAGAGCCTACTGTGTGCCAGACACACAGGCGATGGGGTGGAGGCTCTCATTCTGAAGAGCCTTGGGTTGCTCAGGGAGGTTGCCACGACTGCTTTCCTTCTTCTGTTCATTCAGGGACTCAAGGAGGAAAGGCTGACTCTGGAGGAAAAGCTGGCATCATAGTTGGTTGGAGTGAGGGGAAAATTGAGGATTGACAGGTGTTAATTCACCATAGAAAAATTAAATTGTTCTTCATGATGGTTCATAGAGATGATTTTTGAAATTAAATGCACCAGGGGGAAATAGCAACAGAAAAAGAAAGAGAGAATGGTGACAGTAGAACACACAGGGCCTTTTGGAATTAAACAAGGAGTGTAGGATTTTATTCCAAGTACTAGAAGAAAGATAGTCAAAGACTGTTAAGTTGAAGAGGGATAGGATCAGTCAGTTATTCTCTACTTAAAAGAACAATCTTTTACCTCTGGTGTGGAGAGGATTATGGGAAGCCAAAGCAGATGTGGCCCAACAGGATGAAGGTGACTATAGTGGTCCAAGCCAAAGATGGGATGGTCTTGTTTGACTCAGACGTCAGAGGGATGACTAGAAGTCACTGGTCCCTGGAGAGATTAAGAGGGGTAATATTGGAAGGGCATGGTGGGTGGCTGGGAGCTGTGGGGAACGTGGGAAGGAAAGGGAAAAGCCATTGTGGTAGTCAGGTTCAGGGAATGAGAAGATGAAGCTATTCCCAGTGTTAGGGCAGGTGTGTGAGCAGAGCTGTCCACTGTATCACTGGGGAGACGAAGCTGCCTGGGAGTTATTTTCATCCCTCAGCAGTCCTTGAGTACAAGGATTCTGAGTTCAGGTACAGCATTGAGAACCTGGCATTCGCTTGCTGTCCATTGGGTTCTGCTGGATATTGAGAGAAGTGAAGCTGAGGCCCTCTGGCTTAGGTATTGCAGCATAGACTCGCAGAAGACAGATTCACAAGAGAAAACCAAACAGAAGTTTGTTACATGTGCAGTGTGTGAGCATTTGGGAGGTTCAGTGATGTGTAACCGAAGGTGGTTGGAGCTTGGATCTTCCAGGAACAATCTCTTGAGAAGTCATAAGACCAAGGAAAGGGATTTTGAATTTTGAGGGTCCTAAAATGGCGAGAAGGAGAATATATGAGCAAAGTAGTGGTTAGATAAAGGGCAGTTAGCAAGCTCTGTTGGTAGACTTCTTGTCTGTGGTGCCAAGGCTGTTAACCCTCTCCTGGCTGAGATGAGAACATCATCACAAGAGGAATGTATGTCCTACTTTCAGGCAGACTAGGGAAGGCAGAAAACTCATCCTATGCACTTTCTCAATTGACTTTAATTCAGAATAACCCATGTGCCAAAGTGGCATATTTGGGCCATAGCCTGGACCTCTCCAAGACCATGCGAACTGGGAGTTGAATCAGGAATAGAAATGAGCCAGTAACACTTATTACTGAACCTGCAACTGTGATGTCTGAATTCTCTCTCTCTCTCTCTCTCTCTCTCTCTCTCTCTCTCTCTCTCTCTCTCTGTGGGTGGGGGTGAGCCATTCACCTCAGCATGATATTGTGCAGGGGGAAGAGACCTAGATATTTATGTAATTCCATTAGTCACTGGAGGAGGTGGCTCCCCTCTGGAACACCTGGTCTGCAGCCATGTATCGGCAAGACAACTTTCTGTGGTTCCTGCAACAAGAGCCCCTAGCTGCAAGAATGCAGATGCTGATAGATGGCAGTTGCAGCAGCCTGGCACCACATCTCAGGTTTGTTAGCAGGATGTCAATAGCCTAGACCACAAAGCTTCCAGTTTGTATGGATACTTGGATTTCTATCCCAGCCTACCCAAAGCTGGCCCTTTTCCTAGTCTTCCACCACATTGGCTGAGTTAGTGATGATTTTCAAGTAAAACATACTCAAAATTGGGGAAAGTGCAGGCAACAGGGCACAGCTAACCAGTCTGGGAATAGCCATATCACACCTACTTGAGGTCATTTGTTTGTTACACACACACACACACACACACACACACACACACACACACACACACACACACGCATGCATACCCACACCCTGACTCAGGGTTTCACTATGTATATAGCCTGTGTTGGCCTGGTGTGCCCAGACTGGCCTTGAACTTGTGATCCTCCTGCCGAAGCCTCCCAAGTGCTAGGATTGCACAAATTCTCTAACCATTTTTGGATAGAAATGAACATTTATCAGGCATCTATTTATGTACCAGGCCTCAGGCCAGGTACTTTACACGTATGGGCACACTCAGTCTTTGTAACAAACACTCTGAGATAGATGCGGCTGGACCAGTTTAATAGATGAAGCGAGGCTGAGGGACCTGTTCTTTCTGAAACAGCTCATAACGGGCAGAGCCAAGTTCCGATCCCTTTCCTCTCCTTCACCTTTTGATGTCTTCTGGTAGGTGGAAATTCTAAGACTGATCTGAGCTCAAGAATCTGGTGAAGGTTTATGTTTGATATTTATTGACGTTCCCAGGCACATACAGTACTCACTGTCAGGACTTAATAAGTTCTAAATAATAATGATCCATTCCCTCCTCCCCCACCCCGTGGATGAGTGTAGATCCTTCCATCAGCTGAGGCTGATTTCTTCCTAATTTGCAAGGAATTTATGCTGCACAATGATGAGCTAAATATTTATGCAGGGAGGATGTATGTACAAATCACATTTCCATAAGAAACACAAGGCAAATGAGAGTTTCCCACAAAAAGCTTATTGATGGAAAAAAGAGGATCCAGAGAATTAAACATTAGCCAGATTTAACCAGCATTATCCGAGAGTTAGCCATCTTTAGGCAATCTAGCTTTTATGCCATAGATGCTTTGTAGAGCATTGTCAGGGATGATTGGGGAAGGGACAATTCTTGCTTCTCTGTGTTTAGAGAAAATGTTTGGGGAAGAGACTAACTCCTTCTCCAGGTGACCGTTCCACCTTGTTGGATGACCGTGGGCAAGCCACTGCCTCTTTTAGTCTCACTGTCTCAGAGCGTTGAGGATTTAGATGTCCTGTAAGGCCCCACCCACTCTGTCTTATAATTCTGTGTTCTACAATTAACCAAGTCTCTCGCTGTGTACAGTATGTGTGTGAATGTGGTGTATGCACACGAGGAGGCCCGGGGAAGATGCCAGGTGTCCCGCTCCATCACTTTCCTCTTGATTCCTTTGAGACAGGCTCTCTCACTGAGCCTGGAGTGAGGCTGGTGGTCAGCAAGCCCCGGGGATCCTTCTGTCTCTACCTCCCCCAGCACTGGGACTACAGGTGTGCATGTTCATGCTCATTCTTTTATGGTAGTGCTGGTGATTTGAACTTGGGTCCTAGTGCTTGCTGTGCCTCTGAGCCATCTCTCTAGCCCTGTTTTTCTTCTTCCTCTTCCTCTTCTTCTTCCTCCTCCTTTTCTTCTTCTTCTTCTTCTTCTTCTTCTTCTTCTTCTTCTTCTTCTTCCTACACTGAGAAACAGGCTGCTGGCCTAAGACTCTCAGTCTTCTCACCAAGGGAGAGTAGTCAACATTTAGATAGGCCACACACACACCAGCTTCATTCCTGATGTGACCCAACTCACGAGCAACTCCGTGGCATTGGTTTTATTCCCACTTTATGAGTAAAAGCAGGCCACTTGTCAGGAGCAGCCACCCCCTTCAGCCCTTTCCACACCATGAAAATAACTTCAACCCCAAGATAATTTCATTTTATTATTGTTTTTTTTTTTTTTAAAGACAAGGTTTCTCTGTGTAGCCTTGGCTGTTCCAGAACTCACTCTGTAGACCAGGCCAGCCTCGAACTCACAGAAATCCACCTGCCTCTGCCTCCCGAGTGCTGGATTAAAGGCATGTACTACCACCTCAAGGCTCCAAGATGATTTTAAGTATGTTTTTCTTTCTTTTTTTAAAAATTGCACACAAGTAATTAATTTCATTATAGCATTTTCTTGAATAAAACTGTATTTGTTGTTTCTGCTTTCCTCCCCACTCTTCTCTTCCTTGTGCTCTCTCCCTAGTAGCCTCCTTTCTCCCTTCCTGTCAGATGAGACCCTCTGGCCTCGCTGCCTTCTCTGCACCCCTTGCTCTCTCCTCCCAGTCTCCTACGCAGTGTCTTGGTCTCTGCCTACTCTCTCACCCTTATTCACAGACAAACAAATATTAGAAGCTAGGATCCACGTGTGAGAGAACACGCAGCTTTTGTCACCTCAGTAAATACCACACTTTCCAGATGCACCGTTTCCCTGTTTCATTTCCTTAACAGCTGAGTAAAATTTGATTGTGCATACGTGCCACATTTTATTTCTTAGAATTTTAGTTAAAATATAATTACATCATTTCTCTTCTCCATTTCCTTCCTCTAACACCTCTCATGTTCTCCCACCTTAATCCCATTCAACGTCACGGCTTCTTTTTATTTGATCATTATTGCATGATATGTGTGCACATTCGACACTTAGGCTACTATATGAATAATGCAGTATATGAATATGAATGTAGACACACACGCACACACACACACACACACAGCCTGCTGAATCTGTTTAGTGTTGTGTGTGCATGTGTGGTTTCAGGTCTTAGTATTGCTAATCAGTTAGGAGACTTGTCCCTGGGTATGCCACATTGTCACGGATCTTCTCTTGGTGAGCATCCAGGCTGCTTCTATTCCTTTGCTATTGTAAATAATATAGCAATAAGCATGGCTGAGCATGTTTTTCCACAGTAGGATATAGAGTCTTTTAGTTATATGCCAGCGGTAGTATAGGTGGGTCATGTGACAGTTCTGTTTTTTTTACATTCATGAGAACCCTCTACATTGATTTCCACAGTGTTTGTATGAGTTTGCACTCATGACCACGGTGGGTAAATGTTCATCTTTTCCTACATGCTTGCCAATATTTGTTGTTTTTGTTTTCCTGATCATAGCCATTCTGACTGGGGGGAGATAAATTCCCAGTGTGGCTTTAATTTGTGTTTTTAAAAAAATCTTTTTTTTGTGTGTGTTATCCTTCAGCTAAGGATGTTGAACATAAAAAA
>OU015742.1:72073217-72085740 GCA_907169655.1 Acomys percivali
AGAGAGAGAGAGAGAGAGAGAGAGAGCGCACAGGAAGTAAGATGAGGCCAGTTCACAAAGCCAAACATGGTTATTCCAAGGTTCCACCTCCTTTTTTTTCTTGTTTCAGTTAAATTTTATTTTGGTTAATTAGTTAATTAGCTTTACATCCCAACCAGAACTTTCCCTCTCTCCTCTCCAAGTCTCTCTCTTTCTCCCTCCTCTCCCCTTCCCTCCCCCTATGCCACCTTCCTTTCTTCTCAGAGTAGGGGAGACCTCTCCTCCCATGGATATCAACCCACCTTGGCACATCAAGATGTAGTAGCATTAGGCATGTCTTTTTCTATTGAGGCTAGACAAGGCTGCCCAATGCGGGGAAAGGAATCCTAAGACAGGCAACAGAGTCAGAGACAGCTCTGCTTCCTACTGTTAGAGGTCCCCAATGAGGACCAAGCTGTCCATCTGTTAGATATGTGTAGGGGGCCTAGGTCTGTCCCATGCATGCTTTCTGGTTGGTGGCTCAGTCTCTGTGAGCCCCTATGGGCCCAGGTTAGTTGATACTGTAGTGTGTGTGTGTGTGTGTGTGTGTGTGTGTGTATGTGTGTGTGTGTGTGTGTGTGTGTGTGTGTGTGTTGCTCTTTCACTCCTTCCTCCCCTTTTTCCACAAGATTCCCTGATCTCTGCCTAAAGTTTGGCTGTGGGTCTCTGCATCTATTTTCATCAGCTACTGGGTGAAAGGCCCTCAGAAGGCAGTTATGCTAGCTTTCTGTCTGCAAGCATAGCGGAATATTATTAATAGTGTCAGGGGTGGTCTCTCTCTCTCTCTTTCTCTCTCTCTCTCTCTCTCTCTCTCTCTCTCTCTCTCTCTCTCACTCTCCCTCTCTCTCTCACCATGGGACTCAAGTTGGTCCAGTCATTGGTTGGCCATTCCCTCACTTTCTCTTTATCCCTGCACCTCTTATAGGCAGGAAAAAAATTGTAGGGCGAAGGTTTTGTGGCTGGGACAGGATGAGCAGGGTGTGGGGAATGGGGACGGGATGGCCCCAAGTGTTCAAATATGCGGTCTTGCAAGGGCACATTTTTCACTCAAACACAACAATGTGATAACAGAAACGTGAGGCTGCTGGCCACAGAACAGCCACTCAGGAAGCAGAGAGATGGATGTCTGAGGCTCCACTCACTCTCTTCTTTTATTCAGTCCAGGAACTCAGGCTCTGAAATGGTGTTGCCTGCAATTAATCCAATCTAAGCATTCCCTCACACATGTGCCCAGAGGCCCGTCTCCTAGGTGATTTTAGACCTTGTCAACTTGACAGTTATTATTAACCAGCACAGGGGCACATACAAGCAATGGAGTCAAACTGACGTTTACAACAGACCAGGTCTTAAGATAACCCATTAACCTGGGAGTCTAAAAATGGCTCAGTCCATTCATGAGACAGAGCTTCTATGAGCTAATCACCTCCTGCAGGCCCCACCAGATCCTATCTCATACCTCGCAAGGAGGATGAAATTGCAGCTGAATTTAGTTGGGGGCATGGCAGAGTCCCTCCAGTATTGTTATGAAGGGACCTTGAACACTTGTTTCTCTCAAAAAACAATTTATTGGAATATAAGTCACATATAATAAAACTCATCCTGTGAAAAATGTACAGTTCAGTGGTATCTAGCATGCTCACAAAGTTGACAGCTCCTGCTACCACTCTTCAGCTATATTTTTATCAGCCCACCCCAAAGAAATCCCATACCCATTAGCAGTCATTTCTCATATATTCCTGGCAATCACCAATTTGCTTTCTGTCTCTATAAATGTGCCTATTCTGAACAATTTATTTTGGTAGATGTATATAGTAGGTGGCCTTTTTGTGATTACTTTCTTTTGCTTTGCATAAGGCGCAAGGCTTTTGAGGATCATGAGTGCTACAGCATCTATTAGAATCTCTTTCCATCTGTGCATATGGGTGGTTATATCAAACTTTGTTAATCAGTTCATCATCTGTGTTAATGGACATTTGGGTTGTCTTTATGTATGCTTATGGACAATAAGCATCCATGTGCAAGTCTTATGTGGACATATGATTTCAATTCTCCTGGGTTTAGGCCTAGGAGGGGAATTGCTGAGTCATGATGACTGTGCTTTACCTCTGGAGAGATGGAGAGGGAGGCTTTTTCTAAAATGGCGATTTTGCATCCCACCTCCAAAACCTCTTCCTTGGTTTGTGTTGGCCAATTGCAGATGCAGACAATGCATTTGAGGTTCAAATCCAATTTAGTGTAAAGCCTCAGAGGAACATTCGGTTTGAATTATAAGATTGGAGTTAGCTTTTCCAGAAGAGGCCCTGTACAGTTTATGCTGTTATACCTAAAGTATTCTGCTACTAGATCTGGAGTGTCATATAGTCTTGGATTTGAATTCTTGAGTGAGAGTTGTGATCTAACAGAACAGCAGTTTAGATTCTACCTTTCTTACCCAGAATTCCTATAGAAAAGACCCCTCCCCCCACACACAGTTAAGGATTTGAGCATAAGTCATTTCCCTGGAAGCTGACACGAGCAAACATGGGTCAGGTGCAGACAGTGAGACAGAGAAGGGAAGGAAGCTAGTAAAGGGTGTGTTATCAGGAAGTTCACTGCTATGAGTACCCAGAGCTTTATCATTTGGGGGTGGGTGACCCAGTGTAGAACATGCCTTGGAATTGCCTCAACTTAGAGATGAGGCAACTGGGGCAATTTATATCACCAGTTCTACTAGGTGACGGATGCTTCTTGGGGAATAAACTCCTAGGACCTCCAGGTTTCCCTGTACTCCATGGAACTTTCAACTCACAGCTACAGGTAGAGGATGGAAAAGTGTTAGTTATTTTTATATAAATGGGTTTGTTTCTTTTAGTTTCTCCCCCTTTTAGTCTAATAAAAGGCTTTTTTTTTTTTTTGGAGGAGTTAGAAGAGGAAGTAGGGAATTCAGCCATAGGCAGAGGTGCAGGAAAGATGAAGAAGATTCAGCTGGAGCAAAGAAAGAATTAAAAAACAAGTAAGTTGGGAATTTTGGAAGAGATGGAATCAAGATAACATAGAGGGTTAAGAACAGATTTAAACTGCTCAAGACTGTGTTGGAAAGCATTATAAACAAAAATTTAAAAAGTCTCAATTATTAGTGTGATTTCTGGGTTAAGAGAGAAACTAAGAGAAACAAACACTGTTATATAAAAATAACTGTAGCCTCAGTATGAGGAAATGAGATCTGAGAGGCCACTGGCGAGTAACAATGGCATCTATAACGGGACCCACCCCAAGTGAAGCTCATGCATAGTCCACGTATGACCATCACTGCTTAGACAAAAGCGTTTTGACTAGTATGTGCTATAAGGCTGCTCTGTCTGTCTGTGTTGGCTTAAAGCAATGAAAATCAGGACAAATAAAATCTTTTTCCTCAACCCTTCCTTGAGGTAGACATACACAAACCTTCCCAAACATGAGAAATAGCATTTGTATATGCTATTTCTTTTCTCCCAGAAGACTGATGTTTGAGGTATTTCTTCATAAAAGAAAAGAAGTAGGCAATCAAAAGGCACTTGCTGAAGAAAATAATCAAGAATTGAGGGGCAGGATTAGAAAATAGGAATCAGAATCTGCCTGGAGACAAGTTAGAGCCACAACCAAGGGTTAGGAACTATGCCAGTTCCCCACAGACCCAACTGCTGGCTGCCCCCCAGAGCCCTGAGCACAGAGGAACAGCAGCTTCCAAGCACTGTCGGAGACCAGAGTCACCCTGGGCATCACACAAAAGCATCCCAGCAGCTGTGGGCTAGGGAAGGCAGACTGTTTTATCTAAGACCACAGGTGACTGGATTATATTAGGAGACCTCCGAGAGGAGACAGTGCTGTGGTAGATAAAGCTCCTGCTGGGCTTCTCCCTGGCTTTTCCACAGAGCCTATTAGGTTTCTCTGGCTCATTCTTTAGAGCTCAGCCAAGCCTTTCTTGGTTCTGCTTCTGGCTGAGGTGTGTCTATAGGGGTCTAAGTTTTGTTTTTGGAAACCATGGGGGCCTCTTAGAGCTGTGAGGCCCTCTCTGAAAGTCACCACCTCAAACAACCAAAGGAACAAATGATCAAAGACGGAGTTTGGCCAGTTGAAGTGGATTCAAGGGGAGCTACTTTAATTTTGATTTTTTCTGAAAACAGGAAGGATTCGCCAGGTTTCTTACTCCTCATTGGACTTTTCTTGGTCTGTGTTGTGGGTTATGGTTGTATATTTCCCCTACTGCCCCAGATTCACGCGTCCAAGTCCTTAGAATGGGACCTTATTAGGAGACAGGGTCCTGGCAGAAGTTAAAACGGTTAAAGTGAGGTATTTGGGGCAGGGTGTCATCTAACATGACAGTGACCATATGAAAAGGAAGGATCTGGAGTCAGATGCACACATGGAGAGTGCCATGCAGAAGGCGTCATGCAGAGAACACTATTGGAGGTGATGGTGGCATCTACAAGCCACAGGGAGAGCCTAGGAAGATCATTCCTTCGGGCTCCTCAGAAGAAGCCAGCCCTCTCCATCACTCTGCACCATCCAGCTTCCTCCACAGCTGTGAGTTGCTGACACTATAATTTTAGGCAGTCAGACTGTGGTGCTTAGGCATAGCGGCCTGGCAAGAAGTTCTGGCTATCTTTTCCCATTGTGGGCCTACCTCTTGAGTTTCTCTTAGTCTTCCCTGGATGCTGGAAGAGGGAAGACAGGGAGCTGAGGAGGTGACTCAGTGGTTAAAGCACTCGATTCGCAAGTGCGCGCGCGCACACACACACACACACACACACACACACACACACACACACACACACGGAAACCATTGGGGCACTTTTTAGATTCTGAGGCCTGGCGGCAGAAGGAAAGTAGTCTAGTAAAGGGAAGGAAGATTAAGTCACCCTAGCACTAAGAGCCAGGCGTGGATCATGGCGATGTTTTGTTAGGGCTGTGTGAAGGTACGGGAGGAGAGGGGACCCTGTGGATAAAACCAAATTTCATCTGGCAGAAGCCTCCTGGGCATACTGCCCGTCCCTGGAGAGATCTTGGTTCTACAATGCAGACCTTCCTGCTAGCCTAGCCATCTCATGGTAAGTGTAAACCCAGCGAGCTGCTGGGGGAGGGGCCAGAGGAGGAGGAAAGGAAGAGATGGGTTGTTGAGGTGGATGATGGGGAGACTTCTGGTTTCCTAGGTGCTGCTAGCTTGAGGGGGGCATGAAGAGGCGGCAGGAATCTCATCCAAAGTCTCTGCGCAGCGTGTGCATTCCCCAACCCACAGATCTTACCTGATGTGCTTCGGCACTGCTGACCAGAGCTGTATTGGTCTCACAGCTGCGGGGCCTGAGGCTGAAATACCAATTCCCTGTGAGAGGCCTCTGCTTCTGAGAGCAAAGCCTTTCCTTCTCACAGCATGCCCTTATTTCCTCTTGGCCTGGAACATGGCCCTCTCTAGAGGCTCTCTAGAGGCAGGATGTCTGTCCAGAGAGCCCTGTGTCCCCAAACACTGCCGGCTGAAGGACCGACCTTTCCTACATTGCTCCTGTCCTGGCTTCCTGAATTTCAGGGCATGTGGGCACCTTGCCAGGCTGTTTGGGCTTGGTTTACACAGTCGTGAAATGTATCTTTAAGAGAGAAAAAGGGGGATACACACTTCACCCCTGTCTCAGAGCCTTCTTTTTGGGAAACCTTCACAAACACAACCCTAGCTCCAGATTGGTGCTGGAGATGAACAGCTGACTCATGCCGGTGGGGGAGGCCCGCAGACTGCTTTGGGATCCTGGAATATCTGTCTGTTTCCTTAGATGTTTCCAGTATTCATATCCTCCCTCTCCCCTCTCTGCCACAGGGCTTGAGTTGGTAACTCTTCAACCACAACACAAATAAGATAAAATGGGATAGGGAAGTGCAAATGAGGAAATGCAAAGATTTACTCTATCAGGATGCTCACTGTGGCATAGCAGTGTTGGTGGTGGGATAATTTATTGGAATCCCTCTGGGCTTTGTTGGTGCTTGTTATGGCTTGAGTTATTGAACGTCCCCCCAAGTGCATGCATTTGAACATTTGATTCCCACCCGGGCGGCACTGTTTTGGGATGTGCCGTGCTGTGAAGCCTCTGAGACCTGTGACTCAGGCACCGGACTAGCCTGTTGGAGCTTTTAGTCTAATCCTGCTTCCAGCACCCTGTTCTCTCTGCTTCTTCATCTATTAAGATGTAAACAGTCGGTGCCACAAAGATCCAGCTTCCGCCACCATGCTGGCCTTGCCCTATGGATCTTCCTTTACTTCCTCCCAGGCTGGGACCACAGGCCTCTGCTGCCAAAGCTGGCTGAAGGACATCCCCTGCTGGTTCTGTTTCTCTGGGTTATTTCACCTCCACTCACTCGATACATTTGGAATAATAATTCTTAGTAATTATCGATATTTCCTGAGCACAAACTGTGTTCCTGACACTGCTTTAAATGCTGCATTCACGTTAACTCATTAAATCCTCATAATATCCCAGGAGGATGATATGGGGGTCCATGTTACAGAAGAAGAAGAAACTGAGGCACAGATGTGAGATCTCTGTTGATAGAGCCTGGGTATGAGTCCAAGGGAGGTCCACGTGGCAGGGACAGCATGGTGGTTGAGGCGATATCTCGGTGGCACCATTTGTTCACGTCTTGACAGATCAGCAAGGAGAGAACCAACTCCCGCAAGTTGCCCTTTGTCATCCACACACATGCACATGAATAGAAACAAACCAAATAAAGGAGAGAGAAAGCAGGTTCAGGCGTGACACAGGTTGATAAGCAGATGTCCCTTCTTTAACGCTCATCTCCTCTAACACTACTCAAAGGTGACAAATAGGGCCCAGTCCGACCGAGGTCTCAACACTGCCTTCCCCGTTCTCTGCCAATAGCACTTATAGAGGGACCAAGGAAGAGAAAATGATAATGTGAGCATGCCTCAAAATACGGTGATTTACACTTTACATGCCAGTGACCAGACACCTGCTCTCGCTTCTGTCACCCACTGAGTGTTCTTAGCTGCCTGATGTCAGTGCTGCTCACAACCATATCCGGCTCATGGCATCTGGGAGCCATGAAACAGGAGCCATCCCTTGGGTTGGGCTTTCTCACTGCTTTGACTTCCCCAGTCTCTCTGGACCCATCTGGATCTCTGGCCAGCAGCTAAGTTTCCTGTTGAGCTGTGTCTAATGGCTGTGTTCTGTGTGGTTTGGGTTTTGGTTTTTGGTTTTCTGAAACTAGACATTCACTTGAGTCTTATCTTCCTTTTTGCTTTTCCCTTGGGGAAATTAAACCAGATTATTTTTGTTCACAAGAAAGTGAAGCAATGGTGCGGGGGGGGGGGGGGGGGAAGCATGGGTGTGAACACCCTTCCTCGCTTGTGCTGGGACCCCCAATGGTCTGTTCCCACTTTTCCCAAGTACTTAGCTATTCAGAACATGGCTTTAAGGCTTTAAGAGTGCGCGTGCTGCAGTCTCCTCTTTGCAACGGAAGGGAGAGCCTCAGAGGTTAGCTGCTTCAAATCCTCACCTTATGGACGGGAAAAATGGCGCTTATGTGGGACATGTGGGACTGTTGTACAGGACCATCCCACAAGCCAAAGTACCACCATCTTTATGACTTCAGCTGTCCTTGCTTGCAAAAGATCATCGCAGCTTGTTGACTATTGATGGTCCTTCCTAAGGGGGAAAATCATGGTATCCTTACCCATATATCTCGGCAACCCTCCCAACCAGTTGTAATCAATTCTCTGATTACATGTAGCCTCAGAGATGGGTTCGAAGTACACAGGGTGGGAAGAGCTAGGTTGAGGTCCTGTCTATGTAGCCGGGGGGAGTCATCATCTATGCTGGAGGCAAACTGGTATGGCTGCTTTAAGGACTCCCCTGCTTCTGCCCATACTCCCTCCTCCCTCAGTTGCTCTGTAAGAGAAAGCCTAATAAACAGCATTGGTTCTCCAGACTAAACTTTGCTGGATCCCTATCTCGATTTGTGTTTAGGACCTTAGGAGGAGGGATAGACACTGTTTGCTTCTCCTGCAGGGAGGGCATTTTAACAACAGGGAGAAAGGCAAGAAATGAAAGAGGAAGTTCATTAGGGTGTGTGATGAGGAGAGATGAGGTGGGGGTGGAGACGATGGTGCTTGAGTTCCCAGCTTGGAGCCTGGTCTCTTCTTGGAGGTGGTGAAGGCGGATTAAGGTCTAGGTAGGGAATGTTAGAAAGATGGTGGTTCTCAGGGTGAGGGGCTATGGGATGTGACTAGGCCGGGGACCAGGATGTCGGCAAGTGAGAAAGGGGAAGGAGATAAAGATGTTTGTGGGGAAGGGCTAGAGGAGCAGATGAATTGGGGGAAGAGGTTAAAAAAAAAGTTGGGTCATTGCAAAGGAAAATGGCTGTGTGGGAATGAAGGCAGGGGGTGGTGCCCTGCTGAAGCAACATCTTAGAGGCCGGGGCTGGGGCCAGGTGCAGTGACTAGGATGGTAGGGGAGCCCAGCCTGCAGGTTTGGGCACAGGCATAAAGACTTGGTTTTTGATGCTCTAGTCACAGTGAGCTTCTACCATACACATCCCACCCTCAACCTCTGAAGCCTCAGCTACCAAAGGGGAAGCCAGATGGCTGAACACTGGACCCGGGCTGTCCAGGCTCCTCCCCACTTTCACAACTTCAGGACTCTTAGAAGAAACTAGCAAACGAGGGTGCAAACTTACTGTTAAATGCTGGATGACATGACAATGAAAAGAACCTTCTTGACCAACATGGACATCTGCCCATTTCATTCTAGAAGCATCCACTAAGTGATCCTGCATCGTCTTCAACTTCTGCAGCTCCACTCCTTATGTGATAATAAGCACCACACTGGCTGTATTCATTCCAGACTTTTCCAAGTTCTCATAATTAGTTTCTTGGCCACTAAGCTGGACCTCAACAAGAACACGTTAATATGCTTATTTATATCCCATTGGCACGTACATTGTCTTGTATGTAAGGTCTATGGTCCCCCAAAGTATCAGTGTGGAAACTTGAATTGACCCATCTATTTCTCAACCTGTCTTTGTGAAGATCGGCCCTGAAGCAGCCTCTCTGCTACTCCCCAGCTCCACGGTTCTTTTATCATTTGGATTTTAGAGGGACGGGCCAGTAGGGTTAAAAGTGTTGGCACTGATAGAGTTAAAGTGTGAGAGGGAATGAGGAAGTGATAAAGGTTTTCCAGTCTGAGGGATCCACGTGGCTTGATCCCTGTGGGGGAGCTCTGCTATGTAGTTAACACAGGATGGAGGCTGATGACTTTCAGGGCAAATATTCTAAACATGAGGGTTGTGCAGGTGTGCCTCAGCTGAGGAAAATAATTACAGGCAACCTGTTGGAGGTTCGTGGTGGGAGGAGAAGCAAGGAGGCCATAGTGTGAGTGTAAATAGCATCCACACCCTCACTTATGAACGAGCTGTGTCCTGGGCCATCATTTCAGAGTGCAGTGCAAAATTCAAAAGATGGCTCATGCGGCTAATAAAATGAAGTACAGTGGAATAATACTTGGCTGTTTGAAAGATTTCATTGTGGGTGAATCTCAAAAACATTGTACTGCGTTGTGGAGATGGCTCAGCAGGTAAAGGCATTTCCAACATTGATAACCCAAGCTCAGACCTTAACCACCATGGCTGAAGGAGAGAACTGACCCCTTAAAGCTGACCTTTAACCTCCACATGTGTGTCATGACGGCACCAACATCCCCTTCCCCACAAACGTACAACAGATACATGTAAAAGCTAGCACCTCCCCCAGTTATGCCAGGTGAAAAAGAAAGCAGTTACAAAAGGTCACATATTCTCTGACTTGCTCCCGAGGAATATCCAGGATACAGACATCCATAGAGACGGAAGCAGGCTAGTTAGTGGTTGCCGGGGTATGCAGGCATGATGTTTTCTCTTAGGGTGATAAAATGTTTTGGATATCAACAAAAATGAAGGCTAGAGAAATGGTTCAGTGGTTAAGAGCATTTATTGCTCTTGCAGAAGACTTGAGTCTGACTCCCAGCACCCGTGTTGGGTAGCTTACAGATACCTGTAAGTCCAGTTCCAGGGAGATCTGACAACCCCGACCTCCGAGGGCACTTGCATTTGTCTCACATGCCTATACCCACACACACATGCATGTAATAAAGTCTTTCAAGGCAAATGAAAAAGGAGACTAACAAAAATACATTGTGATTGAAAGTGTCACAGTGGCCTAGTAGTGTATATGCTAATTAAAAAACTTGAAAACAAAAAAAGAACCAGATAGTGGACATGGATGACACATGTACTAAATGCCACTCCACTGTTCACTTTAAAATGGTCAGACTTACTTGGCAGAGGAAGACCCCAAGCATGAAGGTAATTTTTTCCCCACTTTTTGAGTGTGGTATCTCTGAATGTGCTGGCCCCTGAGGTTTCCCCAAGTTTGGGAACTTGACTGCATAATTTGTGGTAGTGGGGGGACTACACTCACAATTTCTCTTATATCTATTGTTTTATTTTGTATTCATTATATAAAAAATATATTGTTATTTATATTTGCATATAATTAAACATACATTTTTAAATGGTCAGATTTGTTCAGTAAATTTTGCTTTAGTAAAAAATACACATACTTATTATATATTAAAATAAAATAAAAAATAAAATATTAAGTGGTATATTAAATATTATCGGTTATTTCAAGATGACAACACAAGGGCCTTTCTAAGTGTAGAGCTCCATGAGACTATTCAGGGATTTGGCCCAGAGCCATCAAGGCTCTGAGAAACTCAGACCAGTCCAGCACAAGGCAGATGGATGAGGTCCCCACAAGTTGACAGTGTTTCTGGTGAGTGCTGGTGGCGTGGTCCTTGATTTCCGAATCTCCAGAAGTCCTGAGGGAGGCTTCAGAGACGTTTCAGTCCTAGCCAGCCAGGGCCCATTTCCCATCAGCCACTGGATGGAGAGGGGTCTTAGCTGAAGTCCTGAGAACACTGGCTTGAATCTCTGGACTCCCACTAGCCCACTAGCCCAGTCATGTCTCCTCTCCAGCCCCTTTTTCAGGTCCTGCCACCTTCCTGTTGCCCTGTGCCCCATTCTCTCTGCCTTTGCAGGGCTCTCTACACGATGTGCCTCAGCCTCTTTTCCAGCAGCAGCTCACATTCCTGGAATCACAGTCACCCAGCTTAGGTATGTGCTAGTTATTTGTACCTGGTCACGAATGCAGAGGCGAGCTGGTGTGTGTGTGTGTGTGTGTGTGTGTGTGTGTGTGTGTGTGTGTGTGTATGTGTGTGTATGTGTATGTGTGTGTGTGTGTGGTCTTGCCACCTCTAGTTTTAAGGCTCCATAAGAGATTGTGATGCCTCCAAAGTTCGAGTCAGTGCAAAAGACTTTGCCTCCTGGGTTCATCTGGCAGTCTTCCTGTTGGCTTGGCCTGAGGCAATGCCGATGGTGACGCCATGTGGGCTCACCTGGATGAGACTGCTTGGCCTCCAGCATGCAGTCTGTCACTGGATGTATCAGAAGGGTCATCCTTGCTCCAGCTGTTCCCATATATCCTCTATACATGCACCAGGCCAAATCCTTCCAGTGCCCTGGGCATGGCATGGGGTCTGGGAGCAGTTAGCCCTGGGGAGGTCTTCCACTTTGAACAGCCTGTCTCCCAGTTCACCAATGGGCACTGTTCCCATGACAGCTCCTGCCTGCTCAACAGGGAATGCTGCTTTTAGAGTTGCCTTCGTCAGGGCTGCTGGGACCAGCTGTGAGCAGGCCACCTAGTGGGGATGTATGGAGCCAGATCACAGACCCCCATCTTACCCCAACCTGCTGCGTGTTGTCAGGGAGTGTTCTGGGCCTTACCTCAGAACTGTTGTCTTTATTTCTCAGGGAGCAGTAGGAGGGTAGGCTGAGAGAGAATAAAGCAGAAATGGACAGCTACGAATTCCTGCCAGGTTTCTTGGGACAGGGAAAGATGCCAGCAGTTTGTTACCACCATTAATTCTTTGTTATGTATTTTCTGTTTTCATTGGCGCATGTTCATTGTACCTGATATTGGCACACATAAGGACACTTTCATTGAACTATGCCAACATACTCTGAGCACACCCCGATTCACCCTGCTCTTCCTTTTCTTAACACCCCCTTCCTGTTGATCCCTTATTCCTCTTGACAGTTTGCACCCACTTTCACATTACCACTAGTTTTCACATTAGCCTCACAGGAAAAGAGAGCAGTCCTGTTTGCAGATGATTGTGACTCAGAGGGGGTCATCAGTTGGCCCATGTTTGCAGTTCTGACTCTGCTGACTGGGAAGTGAATCCTGGTTTTCTGACTTTTCTTTCCGTTTTTGACCATTGCTGTAACAACTATCTATAAACTACATTGCTTAAAAACATACAAACACAGCCCCCCCCCAACTCCTGTCCTGGATTTTATTTATCCTGCAGTTCTAGAAGTTAGAAGCCTGAGGCCGGCCTCACTGGCTAAGATCATGGGGTGGGGATGGGGGAGCTGGAGGATGGGGGGG
>OU015742.1:72090083-72101440 GCA_907169655.1 Acomys percivali
CAGCACTGGGGTTATAGGTGGGTATTGCTATCCCTGGCCTCTAATGTGGGTTCTGGAGACTGAACTCAGGTCCTCATGCTTTCATGGCAGGAACTTTACTGACTGAACAATCCTCCCATCACTTAGACTTATCTTAGTCTGATTTCCATTCCATCATTTGTTATCTAGTTGGTGGAAGAAGGAAAAACACATAAACCCAGAGTCAACAGGACTATGAATTTCTTTATAAGTAAATGAGAGCGCAATGGCTCATTTGTGTCTGCACACACCCCATCTCTGGAACCTGCGGTATCCTTAGCCTCAAGGGAAGTGAGGACATAGCCTTTGGCAGGATGGACACTGAGATTACAAACATGACATCTTAGTTACTTTTCTATTGCTGTGATTGAAAAAAAAAAAAAACACATGACCAATGATTCTTATTAAAAGAAATCATTTAATCTGGGGCTTATGGGACTAAAGAGTTAGAGTCTATGATATCAGAGCAAAGTCATGGCAGCAGGAACAGCTGGATCCTACAGCTTGGTCTCCAATTAGGAGGCAGAAAGAGAGAGGCACACTGAATAGTGAGAGTCTTCTGAAACTTCAAAGCCTACCTCACTGACCCACCTCCATCAACAAGGACACACTCCTTAATCCTTCTCAAATAGTTCCACCAACTGGGGACCAAGTATTCAAATTTATGAGCCTATGGTGGCTGTCTTCATTCAAATCATCACACACGCAAGTTATCACATCCAATTCACATACGCGCTTTTAATTTGAAGTAAGTAAACAGCAGGTGGAATTACTTTTAAAATTATGTATTTACTGAATATACATGTAAAAAACCATCATTTCAATATACAACATAAAATCACTAATGAGATTTTATTTTGTGTGTACTTTTTAGATATCAAGTTTTTCAAAGCCAGTGAGTTAATTTGTATACCTACCCTCCTTCTCAAATCCCCAGCTACCACATATCGCCTGAGGCTGTGTACTGGCCAGTATAGTTCTGGATCGTCTCCCAGAGGGCTATCAGGGGCACCAAACTACCTTTGCTGGTGGTTGCCATCTATTTATGAACATGTCCATATTGGCTTCCTGTCTGCACATACATTCTCCACACTGCAATGGATAGAGTTACAGGTGTTTTGAGACAGGGTTTCTTTTGTATTCCTGGTTGTCCTGGACTCGCTTTGTAGACCAGGCTGGCTTTGAGCTCACAGGGATCCGCCTGCCTCTTCCTCCTCGGTGCGGGGATTAAAAGCGTGTGCCACCATGCCTGGTAGAAAGAGTTTCTACAAGCACCTCCAAAATGAATGTCTGCTTTTGGGGAACCTGTTCCTAAGAAGGTCAATCATGAGACCAAATGGTCTTCGGAGGGCCGCTCCAGGATGAAAGTCTTAGCAGGGTTGTTGGGGCGCAGCAGCAGAGCTAGCTGTCCACCCACTCATCCATTCATCTCTTGGTTCATACCCTTTAAGTCTGGGGTGAGCACTGTTTTAAGAGCAACAGATCTGTAAACTCCCATCACAGCACTGCAGCTTGGCGGGGCAGCTTCACAAGGTCCTATGAATCAGACTAGGACTTTGGTCATGCGCTGCGAAGCATCCTTTCCAGCCATCGACACCGCCTCCCATGATTCATCGGTGCCTCAGAGAAGCATCTCACGTCGTTAATTGCCTGTATTCGTGGCACACCACTCCCCAAAGCTGCAAATCAAGGTTTTTGTGACATCTCTTCCCCAGCAGTGACTTGTGATTAGGTTGTTGTTCCTAAAAAAGGTCCGTCCCTCATCATCTTTGCAATTTCCCCTTGATTTTCTTGTTTGGTAAATTGCAGCTCCCTAGATAAAGACTGGTTTGGGAGTCTACTCACTTTCCCCCTCATTACTCAGCCAGAAAACATACCTAAGACCCAAGTGGGAAGCCACTTCAGAGACCATGTGGTCCAATGCTTTCAGAGATAGAGAAACTGAGGCCTGGGAAGGCAGAAATTGTTTGTCCCAAACCATGTGGTGAAATAGTGTCCTCTTGAGAGGGAAATAGCTACCAAGTAGTTTTTATTCCATCTTTTTGACTTCAACCTGCTCAAGGACCTGCCTCATAAGACTTAGTATCAGTTTCCACTTTTTAAGGGGGGGCACTGTAGCTCTGACTGACCTGGAACTCACTATATAGATTAGGCTGTCATCAAACTCAGACATCTGCCTCTGCCTCAAAGCATACCTGGCACCAGTTCCCACCTCAACAGTGACAGTAACAACTGTGCCCTCGAAGAGGGGCCCCAGAGACCAACAGCCTCTCTCTCCAAGGTGCCCCTGGATTCTGTTGCCCTGTCTGTCTGTCCTTCAAGCCTGCTATGGTTTTCCTGATGCTGAACTTTCGTCTGTACCATTTCCTCATCTAATGGTGCTCTTTCCATTTCCTGCTCACCGTGCTGACACTCTCTCATTCTTCAGACGGTAGCTTCCTAATGTGACCTCTTTTGGGGGTGTCTTTTTGGTCTGCCAATGAGTAAAGGATATTCATTATATCACTGCAATCAATGGTGAGTGCAGAGTAATAATTTTATCGTGGCATTTTCATGCTTATGTGTCATAATGCTCCCCCCTTCCCCTCCCCTCTTCCCCTAATGTCTCCTTCTCATCTCTCTGGCAGCTTCTCTTTCTCTTTCCACACAGTCTTCCTTATGGCTTTCATGCACCTGTGTTCTACGACCACCTTTTCCCCCTCACTCAGGACCTTGTCTTTCCTTCTCATGATCCTCTTTTTGGTCTCGTATAAATAGACACACACACACACACACACACACACACACACACACATGCACACACACACACACACACACAGTCTTAAACCTGAGTCCTGCACATAAAAGAAAATATACAGCATTTGTTTTCCTGAGCCTGGCTCATTTTGTTTAACAATGATTTTCAGTTGTATCCCTCTATCTGGGTATGTTATGATTTTGGTTTTTAAAGGCTAAAGCGGCGTTATGTGTATGCACTTCCATGTTCTCTTTCCATCCAACTGTTGATAGACATCTAGGCTAGTTCTATTTCTTAGCCATTGTGAATACAGTAGCAATAAATATAGGCATGCAAATCTCTCTCTGGTGTGTTAGACCCTTGGACATTAACCCACGAGTGATATAGCTGAATCATATGCTACTTCTATTTTCAAGTTTTTAAAGGAACAGCCATACCGACTTCCATAGTGGCTGTAGAAGTTTCCACTCTCACTAGCAGTAAGTGTTCCTCTTTCCTCACATCCTCACCAGCATTGCTTGCCACTGTTTTCTTGATATTAGCCATTCTGACTGTGGTGAAATGGACTCTCAAGGCACTTTTAATTTGCATGTCCCTGATGACAAAGGATGCTGAGCACGTTCGAAGCATTTATTGATCATTAGGATTTCTTCTTCCATTCAGCTCATCAACCCATTTATCGATTGGATCATTTGTTTTTTTAGTATTTAGTTGCTTAAGTTCTTTATACATTTATTTTGTGGACTAATCTCCTGTGTGGTTGGCAAAGATGTTTCATCCTACTGTGCAGGCGTGCTTTACTCTGGGGATCATTTCTTTTGTCATGTGGAACATTTTTAATTTCATATAACCTCATTTATAAATTTTTGGGATAATTTCTGATACTACTGGAATCCTTTTTAGAAAGCCATTGCCTCTGGATATATCATACAGATTTTACCTATGTTTTTCTATAGCAGTTTTAAAATTTCCAGATTACATTAAATCTTTGGTGTATTTTGAATTTATTACTATGCAGAGTGAGAAATACGAATCTAGTCTCATTCTTTGAGAACAAGGAGATCCAGTTTTCCTAGTGCCTTTGTTAAAGAGGCCATCTTCTCTTGACCTTTTCTTTTTCCTTGTCAAAAATTGACTGTAGCTGTGTGTGTGTCTGTTTCTGGGTTCATTATTCTCCATTGGTCTGCACATCTGTTCAGGAGACAGTACCATGCTGCTTACATGACTGTAGCTCTGCAATGTAGTTTAAAATCAGGTACTGTGATTGTTTATAGCATTGCTATTTTTGCCCACTATTGCTTTAGTTGTTTGGTGTGCTTTAACATCAATTTTAGTATTTTTTTATCTAGTTTTGCAAAGAATGTCATTGGACTTTTCAATGGGGATTATATTGAATCTGTAGAATTCTTTCAGAAATATAATCATCTCCTTGGTTAGGCTTATAGAATTTTTAAAAAAGACATTGTGAGTGGAATTTTCTCCTTGATTTATGTCTCAGTGGGCTCATTATTGGTATATAGAAAAGCTACTCATTTTTATATGCTGATTTTGTATCCTGCTACTTTACTGAAAGCATTTATAAGGGCTAAGAGTTTTCTGCTGTGCTCTTTAAAGTCTTAAGTATAGGATAGAGTTGTCTGCAAAGAGAGATAATTTGGCTTATTCATTTCTTGTTTGTAACCCTTTTATTCTTTCTCTTGTCAAGCTAAAACTCAGCACTATATTGAACAAGAGTGCAACGAATTGGCACTTCTGTCTTATTCCGTATTTTAGAGGAAACGATTCCAACCTCCCTCACTTATAACTATGGCTACAGGTTTGTTGTATACTGCCTTTGTCATGTTGAGCTACGCTTCTTCTGTTCTTATTCTCTCTGAGGCTTTTATTATGAAGAGATGGTAACTCTATCAAGGCCTTTCCTACACTGACTGAGATGAAGAAGTGGATCCTGCCCTTACGTCTACTTCTATGCTGGGTTGTAGTTATTGGTTTGTGTATATTGATAACCTTCTATTCCTGGAACAAGACTAGCTCACACACGGTATACAGTCTCCTTCATGTGTTCTTGAACTGGTTTTCAAGAATTTCTTGGTAAATTTTTGTGTCTCTGTTCATCAGAGAAATGGGCCTATAGTTTCTTTTTTCTTTTTTCTTTTTTTTTAATGTCCTTATTTGCTCGTGTAAAGCTGACTTTGTATAATGGATTTGGTAGTGTTCTTTCCTTTCTTTTTCATAGAATAGTTTGTCAGCTCTTTTTTGAAGGTTTTGTAGACTCAACATGAATCTGGCTGGTCTTGAACTTTTCCTTCTTGGGAGGCTTTTTGTTACTGCTTCCATCTTGCTGTTCTGGATCTATTTAAGTTGTTTATGTCCTTTTAATTTTACTTTCTCTGTGTGTGTGTGTATGTGTGTGTGTGTGTGTGTGTGTACACACATATTTGCATGTGTAGGCACACATATGCATAGGTACTTGTGTGAATGGAGGCATGGAATTGATGCTGGCCTTTTCCTTAATTTCTCTTATCTTGTTCTAGAATTTATTTATTTATTCTATATGCTTTCCCAATTTTTTGAGTGTATGTTTTAAAAAACACTCCCTAGTGATTTTCTGTATTTCATTGGAACCCATACTAACTTGCCTCTTTCATCTCAAATTTTGTTAGTGTGGTTTTACCCTTTCATTTGGTTTGTATTGCTAGGAGTTTGTCAATCTTATTTATTTTTGCAAAGATCCTACTCTTACTTGATCAGTTCTACGTATTATCTCATTTTCAGAAATTTCTGCTCTTATTCGTATTATTTCTTACACTCTCCTGCTTTTGGGATTGGATTCTTATTTTTCAGGATCCTGAAGTACACCATTAACATATTTATTTGAATCATATACTTTCCTCTTACACCTATCCTGAGCCATGTCTCATAAGTTCTGCTGAGTTTTATTTTCATTTGATTCTGGAAATTTCCTTTCTGGTTCTTTCAATGACTCATTGGTTATTCCAGAGTGTGTTGTTGTTCACTCTCCATGTATGTTTATGGTTTCTCTTGTTATTGATTCCTATTTTTATTCTATGATTTGATAAGATATCAAAAATTATTTCTTTTTTTTTTAATTTGGGAAGACCTAATAGGTTTCCCTAAAATATATAGCCTAAAATATGACTTATTCTAGAGAAGTTTCCATGAACTTCTGAGGAGAACATATGTTCTGTTTTAGTTGGATAGAAATTTTTGTTGAGTCCATTTGATCTATGGTACAGTATGCTACTGGTTTTGTTAATTTTTAGTTTGGATGACTTATCTAGAGATGAACACACTGTTATTTCATCAATGCTTATTTGATCTTTTATATTCGTCAGTATTTGTTCTTATAAAATTTAGAGCCCCAAATTTTAATGCATATATTTATAATTGTTATGTCTTGTCTTTAAAAATGATATATTTTATTAATTCTTAGATCATATTCACTCCCACTCTCCCTCCAGCTCCTCCCAGATCCACCCTTCCCCCTTCCTACTCACTGTTTTTTCTTTTTGTTGCTGTCTCTCTGATCTTCTCTCTCTCTCTCTCTCTCTCTCTCTCTCTCTCTCTCTCTCTCTCTCTCCCTCCCTCCCTCTCTCTCTCTCTCTCTCTCTCTCTCTCTCACACACACACAGAGCAGATGTCCTGTCCTCTTTTGTCAATATGTAGTTGCTTTATTTATATCTTCAGACTAATTTTTGTTTGAAGTTCTATGTCACCAGATATCAAAATCACCGCACCCACTTATCTGTGGTGTGCCTTCATTGGATAGATTATCTTTTATGCTTTGACTCTTAGTCTGCTTTTACCTGTTATACTGTTCCTTAGAGCCAACACATAGATCTGGTTTTTCCATCCGTTCATCCAGTTTTCATTTCTGTATTGGTGAGTTTGGGCTGCTTACATTTAAGGTTATTATTGACATGTTTACTAATTCTTGTGAATTCCTTGATTGTTTTTCTGGATGGTTGGATCTTTGTTGGATTTTTCCCCTTCACTTGTTAGTATCATAAATAGCTCGTTTACTGTATTAGACATGATGGGTTCCTTACCAACTCTCCTTCATTCGCCTATTGCTCTCATGAGATTGACTCCTGTCTGTGCTCTCATGAGCGTCTATCTCACTCCTGTGTGTATAGCCCTCCTGTAGGCATCTTCTGTGGTACTGGCTTGGCGGTTATGAACGGTTTTAGTTTGTATTTGTCTTGAAATGTTCCTATTTCTTTGTCCGTGCTAAAGCATAGCTCGGGTGGACATAACAATCATGGCTAGCACGTATTTACTCTCAGGGCTGGTGTATATCTTTCCATGCTTTCCGGGACTTGAGGGTGATGAGGAAAGACTTGATGGTATTCTTAGGCTTCTGCTTTTGTAGAGGAGCTTGTGCTTCCTCCTGCAACTTTTAACATTGCTTCTTTGCTTTACCATTTTGACATCGTGACTATAATGTATCATGGAAATGTTTTTCTCTGGCCATTTCTATCTCAGGTCAAATAGTATTTTTTTTTAAGGATAAAAAAATAGATTTGTTGAGTACGCTGTAGGGGCTAACATGTTGAAGATTTAAAAAGAGAAGCAGTGCCTATGCCTCAAATAGCAGTTAAAAAAATCAGACATTTTGATGGCACAACCCTAAGCTATAATTTGACACATGGTGAGGAATAGCAGTAGGAAATATGAAAAGCCTTTGCTCTCCATTATGTCTCAGTAGTCAGAGAAACCTTGTGCTCATAGTAAAAATGCTGCAATTTTTTCTTTTTGTAATATTTTTATTGATGTTTTTTGGAATATCACATCATGAATCCTGGTCACAGTCACTTCCTAGATCTCCCGGGTTCACTCCCCCCACCCCCAAAAGAAGAAGAAACGACCCCCATGAGTTCTTTCCCACCTGCGCCCCTTCTTCAGCATTCTTATCCCAATTTTAAGGTTCTCTCCAATGGCTTTCTGTCTAGGCTGTTACTTTTTTGGTGAAGGGGTTAGGGTGGGGATTGGGGTATGGGCAAACACCTCAAATCTGACCTGGGGTGTTTCAACCTGCAATGACTGACAGTGTGTGGACTGAGCACGTGCGCACAGGGCTAAGTGTACATGTTTATTCAGAGGCAAGACAGCAGCGCAACCGCACTAAGCAACACAGGCTCACTGCTAGGAGCCCTTTGGCCTTGAGCTTCCTTCATTTTGAATGGTTTTGGTCATTGCCTATTTGGAAGTCCTTTACTGTTGCCACATTTTCACATCCCTCCGTATACAGCTGTGAGACTGCCAGGGAAGGACGGGTAGTTTAAGAGGCTGTGTCTGCTCATGCCAGGCCACTCATCACTCAGCCTGTGAGGAGACACATCCTGGGTTTCCAATGCCGACTGGAGGCGAGTCAGCATGCCCCAAGTAGTTCTAGGACTTCCACGCCATGGGCTTGCCTTTCCCGTGTTAGACTTAACTCTTAGCTTGTCTTTTGTTCTTTGGAGCCCAATCACCAAGGGAAACACCAAGGCTGTCAGAGGGTTGATGTGAGCTATGCAGGGAAAAATTAATATGAGAATGCATAGATGAGGAGGAAGTGGGAAAGCCTCCGGAGAGGCCGAAGCAGAGAGAGTGTTGGGTAAATGCCACGTTTGGACTACACAGACTACAGAACGCTGTCTGTGGGTATTGGGAACATGCTTCACTCTTTGATGGAGTGAGTAAATATTTGAGGTACAGATTCTCCTTGACCAGTGCTGGGGCTACTTTCTGATAAACCCATCCTTATGTTGAAAATGTCACAGGTTGAACATGCATTTAATAAGCAGGCCTGCTGAATCCCCCCTGCTTAGCATCACAGCACGCCGTGGAGTGTGGTTGTGTCCTTCTTGCAAGGCTGACGGGGAGCTCAGTGTGGCTGATGCTGCCCAGGGTGGAAAGAGAAAACTAAACTGCACATGGCTGGCTCATGAAAAGAGAAAACACCAGCCAGGCTCTACCGAATGTGTGCCGCTTCTGTGTGATCATAAAGACGAGGAATTGTCACGGACTGTCTATGCTTCTCTGGTGCTGGGGCCCAAGCATGGTACTTTAAACTTGTAAGTATGCTTCCACTTCCGCTGCTGAGATCCCTAACTCAGACTGTGTATTCTGTGTTTCTTCTCTCTATGTTTACTGTGTCCATTGCCTATGCAGCCATGTGTATAGCGGACATGTGTTTATGCATGCATGTGTGTGTGTTGCGGGGGGGGGGGTAAGGGCGTGGGACAGAGAGAGGATAATGTGGGGTGTCTTCTACTATTGCTCTACACATTATATATATATTTTTTCATTTTTTGGCCTGAACCACCAAGAGACTTCAAGGTTGGTGCTGTGTACTCCCAGGGATCGGCCTACTTTTGCCTTTCAAATGCTGGGCTTAAAGGCCTGGCGCCACCATGTCCAGCGTTTTCATCTTTTCTCTTGAAAACAGAATCTTCCACTGAACCCTGGGCTGCTGGAATGTCTATATAGTTCATGTGTAAGCCCTGGGTATGTGTTATTGCTGAACCATCCCCCTCCCCACCACAACATTTGGGTTAGGAGTGCGTGACCAATTCTAGCTTTTTATGTGGGGACACGGAATCCAAATCAAGCCTCCGTGCTTGTGGACTAGACATGTTACCAGCTAAGTCTTTGCTCTCCCCAGGCCCTAGCCCAGATTAGTTCCTCATTACTGAGACGTTTCTCTAAAAAGGTTTTATTTAACTATTATTTAGTGTGTGTGTGTGTGTGTGTGTGTGTGTGTATACACACGTGTATGTATGTGCATATGTATGTGTGTAGTTCAGAGGAAAACTTGAGTAAGTTCTCTCATGCCGCCATGTAGGCTCTGGGATCACACCCAGGCTTGGCAGCAGGGGATTGCACACCCTGAGCCTTCTGGCAAATCCCCATGAGCTGCTTTCTTTTCTTTTCTTTTCTTTTCTTTTCTTTTCTTTTCTTTTCTCTTCCTTCTTTCTTTTCCTTCCTTCCTTCCTTCCTTCCTTCTTTCTTTCTTCTTTTTTAAGATTTATTTATTTTATGTAGATGAGTGCTTTCTCTGCATGTACACTTGCAGGCCAGAAGGGAACATCAGATCTCATTATAGATGGTTATGAGGCACTGTATGCTTGCTGGGAATTGAACTCAGGACGTGTGGAAGAGCAGGCAGTGCTCTTAACCACTGAGGCAGCTCTCTAGCTCCTTTGAGTTATTTCTTTAGATAGAAAATTACATACAGTTTGGCCCACACCTGGACTTGGGTTGCTTGACTAACCTTGGACTGGAGAAGAGTCCTGGTCAGGAGTATTGGAAGTAACGATGGTGGACACTGTCAACGGCTGAGGCAGTGGAGGAGGATCGGAGTATTCAGAACAGTGCTTGCTGGGTCTTCTTGCCACCCTCAGGCTACTCAGCTCTTGGTGGTATTCTCTGTGCCTAGTGAGCACATGTGGAGTAATACCAACAGTACCAGTAATTGCTCACATGCCTCCTATAAGCACCATGTGCCTGGCACATTCCTAAGAGCCTTGCATGTGCTATCTCAGTTCTGGTAACAGTTGGGAAGCAGGTGGCATCACCTCTGTCTCAGCAAGGGAAGGGCTGAGACACAGGGAGAGCCTTCAGCTTTCAAAGTCAAGTCCACTTGGATTCAGTGGAATCTGTATGCGAATCCATGCACTTCGAGCCTGGATAACCATCCCAGGGAGCAAAGCAATTTGTTTTGATAAAAAGGAAGGGTGACTTTAGAAAGAAATTTAAGGACTTTCTTGTATTTTTCCCTTTCTCCCTTGTCTCCTCTCTTTTGTGAGAGATTTGCCATGGTATTATGTGAATTTATTGGATTTATAATATGGGTTACAAAGGCAACAGTTTCAGTTAAAGAAAATTGGCTTCTTTTTCCAAATGTCATGTATCTCATTTTCTGTCAGCAGTGAGGGCTTTCTCCAGCTTCTCTCAGCCCCTACGTCATGGAGAAGTGTGCCCCACAATTAGAATGTGAGAAACCCTCACACACCAATTTGGGTTTTGATATTTGTTCCAAGAGACACTTAAAATAAACCCTGAAGTTGAATGTGAAAGGAGAGAAATAAATGAGACTAAAGGGGATTAAACAAGAAGCTAAAGTGAGGGAGTTGGGCATTCTTTTTTTTTTAAGATTTATTTATTTATTATGTATATAGTGTTCTGCCTGCATATAACACCTGCAGTTGGATGTTCTTAATGATGAGGGCCTCTACTCATGCAGCGACAAGTTATCTGTCCCTCTAACCCTTCCAAAGGTAGGTAGGGCTTCATCATCTAGCCCCTGTCCTTCTATCTGACCACCCACCCATGTCTTACACGTCCTCCGTATTCTCTCTCTCTCCCTCCCTTCTTTCTTCTTTGATTCACTTATTCATCGCGTGATTGATCAGTTTATCTGGTTTGACTTTTAATTTTTCAAATGCAATGACAATTTTATTAGAGTTTGAAAGAATCTCCCCCATCCCTAGGCAGGGGAGCTGTAGATCTCAGTAGCTGCCTGAGGAAGAAAATAGAAGGGAGAAAGAACACACACACACACACACACACACACACACACACACACACACACACA
>OU015742.1:72115180-72137098 GCA_907169655.1 Acomys percivali
TTCTTCTTCTTCTTCTTCTTCTTCTTCTTCTTCTTCTTCTTCTTCTTTGAGCCAGAGATAAAAATGGCTTTTCCAAGTTCACAGAGCTAAAATGTATCAGAAGCAGAACTTGAACCCTTGCCTGAGGGATTCTCAAGTCTAAGGCCTATTTACATACACCTTGTCCCTGCTTTGCCTTGGGATGTCCCACCCCCCCCCAGTCGTCTCTGAGCTCCCTTGGTGTTGTCCTCTGGTGTGTTAATGGACCAACTACTGAAGCCAAGCGGCCTTTGTTCTGGTTACATTTTGGAAAACACCCCTGCCACAGAAGCAGAGAGTCCCCCAAGTTGTGAAGAAGTGGGGGTGATCAGGAGTGAGAGGGCTGACCCTTAGCTTGAGGACATCTCAAAGGCTGGGCTCTGAAGGCATTTGTTCTGCAACCACAGCTAATGAAGCAGTGAGGAAACGGCATCAATAAGAAGCAAATTAAACACCAGCTCTAGTTAATTCATAGGCACAGCTGCCTGCCTTCCTGTGTTCAATTTCAGACTCACATTATGAATTGCCTCCTTGGAGAAATGGGCCCCTTTCTACCAAAAGAAAATGCTGTGAGCCAACAAACCAACTTCAGTTGAGGCATGGTGACTTATCTCTGGGTCCTCGCTCTGCGGTGAGAGACACTCTGAGCTGGCCAGTTTCACTCAAGGTTAGTAATTAAGGTGTAATTGAAATGAAATTAATTGCAATAAATTTGTAATGAGCAAAGCCATTGATTAAGGGCATTCGGACGCGGTCCGGGCATGAGACATTGATTGCCATGCTTTTTTGGTAAATGTAATTGCAGTGGTATCTTTTGTTACTTCAGAAATCATCTTTTGCGTGTAATGAGTTTCCACAGGGAGGGACTGGCCTTGAAGCCATCTGACTTCCTGAAAATCAGAGATAAAAAGACTATTCCTGGCTCCTTTTAGGTTGGGTATACACTCTCTTGCTCATATTTCATGTAGGATTTATTTCACGGTGGCCCTCTAGCCCATATGGAAATTCATGAAAATTAGGAAGAGACATGCCTTCCTTTGGGAAGACCTAGCTGAGGTATACAGCGTGGCAAATGAAGCCTGGGCTGGATTTTAGTTCTCCGTGTTCACCTCTCCTGGGTGTTTTTGGGCAGTGAACAACTTACACAATCATGTAGAATGAGGAGAAAAGATCAGGGACATGGTATTGTAAACCTTGTCTCAGGAGCAGAGTTTGTGGACCTGGGACATGCTTCTCTTGAGAGGCATTTTGATTGGTTGGATGCTATGCAGAAATTACCATTAGGAATTAAAGGACGTTAGCAGCATTAATGAGGGAAGGAAGGACTGAGTTGGATGCCAGTAAAGTGGGATGTAATATAGCCACAGGATTCTTTGCTGGTGGGAGGTAGGTTGGGGAAGACCATGACTCTTACCACACTGTGGGAGAAATTATGGCCACCTCAGTAGGGTTGGTGCTCACATGTAAGGGTCAGAGTGGAAGGTAGGTGTATCTCTCAGAGCAGCTAGTATGCAGCAGGCCTGGGGATCCCTGAGGTTTCATACTGAGTTTGGAGGCATGGGCATGGCAACCAGCTTGGGATTGGTGTGGAGGATACATGATGTTAGATCCCATCTCTAGCTGGACAACAAGAGGCCGAGGGACCTTTTTGGTGCTCGGTGACAAACACCATGGTTTTTCTGTGTCTGAAGACTAGTTAGTTCTTACTGATCCAGGGCCCTCCCACCCATGTGTTCTGGACTGAAGCCTTGGCTTATTCATTCAACCGTTTCATTTCTCTTCTGCTCACCCAGTGAATGTTTACTGCGGACTATCTGCGTGCTCTGCAGAGTGTGAGGAGCAAAGTGGGGCAGAGGGCTGGCAGGAAACAAGGAAGCAGGAAAATGCCACTGGCGTTTGGTCCTCCAGGTCCCATGGGTGCCAGGAAAGACTACAGCCTGCACCAGGTCTGGTAAAGGCTTCCTGCCCTTCAGTCTGAGGTTTGTCAGCACTACCCACTGCCGGAGTGCTGCCTTCTCCTGCACAATGTAGCAATCTGTTCTTACCTTTCAACACGGAGTGTTTTTATAGTTGTGTGTTGTTTTTCTTTTTGAGAAAGTCTATAGCTTAGGCTGGCCTTGAGCCCTCTGTGTAGGCAATAATGACCTTGGATTTCTGATCCTCCCACAACAACCTCACTGGGGCTGTGATTGCAGGTGTGCACCACACTATTCAGTTTATACTTTAGAGAAGGGATATGAACTGATGTTTCCCTGTAGACACCGGGAACCCTGAGCACCAGGAAGCGTAAGCCTGAGTCTGCTGTCTTAGGGTACTCGGCCATCTAGATATAGTGGTTTAGCCTCTCTTTAAACTCCTTAGTTCCACAATCAGGCTGTGCCATGTTCCTTCTGGGAAACCAGCTACCAGGAAGTGTACTGGGACAGTGAGAAGGGATGACAGGAGGTCAGTGGTGCACGTGGGTGTGTGCGCTCGCGTACACACGCGCAGGGATGTTTCTTTGTACTTTGAGGTGAGATCTGAAGAGTGGGTTAAGGGCTAAGCAATGTGTTCATTTCTTTTTTCACCTCTGTGCTCTAAATACCCGAGAACGGCTTAAGGGAGGAGGGATTAATTGTGTCTTACGGGTTTAGAGATGTTAGTCCTTCATGATGGGGAGGATGTGAAAGAGCAGAGAGCAGTTTGTATTATGGCATTCAGGACGTAGACAGGACCACACAAGCAGGCTGAGGACCAAGTATACCCTTTGATGGCATGCCCTCAGTGACCTACATCTTCTAGCAGAGCCGCACCTCCTGTTTCTAGAACTTTCCAAAATAGCATGAGCAGCCTGTGGAGGAACATTTCACATCCGTACCATAACAAGCAGGAAAGTGGGAGCAGAGTTTCCCCATAATGACAAAGCTAGTGTAAAGGCTTGAGGAGGGATGGGAGGGGGGAGTGAGTTGTGCCTAAGCCTCTGAAGGAGGCTGAGTTCCTGCTGCCATCTGGTCCCTCCTCTGGCCAAGCTTAGGGGCACTTCTAAATCCCTGAAGCAGGTGATCCTTTTGAGGTCACGCATCTTCACTATTCAAGACTGGATCTTCCATCTGGGACCTGACCTGAATCCCAGTGGCTTGCCCTAAAGGTCACTGAACCTTTCTTTTCACAAGAGTGCTCATTTTCCTGATGTCCGCATGCATCTTTTGATGTGCTTCCTGGGAAAGGTTCTCTGCCTTCTTAAGGGGCGGTAAACTGTGTGGGGGAGACAGCTGGAGTAACAGGAGGTGTGAAACCTACTTCTGAGCTGCTACCAGTCTCAGTTGTCAGGATAACCAGCAGTCCAGCTAACCAGCAAACAGCAAACACAGCAGCCTTCTTTTTCCACTGACTGTCTCCCCAAAACCTCCTCTCTTGGAGTGATTATTTATTTATTTATTATACAATATTATGTCCAAATGTATGCCTACAGGAAAGAAGAGGGCACCAGATCTTATTATAGATGGTATATGAGCCACCATGTGGTTGATAGGAATTGAACTCAGGACCTTTGGAACAGCAGATAGTGCTCTTAACCTCTGAGCCATCTCTCCAGACCTTGGAGCATTTTTCTCTCTCTGGGCTCTGGTATTTACACTCTTTCCAAGTCCTCAGAATTTCACTAACTGCAGCTGGCAAGGACCACGCTGTTCTCTGAGCTACAGGAAGCTATTATCAGCTGTGGACAAACTAAAGGCGACCCTATATCCCTTACTTGGGTTTAAAATAAAAAACATAATATAACTGAAGTTTTAAAGAAACCCAAACTTGGTCTTACTGGATGTCTACATGTAGAAAAATGTAAATATATCCATATTTATCACTATATACAAAATTCAAATGCAGTGGATCAAAGTCCTCAACATAAAACCAGAAACACTTAATCTATTAGAAGAGAAAGTGAGGAAGAGCCTTGAACTCATTGGCACAGGGGACAACTTCCTGAACTGAATACCAACAGCTCAGGCTTTAAGATCAACAACTAATAAATGGGATTTCATAAAACTAAAAAGCTTCTGTAAGGCAAAGGGCACTACTAATAGAACAAAATGGCAGCCTACAGACTGGGGAAAGATCTTCACCAACCCTACATCTGACAAATGGCTAATATACAAAATATATAAAGAACTCAAAAAATTAAAGACCACTAAACCAAATAATCCAATTAAAAAACGGAGTTCAAAGCTAAACAGAAAATTCTCAACAGAGGAATACTGAATGGCCGAGAAGCACTTAAAGAAATGCTCAATGTCCTTAGTCATCAGGAAAATGCAAATCAAAATGACTCTGAGATTCCATCTCATACCCCTCAGAATGGCTAAGATCAAAAACTAAAGTGACAGCACATGTTGGTAAGAATGTGGAGAAAGGGGAACACTCCTCCATTGATGGTATGAGTGCAAACTTACACAACCACTATGGAAGTCAATCTGGCAGTTTCTCAGAAAATTGAGAATAGATCTACCTCAAGACCTAGCTATACCTCTCCTGGGCATATTCCTGAAAGATGTTCCACCGTACCACAAGGACACTTGTTCAACTATGGTCAAGGTTTGGTTCTTGATGAAAGCCATGGTCAGATGTGGAGCTTTGGGGAAGAATGACTGGACCATAAGGGACTGTCCTCAGCAGTGGGTTTCTCCATTGAAGGATCCAAAATCTGAATGGACTATTGAAAGGGGGCAGAGTTGTGAGGGGGCCTGGAGGGTTAGGGTTAGGCATTGCCCCCAGCCTGGCCTCTCTCTTTCTCTCTCTCTCTCTCTCTCTCTCTCTCTCTCTCTGTCTCTCTCTCTCTCTCTGTCTCTCTCTCTCTCTCTGTCTCTCTGTCTATCTCTGTCTCTGTCTCTGTCTCTCTCTCTCTCTGTGTTTTCTGGTTGTCTCCAAGGGAGTAACTTTGCTCTGGCACACCCTTCCATGGCCCTTATGTTCTGTGTCACCACGGGCCCATATCAATGGATCCAGCTGACTGCACTTTCCTCAACGCTGCAACAAATATCTGAACAAGGTAATTTAAGGGGATGTTCTGGTTTTGTTTCTGTTGCTGTGAGAAAATACTCTGACAAAAAGCAACACTGGGGAGGAAGGGTTTATTGGGTTCCAAGTGATATGCTATCGTTGTGGTATGTGTCAAGGTAGGAACTTCAAACAGAGAGCCACATCACACCCATAGTTACGAGCAGAGAGCACACACGCCTGCTTGCTCTTAGCTAGCTTTCTTCTATCTTACACTGCTAAAGATCCCCTGCCTAGGGAATGGTGCTGCCCATAATGGACTTGGTCTTCCTACATCAACTAGCCATTGGGACAATCCTCCACAGATGGTGTTGTTTGTGACTTACAGCTGGAGGGGAAGCCATGGCGGCAGGAGCAGGAAGCAGCTGGCCACATTGCACTCACAGAGAGCAAGCAGAGAGGAGTGAGTGTTGCGGCTCAGCTCATTTCCTTAGTATTTAGTATAGGACCCTGGCCCACAAGATGCTACCATTCACAGTTAAGGTGGGACATCCCACCTCAATTAACCTAATCTAGATAATCAGTCCCAGGCACACCCAGAAAACTATCTCATAGGTGATTCTAAGTCCCATCACATTGAAACTGTGGGCCCAAATACATCTTTCGTTTTATCAGACAGGACTAACGCAGCAGAGCATGCCTCTGTTTCCCCTTCCCACATGCAGCTCATTCTCTCAAGATTTCATAACTGCAGAGCTTCAAGCTTTCTTGCCTGATTTTTTGGAACAAGTCTCTGAGATGCCACATGGTCACCTTGCTTCCTAGCTCTGATTTTAGACTACAGGATCCTCTCTATTTTATGGATGAACCTGGGAAGAAGCATTTTTGTTTGTTTGTTTTTGAGGCAAGGTGCCCTGTAGCCTAGGCTGGCCTCAAACTCACTAGGTAGATGAGAATGATATTAAACTGTTTTTTTTTTCCTGATCCTCCTGCCTCTACTTTCTAAGAGCTAGAATTATGTATGTGTGCGCCACCATGCCCAGCTTATGACACTGTGGACTGAACCCAGACCTTTGTGTGTGCTGGACAGGTATTCTACAATCACTCCCATCCCAGATTCTGGCATGTGCGTATATATGTTTACATGAATGTATATGCACGTGTAAATGCAGGTGTCTGGGGCCAGAGGTTGATCTTGTGTGTCTTCCTCCTTTGCTCTTCATCTTATTTTTTGAAACAGGATCTCTCAGTGAACCTTGAGTTCATTAATCCAGCTAGGCTGGCTGGCCAGTGAATTCCAGGGAGCTGCCCGTCTCCGCCTCCCAGGGGCTGGGATTATAGGCACACCTTGCTCTCTGCTGGGCTCTTCACATGGGGGCTAGGGATCCAATCTTAGGCCCTCATGCTTATGTCGAGGCTTGTTACTGACTGAGCTGTCTACCCAAACTAGATTTCTGAAAATTCTGCTAAATGCCCACAAGGTACACATATCCCATTGTATCCATTTTAAAGCGTTCAGTCCAGTAGATGTTAGGCACACTCCGTTTTCTTGCCATCAATCTGCAGGGTGTTTTCATCTCACAAGCTGAAACTCTACATGTGTGCCAGTCAGCTTTCCATCAGTCTGATAGAATACCCAAGGCAAACAATTTAAAAGAGGAAAGTTTGTTCTGGCTCATGGCTTCCGTCCATGGTTGATTGGCTATATTGGTTTGGTCTTGAGGTACCATACGCCACATGCAATGGCTAGTTTTTATGTCAACTTGACACAGGCTAGAGTCATTTTGGAAGAGGGAATCTCAAATGAGAAAATGCCCCTACCGTATTGGCTCTATATGAATGGAAGGCCGTGATGCATTTTCCTGATGAGTGGTTGATGTGGGGCGTGGCAGCTCGTTACAGGGAGCAAGCCAGGAAGCAGCGCTCCTTTGTAACCTCATCTCAGCGTCTGTCTCCAGGTTCCTGCCTTGAGTTTTTGCCCTGACTTCCCTAGGTGATAGACTACACACTGTAAGATCAAATAAGCTCTTTCTTTCCCAAGTTGCTTCTGGTCATGGCATTTCATTACAGTGATAGACACCCTAACTGCTGCATTGTGACAAGGCACATGTGCTAGGGAGGTTGCTCACTTTATCTTGGCCAGAAAAAGAACTATAGGAAGGGTCTGGAACCCTCTATCCCTTCAAGAGCATGCCCCAAGGACGTAGTGTTCTTCCAATGGTTTTGTCACCATTCCGTGGTGTCACAGGCTGGTGAGAAAGCCTTCAATACATGACCCTCAGGGAATTTTTGGAACCAAACTGTAGCAGTGCCTATGGGAACCCTGCCCCCTCCCACTTCCAAAAACCACTCTCCTCTTCCTGACTTTGTAAGTCAGAGTACTGTAGGTAACTTAATAAGTGGAATCATAGCAGCATTTGTTTTATTGTGGAGGGGCTGTTTCCTCTAGCGATGTGTCTGTGACATCCATCCATCTTGTAGCATGTGTTAGAATGCCCTTCCCTGCTAGGTCTGAATAGTGTTCCACTACATGTGTGCAGCACACTTCATCAGTTCCTCCATCAATGAGCATTTCGGTTGCTTCTGCTGGTCAGTGACTGTCAAAATGGTGCCTTGAACATGTGTGTGCAAATCTCTTTGAGACCCTGTTTTCAGATTTTTTTTTTTGTGGCTATTTTTAATCTTTTTGAAAAACCACCATGTTGTTAGAGAGGTTGTTTGCATATTTATTTGTTTTCTAATGTACAAACTCGGTTCCTGCCCTGGGAATGTTGACTCAATAGATCTGAGGAGTGGGAGGAACTTGGACAAGCCTCCCTAGCAAACCTTTCCCTCCTTCTTAGGGACCCCATAGTCTAAGTTACTGAGCTAGGAGTATTAATGCCTTGATGATCTACTTCTAATGAATTCCCCTCCCCCAAGCCTGCTCATCTGCCACCTTTCATCTTCCCACACTTAGGTCTGAGAAATGCCAGCCTTCTGCTTCCAGGGTGCACTGAGGAATCCACTCCGCCCCCGACTCCTTCGCCTGCAAAATCTCAGGTCATCTTGCAAAGTCAGTTGGACATTGCTCACCGCCCCCAGGAAAACTCTTCCTTTCTTGTCCTTGGCTTCGAAGGCCAGCTGCCAAGGTGGACCCCACCAGGGGAGAGAGCGTGGCACAACGCCAGCCCTGGAAGGTCCACGCGGAAAGCTGTTTCTTCATCCTCGTCAGCACATTTAGAACAAAGTTTGAAGCTCACACATGCTGTGGTTGCCATGGTCGCTGCAAAGGCATTCTAAATGTAGCTGGTTATATAATGGCTTTGCTTGGGAAAAGAAAAACTTACCCCTCCCTTTTTGCAAAGAACTTGACCCTGGGGGAGTGGTGACTCTGCTTGGGGTCATGCAGCATGATGCATGTGGGTGGCGGGCACAGTGAAATGACTTCTAGGTGTCCACACCACTATCCAAGATCCACAGTGAGTGAGAGCAGGAAGCAGGACTGGCTACAGGTGACTGGGACAGGAGACACTGGGAAGGAGTCCTGAAACCAGCCTCAGTTGCCTTGAATATGAATCTTGGCTTAGGCATCTTCAGATTTTTACCTAGGATATTGTATTAATCGACATCAATTAATGCTGTGTGATGCAACCAACAGCTCCAAAATCTCAGTGTCTTTTCAACAATAAATGGTCTTTTTATTGCTCAAGACCTGATGCAACCAGACACTTTGCCATAGTGACTCAGATCCAAGACTACTTGCATCTTTTTGTGTGTATGTGCGTGTATAATTGTGTGCACACATGTGCACTTGTTCATGTGTGCTCATGTAGAGGTCAGAAGCCAGTGGCAAGTGTCTTTCTCTGTTGCTCTCCCCCTTATCATTTGAGACAAGGTCTCTTTGCTGAGCCTGACACTTTCTGTATCGGCTGGACTAACTGGTCAGCAAGGCCCTGGGTTGTTTCTGTATTTACCCTGAGGTCACAGACACACACTTCCATGCCCAGCTCTTACTTTGACACTGGGGATTCAAACTCAGGCCCTCGTACTTGCACAGCGAGCACTTTACCCACAGAGCCATCTCTCTAGATCCTCTTTGCTTTTCTTGATGTTTTGTTTCTAAAGCCTATGATGAAGGACCTCTTTCCACCAGGAAGGCAGGTGCCAGCAGCAGGGCTGGTGGACCCATTGGAGATGACGTAGGAAAAAGCTGCTCCTGCAAGGAAATGACTGTTTGGGTTGCCATGTCCTGGAGCCTGTTTATTGTCTCAGCAAACCTTGCCTTCTCTTACTAATGTGAGAACTGAAGGTCATCAGAGAAATGCAGGTTTGTGGTCTCTGTCTTGAGGACCCATGAAACTCTCCCATTTCTACATGGTCCTGACTCAAGCAAGACGTTGGGATTCACAGTCTAGGAAAAGCCATAAAATGAAAGGGAAGAAGAGCATCAGTCCTGCAGCCATGCCATCCTGAATTTTACTTTTGTTTGCATTTCTTACCAGCTATGGGATCTTTGATAGGGCATGCATTTTCTCGAAGCTTGTGTGTTTCTTTACTGAAAATGAGAAGTAACAAGGATGCAAAGGTTAAATGTGTTGTGCATCAAAGGAACTTAGTGCACTTGTCCACGGTAGGGGCTCAGCAGATGCAATCTTTGTTACTTTCCTGGTCTGAAGAGGCAGTGTGTGCATATTCACATGCACATGGGAGTACATGCATATGTATGTAAGTGCATGTGGAGACCAGAGGCCAGTCTTGAGTGTTAGTTTTTAGTGTCCATCTTGTCTTTAGAGACAGGGACTCTCACTGACCTTGTCACTTGCTGATTTGCCTAGACGGGCTGGCCAATAACTCCCAGAGACCTACCTGTCTCTCCTTCGCCAGCACCATGCTTTCAAGCGCACGCTGCCATGCCTGTGTTTTCCTGTGGGTTCTGGGAGTTGAACTCAGGTCCTTATGCTTGCTCAGCAAGCACTTTTGCTGACTGACTTTTCTCCTTAGTCCCAGAAATATCTGTGTGCTGGGAACTGGGCCTCTGCAAGATTACCAACTGCTATAAGCTGCTGAGCCATCTCTCCAGACACCTTTTGATTTCATAGTGAAAGAAAGAGAATAGGAAAAGTAGTGTTACCACAGACACATGTACATGAACTCAGGAAAGATGATTCTGGAGGCTTCATGACTAACTGTACTCTGTCCTATATATGTGGAAGGACAAAGGTAATAAAAATAAGTGTGTAGAAAGCCTTGTCATCTAGGCAAACAAAAATATATGGGAGTAAGTTCAGTCAAGCTACTTGGCTACAACAAACTTAACACTTGAGAAAGAAAGAAAACATTTGTCAAGTTCAACTATTGACACAGCGATATTACTTTAATAAATGCATCACAGATAATATGAAATATGTTCATAGTTTATATGTAAGAGTAATTAATTTTTAAGTGGTGCTTATGAAGAAAAATAACAAAACAGGCAGTAGTCTGAAAAAAAAAAAAGGTGAGGCTTGCAGACCTGCTCCACGAAGTCACTCAGAGACCCAGTCTCCTTCTGTCTTGTTGCTCCTCATTCTGTTCTAAGTTCGCCTAGCTTGCCATATCAGACTTTTATCTTCTGAGAGTCTAACTCATCTTTGTATTTCAGTCTCTCTCGCCATCACTGTCCTTCTAGCTTGCTCTCATGTAGAGCACAGGTCTACACAAACTAGCCTCAATTCTTTAGCTCACTCACACATGTGACTACATCTTACTGCAAGGGAGGCTGGGAAGTGTAATTATAAAAAAATATGTAGACAGTAGTAAAAAATGTTGGTAGATTCCATTTCTAAAAGGAGAATGAAGAAACAGATATTGGGTAGCAATAGCAATCTTTCATTTTCTACAGGAAAAAATTTTTTTTACAACATATTTGGTGGGAAAAAGCCAGGAACAAATCAGGACCAGTTTTATACTCCTGTGTGTGTCCGTATGTACAATGTTTTCCTTTTTCCCCTATACAAATAGTAGTTATATTTGAGTTGGGATTGTGAATGATTAAACTTGTCTTCGTTGTGTTTTTATTATATTTTTCCAATTTTCTGCAAACCAGCACTTTCTTTGTAAACAGAAAAACCCACTATATAAAATTAAGTAGAGGGAAAAAAGCACTGTGTTTTGACATCTGCAGCCACTCTCTCCATATCCCTCTGTGCCCCTTCGTTGGTAGATCTCTTGGTGCTTACACCAAGGATGGTGTCATTGCCTGTTCTGCCTCTCAGATATGCCATGTCCCCTGGAGAGGCCGCCGGTGAGCTCAGCTCAGTGTGTTTCCAACACTCTTCCATGGAAATAAAAGGCAGTCTGAGATGCGGCTTTCCCTTCTGGAGTGATAGTTGAGAGACGGTCCGGGGTGCTCTTAAGGAAGAAGGATTCCTTCTCTAAGATAGAGAGAAGTGAGAGAGGGCTGCTCTAAAAACACTGGGGCAGAAGGACAGAGCAGGGGCCAGGAGATAGGAAGTAGTGAAAAGATGAGATTCTGGGTCCTTCTGCTTCCTGGAGCCTGACACAGGTGTGTGGTGGGGGTGGGGGTGGGGGCACAGTGGCCTCGCTTCTTCCTGACATGGCTGGACCAGGGCTTTGGTGTTTGTTTGCCAGCTTGGCCATTGGTCTAATGTGTCTGGTTCAGGAACAGCCATCTAAGTGTCCTTCTGTGTGCCAAGCGAGTGCGTCCTGTATGTCTTCCAAGACAGATCAATGTCCCCAAATACCAGGTAAGAATCCTGAGTGTCTCCTGTGTGTAGTGATTTTTTAGTCACTTTACAGCCTGTTCTCAGCTCCCTTCCTCCTCTCCTCCCAGTTCAACCCTCAAACTACCACTACTCCCCTGCCCCGCCCATTCCCTCCTCTCCTTCTCAGAGAAGCAGGAGGGCCTCCAATGGGTACCAATAAGAATGCTTTTGTCTTAATCCCAGGTGTGAGATATGGGGCTGCTTCAGATTGTCCACGGCCGCTGACTACAATTTGTCTTGTGCTCCAGCAGAAGCATGGGTTTGGAAGCTGCAGATAGCTTCTGCAGCTGTGTGATGTTTGGCGTTCTGGGGACCCTTTAGAGGATGTATAAGAGCTAGAACCTCGAGAGAAGCTGTCGCTAGGATGATGTTGGTTGCTGTTGGTTGTGGTTTGTTGCGGTTTGTCAAGCAGCCATGTACAACGAGATGAAAAAAGAGATTAGATATTCTGACAGTGAAGATCAAATTTGCCCCAAGGAACTCGATGTCCCTAATCAGGACAAAGTATTCTAAAAAAATATCATCAGTCTCTTCCTCTCCTATGTAGTGTTAGGAGGTTGAAAGGATGGAAGAAGAGGCGTGGTAAAGGGCAGAAGAGAAACAAGAACCCACAAAATACTAAAAAGCCTGGTAACCCTTGTGTTCCAGGTGAATGCCTCTTCTGTATCAGGTGTGTTCCTTATTTGGGTGTGGTTCTGTAATACAGGTGAGCACTTCCCATACTCTAGGCACTGCTTGGACCAGTGCTGCCGTGGGGTTCAGATGTTTATAACAGTGTGGTGTGACTTCAGACAGCACTTACCTGCCCTGTACTTCAGTTTCCTGCAACATGGGGCAGTATGACTACCCCTCAAGCTGAGTGGGAGCTGCAGTGCCTCATGTGGTGCCTGGTCCAGTCTCAGAACTGGGCTCTTTCCTCGGGCTGCATAGCAAGGCACCACAAACTTGAGGCTTAACCAATGGATGTTGCTGCATAGGTGGTCAAGGTGTTTGCTGGGCTGGGTCTGGGGGCTGTGAGGCAGCGTCTGTTCTAGGCTTCCAGCCACAGTCCCCTCCATGGGTCTTTATATCTCTTACCTCTGGGGAATGCCTGTGTCAAGATTTCATCCCTTTTTATTTTTATAGCATTTTCAAATTCCAGCTCTTTACTTGTATGTAGATGTGTGGGCGCACTGATGTCACGGTGCGTGCCTGGAGGGCAGAGGACAATTTGTGGGAGTAAGTTCTTTCTTCCTACTGTGTTGTCCCAGGAACCAAGCTCAGGCCATCAGCCTTGGTACCAAGTGCTTTTACCCACTGAGCCATCTCCCTGGCCCTCAGATTTTCTCTTCTTCTAAGGCAACTAGAATTACTGTTAGGATTCACTCTGATGATTTATTTTTAACATGATTATCCCTGCAGAGACTCTGTCTCCAAGTGAGAGGACTTTAATATACAAACTTCAAGGGGAACCCAGCCCACAGTGACATCTTCAGTTGTCTACAAAAGAATATTAGAAACATTGGTCCTCACGACCACTAAGGGGTCTTGTGAGCTTTGGCATGTGTTGTTGCTCCAGATCATCTTGGGTTACCATGGTGCTGGCTTCCTGGAATGGGGACCAGTACAGTCTTTCTTGCCTGAGCCACCATGCTGGCTGACATTCCTGTCTGTCTCCCAGGGCTCTATCCCAGACAGGTCAACGTGGCTGCTGTCTCCGGATTGCTGGCCAGCTGCCACTGTCCCAGAGACACACCATTCAGCCTTTCTCTCCTGTTTAGAGTTGGAAAAAACTCACTTATTATATCCATTTGTTTAGCAACCTCTTCTGTTGAGCTTATAGTGTGTTAGGCATTATCCTAAGCGCCCTACAAATGGTTGCTCATTTACTCCTCTTAATTACTCCTTGGGGCAGGTACTATCATTACCTCCATAATGGGAGAAACTGAGGCACAGGGAAAGACGTTTAATCATTTGCCTCTGGTTTTACAACCAGCAAGTGGGGCAGCTGTGTTTTGTCTCAGAGAGAGTCTTGTTTTGAACAATTACACAGAGAAGAAGTCTTAGGAGGAACATAAACTCTTGAGTCAGGCAAGGGGGCCTTGAATTTTGGCTAATAAGCAGAGCTGCACATTTCTCCTATTGCTTGACCTATGTATGTTTTTAGTTTTTCCTTTAAGAATGACAGATTCATCTCCCAGGTCTCTTGGACATGTTCTGGTCTATCATATGAGGTCTTAGTTGATTGGCTAGGGTGTATATGTGACCTAAGGGTGTTCCCTTTGGCTTGCTGGGACCCATCATGCAAATGGGCCAATTATGGTTTTCTGTTAGGGATTTGACTAAGAGAATGTAGTTAGGAAAAGGGTCTGCAGCTTTTTGGTTCTGTTTTTTTTTTGTGTTTGTTTGTTTGTTTGTTTGCTTGGTGTGTGTGTGTGTGTGTGTGTGTGTGTGTATGTATGTATGTATGTATGTGTGTGTATGTTACATGGAGTCCAGGGTTAGAAGGAAAAGAGACAAGAGGGGGTGAAGGAAGGTGACTTTCAGGAAGTAGGGGAATGGAGCCCGCCACAGGGATACAGAAACATCTCATGCTAGGGTTGAAGCTGTCTCCAAGCGATTACCCTGACTCGTGTACACACTGTTGTTAAAGTTATTTTTACAAAAGTGTGTTTGTTTCTCAGTTTCTCTCTTAATCCAGCTATCACACAAATAATTGAGACTCTATTATATTATTTAAACAAGCTTCACAGCACAAGAATTGAACAGTTATTACTCTTTTGTTAATACTGTAAGCTAATTTGGTTTCCTTCCAGTGTACATTCCAGAGATACTTGCACTTTGTAGCTCCCTATTCCAGCTGTCTGTCTTGATGTTTCCTGAACCTCTCCCATGGCTGAATCCTCTACTTTATCTTCTAACTCCTCCTCCCTTAGCTGGCAGGAAGTCCGGTCCTATTCTCTCCTCTGCTCAGTGATTGGCTGTAAGCTGCTTTATTGGCATATCAGGGGACAATTGGGAAGCAGTGTTTAAACAGCATCGAGACAGGAGATTCTCAGAACAAGGACTGTAACCAGATACGGGGGTACAGGAATCAGCATTTGAATTATACAACAACCTTATTCCTACACACTGTTGGTGCCCCATCCCTCCAACTGCTGTGAGTGTTGGTTGCCAGGGTCTTAGGTATTGTTATTTTCTGGAGAATTCTTGGCCAGGCTATCTAGTTCCTCTTTCACCAGCATCTGGCTGGTGGTGGCTGACTCACACTGGCTATAGAAGGGTGAGTTCCTTGCCTTAAGAAGGGCCACTTCTCCAGGGCATCTGCACTTGAATTCTCAGTGGGTAAAACTGAGGCTGGTCTTCACTGAAGATGACATCCTGACGTGGCTCTTCTTCCCCTTCTTTGCCCCATTCCCACTCAAGAGAGCATCCCTCTATCCCTTTCTTGCACGTTAGAGACCCAAGCAACAGACATATGCCTGGACTTGGCTGACAATCATTTGAGACTCATACGACCTGGCCTTGGCCTTCCCAGCTTAGAATTGTGGGCGGTCTACTTTCTCCACATGAGGAACATGAGGGTTTGAGTCAGCAGGGAGTCTGTTTCTTGTAGTTCAACAAGTCCCAATTGCTTGGCCTTGGTAAGGTCACTCAGTCATTCTCAGACTCCATCTGAATATCATGTCCATTGTCTTCCTAAGTTTAGAGCTTGCAGGTCCCCAGCCTCATGTTTGGATTAGAGCAAGCACTCTTTCGGTGAGTCCAGTGTTCATAATTCCTCTTCCTATGTCTCTTCCTTTCTTGTTCATAACTGTTCAGGCTGACAAAATAGAAAGAGGAAAATTATCAGAGTTCTGGTGTCTTTCAATGCACCATGGACATATGTGGGTTCAAAGACATGGTAATTTAAACTTCCCACCGTCCAAATCTGTCTCTAGTGTGTTGTTTCTCAAATGATATGCCTATACTCATCACTTGGGGATCTTGGTGACAGGCACTATCTGCTTGCACATTAAGGCAGGATCTGTGTGGAGCCTGAGTTGCTGTCTTTGGTAAGAAAGCTCCAGGTGACACTTCTGGTCCAGGCAATAGCAAAACTCTAGGCAGGAAAACTTAGGTCTCTTTGTTGGTTCCAGAGTAACTCCTTTCCTCCACCAGTCCACATGAATGGTAAGGTCCAGTTTGTATAACCTGAAATACACTCTTGCTTGTATGTATAAGTCTTCTTAGAGATTGAGATGGCTGGGAAAGCCATCAACCATCAAGAGTGGGGCATAAATGGAACCAACTGAAATGGCTATGGGAAGTTTAGGAGGGGTACTTGCTTCTGGATAGGATGTCAAGAAGGTCTCCTTGGAGGATGCTGGCTGTTGGTCCATCATCATTCCTGGATAGCTCCCTGTACCTACCCAGCTGTTCCTCTAAGCGAAGACCTCAGGCCCCGATGCCAGTACTGTAATTGCTTGGCAACTCACCTCCTGTTGGCTGGACTCTGGTCCAGGTGCTTTGCCTTCTAGATGAGACCATTCACACCTGGGCCCACCATGTCCCTTTGCTGTGGCCTTAGGCCTCATAGCTCCCTACATTGTTTTGATGTCTTGTGACTGCAATGAGAGGCTCAAGCAGTCTCAGAGATGAACACGAGGTTGGTGTTATTTCCACAATATTTAATGAATTCCCTCCTTTCATTATAATCCTGGCGAAGCCCCTACAAACATTCCCCTTTCCAGACAGAGATTGGTTTCCTTCACTCATTGCTGCCAGCAGCTGGGCTAGCTTCCTCCCATCTGTTCATGCGCATCTTTGCCATTCTCTTTCCCGTGGGGTTGGGAGAGTGAAGGCATTACCTCAGAAAGGCCATAGATGCCTGGGAAGGGGGAGGGTGGCCTCCTGGTCTGTTGGCATACACGGGAGTTCTCACTTACAGCCAGAAGTCACTGGATGGAAGACAGGCCTTTGATTGCTTAATCCTTTTATTGATGTGTGTGGAGGATCCAGATGTGCCAGGCATTGCAGTGGGGAAAGGGATGGCATAGCAGCCAGTCACAACTCCTGCCTAGCAATTTCACTGGGTAGATTGCACTTTTCTTTTCTACTGAAACACCTATTACCTCCCACCCCCACCTTGGCTTTCAGCTTCCACTGGGACAAAGTCTTGCTGTCATTAGGGAAATAACCTTAATTCCAGGTCCAAGGGAAATGGAAGAATTTGCCTCCTATTGAGAGGCACAGTAGAAATAGATTGTTTTAACTCAATGTCCCTATTTTGGTCCAATTTTCAGTAGACACTTCCAGAGAACTCCTTGGGCTGATAGCTGGGTGACGACGCTTTCAGTGAGTGGGGAGAACCTTACACGCTCCCCCACCATAGGCTTCTGTGACCTGCTGACCACATCATAGTGTTTTTGCCTGAGAAAAGTCTACATTTTGTTATACTGAGTTATAGAAAGCCATTTTCACATGAGTGTATTTCTTTGAGCCCACTCTCTCCGGTTCCCTGCACCCTCCTCTTCTGTGCTCCTTCCATCTCCCACTAGTGCCTCCTTCCTTCTAGATGAGTCTGCTTCTGATCCAATGTCATACGGTCATACATGATTTTACTTATGTGTAGATAATCTAGGATCTATAATGGAGAGAAAATGTGATGCTTGTTTTTCTGAGTCTGAATTTCCTTACTATGGCTAGCTTTCAGTTGCCTCCATTTTCCTGCAATTTACCTAACTCCATTTTCTTTTACGGCTGAAAAACAATTCCATTGCATACGCACACCACACTATCCTGACCTGCTGTTGGACACTTGGCTTGATTCTGTGACTGCTCTGTGGTTCATAGGGCTGCAATAAGCATCGCTGTGTGTAAGTATCTCCGTGATATGTTGACTTCAACCTGCATTTGTGTGGTGACCATGGTCAGGCTTGGAGGGCACACAGAGGCCACCCCTTCTCTGCAGAGGCACCTGGAGTTGGATGCTCCTGTGTATTGCTTGACAGCAAGTGCAGAGGGGGCCTGTGTCACACGTCTGACTGACTGGGGGGGGCTTGCTGTCCATCTCTGTCTTTCTCCCATTTTGTATCATCATATAACTTTCTGAGGGCTACAGAAAGTAACTAAAGAAGTGCTACACGACAGGGGCTCTTGTCTGAGACTCTGAAGGCTCCAGTTCAATCGTGGCTTTGGTGCCGACAAGATAATAGCACCGCTTCTTCTATGGAGGCCTTTGGGAGATGAGGAACCTACAGCAGTAGAAAGTAGAAAAGCAAGGACAAGAAAGGAGCATCCAGGGAAAGAATGGTGCTACCCTGAGTGTGGCTATAGAAGGGGAGCATTGCCTGGGAAGGGGACAGGGATGGGCAGCTGAGGCCACAACATGCAGACTTTGGCTTTGGTCTTATGGTCAGTGAGAAGCCCTTGGGGAGTTACAGACATGGACTGATGGGATCTGACAGGTGGTTTTGAAGCCTTTCCTTGGGTCCCATGGCCAGAATAGGCTATTGGGTTAAGTGGCATGTAAGGATGCTGTGAACTAATTACCTGGATGTCTATCACTCACAGGTAAGAGTGAAGGCCAGGGTGGTGCCCACCGTATCAGAGGTAGTTAGAGGTTAGACCTCACAGAATTTGGCAGTTGGTAGGATGCTGGGATGAGGTAATACAAAGGATTCTGACCCGAGTGACTAGGAACAATGGCTCTGTTTATACAGAAAGGCAATGCTGGAGAAGGAGAAACCAATTCCGGGAGTAAGTATTGATGGAAAGGAGCCACTACCACTGAGATGATGAGCAGAGAAGGCATCTGCACTTCCCATAACACTCAAGTTTGCACTTCCTATAGCCAGAACATCCTGGTACCATCTACAAACAGCAGGGGCTCCGTGCCTTCCCATAACGCTCAAGTCTGCACTTCCCATAGCCAGAACATCCTGGTACCATCTATAAATAGCAGGGGCTCCATAATAAAAATCTCTCTGATATTTTGAACATTACATCTAAGGTCAAAGGCTACTCCAGTCTGCCCGTGGGACAAATCTATTTATTATAGTGACTTAACACCTGGTCTTAGCTGAAAGGCAGAGGGACTACTGATGTTGAAGCTACATCTAATTTCTTAGGTGAGAACAGATAAAAGCTGCAGGATTGAGTCAGCACACTTGTAAAAAACTCGGGAAAAATTAAAAAGTTTCTTTTCTTGATCATTGGGGTATAGTTTATGTTGAAGAGCTGTCCCAGTGTAGTTGTGTGTGTGTGCGCGCGCATGTGTGTATGCATGTGCCTGCATGGACATTTGTGTATATATGTGTGTGTACCCACCTGTGTGTGTGTGTGTGCATGCAATTAGGCATTTGTATGTAGTGTGTATGTTCGTGTGTCTGTGCATGGGCATTAGTTTGTGTGTCTCTGTGTATTTGCACAAGCATTTGTGTGTGCATGGATGCATGGGCATCTGTGTGTGTGTGCGTGCACATGTATATGTGTGTAGGTGAATTTGTATGTGTTTTTGTATGTGTCTATGTGCAGAGGCATTTGCATGTGTGTGTGGAAATGTGCCCGAGGCAAGACTTGGATATCACTCATCAGGCACCATCCAACTTGTATTTGTAGGAAACCAAACTAGCTTAGAAGGTTAACAATAGAGTAATAACTGTTCAATTCTTGTGCTGTGAAGCTTGTTTAAATAATATAATAGAGTCTCAATTATTTGTGTGATAGCTGGATTAAGAGAGAAACTGAGAAACAAACACACTTTTGTAAAAATAACTTTAACAACAGTGTGTACACGAGTCAGGGTAATCGCTTGGAGACAGCTTCAACCCTAGCATGAGATGTTTCTGTATCCCTGTGGCAGGCTCCAGTCCCTCATTTGTATTTGTTTGTTTGTTTTGTTTAAAGAAAGAGTCTTTCACTGGCATGTAGAGTAGACAACTAAGCTAGACCGGCTGTCAGCATGCAGCAGAGACCTGCTTGTCCCTACCTCTTCATTGCTGGGATCACAAGTGTGAGCACCACCACATCTAGGTACTGGGGATCAAACTCAGGTTTTCATGCTTGCACAGCCATCATCTTACTAGCCACCTCCCTAGCCCCTCGCCAAAACAAACAAGCAAGCAAGCAAACAAACAAACAAACAATCTGAGGAATGTTTTGAGGGCAAACAGGATGGAAGCCAGAAGAAAGGTTCAGTCCCACAATGTGGGATGCTTATCTGATGTGGAGGCAAGGTTTGGTCCCTAGGATGGAGGAGGGGTGCTCCTAAGAGATGGCCGTGAGTCATACCTGGGGCTACATACTTCAGCATAGGATCCCACGTGCAACAGGCGGGCCCTTGCTTGAAAACAGACTGTGCCTGCAGTTCCTGTGGGACATGATTGTGTTCAGCTCCCTAAATTCTCTGTTTCTCCATATTTATATATGCTGTTATCCAGTGAATACCTGATTAAGGAAGGCAGCTGCCAAATGAATACATTTGTCGCTCATCAAATGGCACTATAAAACCAGCAATGATGGGGCTTATTAAAAACCTTCTTTCATTCTGTGCACACAGAAAAAAAATCCCTGCTCCATGCCCCGGCCTGTCTCAATATCAAAGCTAATGAAATGGGTAACCAATAGACAAAGAGATCTATTCACAAGCAAATTAGCCGCCTCAGGAATATGCATCATTAACACTGCAGCTTGAAAAATAAATAGGCAAGAGTTTGGGCAAATTGGCCTGTGTTTAAGTATTGATGTGTTGGGAATATTGGTATGGCTTCTTGATAGAAGTAGGCAGTGTGGGATCCTGCCTAGGACCATCTAAATTCTAAGCAAAGAGAAGCAGCCGGCAAACATTTGTTGAGTCAGTTCCACACGCCTGGCTCTTAGTATGTGTGGTTACCTACCGGCTACATCAGCACAGGGTAGCAGGATCTTATGGTTTGGTCTCACCGGCCTGTGACCAAGGAAAGTATTAGACTAGGGAGCTGCCCAAAAGAGATTCCATTTCCTCAGTCCATCTGTACATGACTGCAGGAAGCCACAGATGGTTCTGTAAAAAAAAAAAAAATGCTTTCTTTTTAAAGTGTCCCAGACACTCCTGAATTGCCTCTAGAGAGATGTCCTGGCCCATGATCTCCAAAGGTGTTTCTGTCTCACATTCTCATGCTGACATCCCACTGGCCATGGTACCTCAGTTCTTCTCTGATCCCGTTTGAGACCGGAAGGAAACAGTGACTTACAGGTCAATGGTCAGTCCAGGTGTGTGGTGGTATCCCGCTTCCTTATCACGCCTTATAGACACGGGAGCGCTTACCCTGTCCCCCGTCACACAAAGGCGGAGTGTGTGGTCCTAACAGGCTTCGGATCACACAAACTGGGGCAAGTCACCTACTTTCCTGTGTCCTTCTTACCCCTTAGAGAGTAGAGGTGACACTGTCTCCTTGGAAGATCTATCATGAGGACTCGCCTACACACCATTAGTTATTCCAAATCTTGGTCTAGGCTAAGATGTTTGTAAACCTTTTTCCTACAAAGCAGCCATGTGTAAAAGGGCTTCATGGAAAGGAAGGTCATTGTGCCCATAACCTGGCTTTTCTGAAAAGGGTCTAAATAGTGTGAATTAACTTGCAACAAGATAAGAAAGAGAAAACGCACAGCAGCCTTGAGTGCTGAAATGTTCACTCCTGTGTTTTCTCAGGCAGCATTTTCATTAACCTGATTATTACGATTATTTCTCAAGGGAAGCTAATGAATTGTTTAGATTTATCTCCTGACCCATTTTAGGTTAATGGGCAGTACATTTCCATTTGAACCGAATGGACTCTAAAGGGCTGCGAGGGCTGTGCACCCTACTTGTTTATTGGTGCATGTTTCAGATTGGGCTCCAGCAGAAACAGATTCTAACACAAGATTTTAAGTCAAATTATTGGATCCTATTTGAGGTGAGAAAGCAGCAATAGGGATGAGGTAGGGTGGGGTGGGAAGTGGGTTCAGGAATAGAGTGAACAAGATAGATTTGTCAGCAGCTTACTGCTATTAACAACTGGGAAACTTGCAGTGGGCAGCACAGGACATGTGCCATGGTCACGCCCCCAAGGTTCAAGGAAGCTGGGTATTTACTGTCTGAATCTGGTCACTTATTGATTGAATGCTGTTTCTGCCAGTGTCAAGATACCATCACTTTCTTCTTCTTCTTCTTCTTCTTCTTCTTCTTCTTCTTCTTCTTCTT